>JARFXV010001024.1:312500-912500 GCA_031761425.1 Cosmopolites sordidus | reverse complement strand
ATAACTTTTTATGTATAAGGAAAAAAATAAAAATAGTTTTGTTATAAAACTTATATATGATCTTTCCATTTATGATAAAAAAAATTGATTCTCAAAGTTAATTGGTATAATTAAATAAACTATAATAAATTAAACTAAAAAATAATTTTTGCAAACTCAATCCTTTTTTTTGCTGTTTACTGCAGTAATGAAATATTTTATTTCTCTGCTCTCTACCGTAATAATTGAAACCATGTATTCTTACAATTTGAGGGTTAAATGGAGCATAGGATATTAACACCATTTTTAATGTTATCATAGAAGCTGAAATTGTATTTTTTTTTGTCAATTAATTGATAGATTCATCGTTTTTCCCTTTTCCAGCTAGATTGGAATCAGGAAGATTGAAAGTGTGCATATTTTGGAACTGCAGATATTCTACTTTGAGAGTGTATCATTTCCTCTCCTTTTCGTTTTCCTTCCTCCCCTAAACGGTACCAAAGATAGTACAACTTAAACAATTAGGCATAATAATACAATTCAGATGTTTAAATTTATGCAAAAACCAGAAGCTTCAAAGCATCTGATTTTTGCATAAATTTAAATATATTTGATAATCAGGATTGAGAAGTGCATGGAGGTAGGGGGTTTTAATAGAAGATTTGTGTTACGATGTTTCAGTGGTTTCAGGACAAGTCATTTATAAAACAAGATAATAAGGTTTTGAATTATTTTTTATCGATCTTTTACTTTAGGATTAATGAATAATTAATTAATCATTCCCTCGTTATTAATTAAATGAATAGAGTTGAAAAAATATTATGTAGAACATCTATTTCTTCTTATACTATATAGAACAACATATTATTTCGAAAATATCTAGTTTATTATCAATTAAACTAATTTATTAATACTTTCTCACACCTTGCAGATTAATCATACTACTAGATTAATTAATACATTATTGTGTTCAAATTACGATTTTCAATCAAACTTTGTATACATATATTTATATCCTGTGTGTAGATAACTTTGAATAAAGTTCGCAAATCAATAAAAGGAATGCAAATAATTTGCATAACAGCAGTTCGAAATCTTGTTGACATTTAAGACAACTGCAACAATATACAATATAACCTACTGAAGTATCATTTATTATGTTGTACTAACAGCAGATATATAATGAAATGAATTCTATAATATTCTTAGGCTAATTAATCTTTTAAAACAATAAAATTATGACTATTTTCAACACCCGAAAGAATTCTGTATATAAATCTTAAAGTAGGTGTGAACAATCTAGGTCAGTTAAAGATCCCCCAACCCCTTCAATCCTCTACCAGGGTTCGAAGTACAGCCCTATTAACCTAAGTACGGGCAAAGGTTCAACTTAAAACAATAGATAAATAGTAAATAGATGTGCATAAACTTTATGTTGAAACCTTGAAACTCTAAATATATCTTTATGTTCATCATATGATTGATAGAAATGATTCATTCCTCGAGAATATTATAAACGCATTTTCTAGGACTATATTAGAATATCTGATCTAGTACTGAATAATTGATATCTTTGCATACAATTTCAATAAGTTTAGTTGTGTTCTTATACACTATATCAAATACAAAACTATTAGGAAATGTACAGAAAGTTGAGATGTAGGTTTCATTACGAATTAGTCTATATCAATTGTTAACAAAAGCAACATATTTAAACAGTATATCGCAAGCCCTACTACGATAATAAGCATTGAAAATGATTAACATTTTCATAATTAACTTTAGGTCGCTTGGGCGTAATTATAGAGTTATGGCCCTGCAAAAGTTCTAAGATGAAATGAAACTTCTTATTAATATTGAAACAGTTTGAAACAAAAAGTTGAAAATTGCAGGTGTAGAGCAAGGCGCTACGAGCCATAATTAGGCGGTTTGACTGTAAAAATAAAGTAAACAGTGCTATAGACAGGCGTAGTACGAGTGTTACTATTTGTGTATTCGGAATAATAAATAAAAACATTTATCATTGAAAATGTTTATTTATATGTAATGTTAAATTATTGTTTTTCAAAAAATTTTCCGCGACGATCGATATGCTTTTGCATACTTTTGAAACAATTTTTATAGCACTTTTTTCATTCCGAATGAGGTATCTCCTAAACATGCATTTTGAACCCATCAACCGCTTCTTCTTGCGTCGAAAATCGTTGACCACGTAATTTATTCTTTACGGACATGAACAAAAAGAAATCATTGGAAGCCAAATCTAGGACTGTACGACGAATGACCCTTCAATTCGATGTTTTGACCGCTCAAATATTGAATTGTTCGGTCCGATATGTGGGAGCTCGCGTGGTGATGGTGAAGAATGATCCTGCGTCGCTGGTTGTTTTTTCTGATTTCTTCAAAGACTTCTGGAAAACAAAAGGTTGTGTATAATTCAGGATTGATCATTCTACGATTATCTAGCGGCACAGTAGCCGTATGCCTATATATCAACAAAAAAAAAATTTGCTTAGAAATGCCGCTTGCACGAACAACTTTTGTTGGGTTTGGTTTATTTTGAAAAACCCATATAGTAGACTGCTGTTTACTTTTCTGCTCATACGTATAGATCCAAGATTAGTCACCTGTGCACATGATATACACTGCTTTTGACGCACCATGATTGTATTTTTTGATAATAACATTTCTTTACTCAAATCGACACGAACCTTTTTTTGAGCGATTGTCAAATTAAGCGGAGCACAAATCTTTTTCACTGCTGTTTATGTAAAATCTTCTGTATGCTTGATATACTAATACCTAGGGATGCCTCAATCTCACGGCATGTCACATAACTATCTTGCTTTAACAGCTCGCGCATAGTACCTATGTTTTTAGGCACAACAACCGATTTTAAACGACCTTCTTTAAATTCATCCATGAGTGAACGACGGTTACGATTGAATTTACTAAATCAGTATATACAGCTGTTTTAGAGTTTTTAGTTTTAGTGCTCCATATCAAAAATCGAAGCAAGTTGATCGATGTAATGTTGCGATAATCCACGTCGAAAATATATTCCATTTTTATAAATAATAAAATAGCAAATCGGTGTTTTTAATACACTCGATAAAATGTTTGATCTTTTGTCCATAAAAACTACCACTTTTATCTACCATTTTTAGCAGAACGTTTGAGATAATTACGATTTTCGATAACTCTGCAGTACACTAGCAAAATATTAGTATAAAAAACAATTGGATATAACAAATCGTGTCAAATAGGTGATAAGTTATTTATTAAAGTATCTGTTCCCGGTTTTCGAGATAAACAATAATAATTAAAATGAATAACACAAAATAGTATAAGAAGAGACAGAACGGTATTCAAGATGAAGAAATATTTATTTATATATTAATTTCTTGTTTCTTGCTTATTTGTTCATTACACAGGTCAACAAATTTAAATTTTTTGGGGCAATATTAAAAATTAATTATTATTATTAAATTCGGAAATGATAAAGCAATTACTGTAACACGTACAGTTTTTCTTTTACAGGAGGTCGGTGGTAGGGAAAAAAAAGACGACATATTTTTACAATGTAATATTTATTTAACATAAATATGTAAAAGGTATTAAATCTGTGCAAAGACATTACTGAGGATTATGCGAAAAAATGAGATATCATAGCGACGAAAACTTGCACTTTTTCCTCTTATGTACTGTAGCATTATCTCTTTTTAAAAACCAGCAGTACTCACCAAACATAGAGGAGTTCCAGCGTCCCTAGTATCTTGGTTTTATCGTCCTGATGTCCTGGTAAAACCTCTCTTCTTATTCGTCGCTTACTGCACACACATTTTCCGGAAAAAATCCAATGGGAGTGTAAAAATGCATTTTGTAGTACATGTGACACTCAAGTATTTCATAGGCTTTCCAGAGTTTATCTATGAGGTTTTTATAGTTTTCATCTTTCTTGTTGTCCAGAAATCCTTTCACTACAATCACAAAATACTTCCAAGCCGCCAGTTGCTTTTCATTTAATTTTTCTTGAAAAAGGAAATCACCTAGAAGTTTCCTTATTTGAGGTCCAATAAATATGCCTATTTTAGTTTTGCATCACTTAATTGAAGAAATATTTCTTTTAGGTACACGAAACTATTACATCCTTTGTCCATGGCTTTAACAAAGTTTTTCATTAGTCCAAGCATAATATGGAGAGGTGGAAGAAGCACCTTTTTAGGGTTAACAACGGGGATATTTAATGTTTGGAGTGCCAGGTTTAAAAGAAGTTCTATGAGGCCAATCTTTCTTAATATAACGTTCATTTGTTGCCCTGTTATCCCATATACACAAAAAAACAGCATACTTTGTAAAACCCTCTTGAAGTCTTAGCAATATACCTATCATTTTATTATTTAAAGCGATTTAGTATGGTTGCTAAGTTATCATAGGATTCTTTCATTGTCATTAAATGGGCTAAAGGAATAGATAGGTTTCTGTTTCCATTATGAAGCAATACTGCTTTTAAGCTGTATTTCGACGAATCTATGAAAATACGCGACTCGGAAGGTACATGTTCCATATTAAACTCATTCATTACACCATCAATATGACAACAGACAAATAGCGATCCTTTCATTTTATAAAAACTTGAAAATGATACATTCCGTTTTCAGTAAAGTGAAACACTTGCATTTTCATCTAACAGATTCCACTGTTGCAAGCTAGAACCAAGAAGTTCTGATTATTGTTTTGACAATCCCAGGTCAGGTATCAAATCATTTAATTCATTCTGGGTTATTAAGTTCACTGGTTATTACAAATTTTGGGTCACTAACAATGATGTTGAACTGATTTTCTTAGGAAGTTGTGGATCAGATTGTGATAAAGAGTTTGAATCACCGGGAAACATGTCCAGGTTTAAAGGCGCAATCGGTACCGGTAGTTCCTGGTTAAGAGGAAATGGCCTAAGGGGAGAAGGCAAATTTGAAAATACTGAATTTCGTCCCTTTGTTTTTTTGAAATCCCTTCTATTTTCGTGATACAAAAGTAGCAATCAATTACATGGTCAGTAGATTCTCTCCACACCACAGGGACAGCAAACGGCATAGAATTTTTCTTGCGATGCATCCATTGCACTAAATTTACTTAGCAACTCACATAGTAAACATGGATCCCAATTTTTATCTTGATCTCCAATTTGGAACTTAAAATATAAAAGATAGAATTTTTTGACTTCTTTAGATATAGATCAAGCCTGTGAATTTAAAATAAATTGTCCGCAAATATAACAAAACTTATCCGCTGGATTTTTACAAAATCGACTATAATTTGCCATTTTATATAAAATCGACTTCACTGTATCGTAAGCGAGGCAGAAACAAACTAAGCTACAGAAAACAATACAACTGCCCTTAAAAATTCGTTGAATACTGCGGAAATACCCCCTCTATGGTCTTGCGGTAATTCCTACATTGGTCTAGTCCAAAGTCAGGTACAATAATTTCAATGATTCCGTGATATAAAGGAAAAGCAGGTACTTGAAAATGGGACGTGGTAGACCATTTCTATGAAAAGGTGTTTTAATAACTACCTAAATGAAATGCAAAAAGAGCATTCTCATCACTTTTACAAAAATCATGTCGACTTGTTATCAAACTGTCTACTTCTTCCGTATGTTTCTTCCCCCATTTTATCGCTTATTAAATTATCCTTGTATTGTATTCTATCCTTATATTGTACTCAATACTAATTTTATTGTTACCGAACGTCCATGATTAAATCAGCTTATAACCTTAAAACAGCAATTTATTGACAAATGATTAATTCATTCTAATACTGTAACGTTTTATGGTTCGATTATAAAAATTGTTCTCTTAACAATAATGATATGGATACTCAAATTAACACTTTAAGTAAAGTTAAAAACGTAATGATGCTATAACAATCTACATTACGAGAATTGTTTAAAATCACCCAGCTCAAGATCACAAGAAACTAAAATTTCATAAAAAGCCAACAAACCAACAACGAAAGCCAACAAACAACGAAAAACAAATAAAAAAGCAGGTGATTTTTTGTTGATGCCTTCTCAATCCTTTTATGAGGGTAGTCGGAAAAGTTTCCAACCTCAATATGAATCAACAGCTCCTCAAAAATAATCTGATAATATAATTGCGCATGCCTTAAAAGGTAACCTTGAAAACTTCAGCCATATTAAATGCTGAGTTGTTCATTTATGTTAGTCGATGTTAGTGTTTCTGTAAAGATAAAAAATCGAATATCGAGCCGTCATTAAATTTTTGCATTTGACAGGCAATAGCATCCATCTCGGTTTTAATTTGCGAAGGCACGTTGCCTTTCGAATGTAAGAATTTACTTACGGCTTGATATTCGATTTTTTACATCTTTATTCGTATTGTGAAATGCTAAACTAAGACATCTAAACGAAAAAAAAATATACGAAAAATTACGACAGTCACGTCGTAATCCTGGACCAGACTTTCAGTATCATCATTTTACATTTTAAAATCTACTATTTACATACGAACGATATATTTTTACGATATAAACATCGTAATTGCAACTATAGACTTCTGTAGTAAATAACAAAAAAATATTACGATATTGCATCATAAAAATTAACCTTTTACAGAATGTATTGTAAGTTATAGTAAAGTACGATGCTATGTTGGAAATTTTTCCTTGTGAGGGCAAGTGAATAAACACGCATAATATATAGTAAAAAGAGATAAGTAAAAGATATAGAATTCTAGTCTGTGTTTCCTCAACCAACAAATATACTAAAACGGTACATGACTGTTCGCACATTTGTTGTTGATTGTGCAGATTGAAAGGCAAGAATGCAGTGAAAACCAGTTTGATAATAACAATTACATTTTATTAATAAACTTCATTTGGTGGGATAAATATATGTAAGTATATTATTATATTTATTTAATGATAAAAACTATTTGTGTTTTTTTTTTTTCGTCATTTATTTCATTATCGACATGTGCTATAAACACATAACCTGCAATAATAAAAGAAAAGTTTTAGAATAAATAATAGCTGAAATAAAACAAAATCGAATATTTATTAACCGTTCTTACATTATCGTAGATAATTTAAAAAATTAAAATGAACCAGTTTACCAAATTATGCTCTGAGGTATTATAACTTAAAAATTAAAATAAAGCCCGGTTGATGTAATTAAACTCAATAATATTATACAATAAAATTATAATAATTTTAGTATTTTCCGTACTCTGGTGAAGGGGAGTCCTTTGCAATGGGAAACATCGAAAGTGGACAACCTCTATTTAAATATAGAAAACAGACCACCTGAAAACAATAATAATAATAGCCCAGCATTATACTGGGTTAGCTATTATTACATATAAAGTTAAGTTAAATAATAATCACTATTATATTCCCAAACGATACATTTAAAAAATATGTCGAACAAGTAACATTATTATTAAAATGTTAAAAAAAATTGTGTAGAGTAAATGAAATTAATTTATGGTAAATACTTTGCCTATCATTTCTTAGTTTATTATTATAAGTATTTTCTAGAATTATCGATAAAAAAATGAAATTTTACTATATCAACTTTTTTACATTACTATAGTAACATTGTAATTTCTCTTGCAGTGAATAAGGCTATGTGTTATTTTCAACCGTATAATCAGTTTAATAAAATTTACGATGTAGCATCGTGTAAATTCAAATTTTTTCATTCTGTTCCGGCATTGCAATGTTCAATACTAAAAATTACGATGTTTTGATAGTCATTTTCGGTATAATTTTTTTTCCGTGAACTCTGAGTTTAGTGATATAACTTATGTTAAAAATTGTTCGTCGATGTCATATCACTACTTCTTATATACAATCTAAAGCTTCATAATTAAATAATCAAGAAATACACAAAAGTTAGTTTCGGAGAAAAATGCATGAACGGTAACGCACCCTTTAAATTAGATCAAATCCTATTCGCCACATATGCGTATATGAAAAGAAATCTATCGTGACCTATCAACGTATATATGGGAGCTGGAGAATATCAATTCATAATTTGCATGTTCAGAACAAACACTGAATAGTTATTGTTATTTGACTATTTCCGGATTCAGCACGATACGTTAAAGCATTCAGCATTATTGACATCAAGAGAGTACATTGTCGTAACGCTCGCATTATTTGGCCTGTTTTCTATATTTTTTATATGTATATAAGAAAAACACTTCCATAAATACTGTTAAGATGATTAAATTTAGTTTAAATTAATTGTCCAATGTGACAAAATAATCTTCTATAATGTTTACATATGTATATTAGAATAGTCTTTGTTTACACTATAAAACTTTTTTTTTTAATTTTCTTTGTTCTTACTTCCATGATTTATGACAATACCAATCAAACATTCCTCCTCCAAACTTGGGCTTGATCAATTAATATTAACATGCTACCACAATGTTGCTTTATATAAATTGTTTTTCATTAAGAGTATCACAACTATAAAATTAGGCAGAATGAGAACTTTAAGTAATAATACGATAAGTTTGATAATTATCTAAAATTTTGCTAATATTATAAATGTGAAAGTCTTTGGATGTTTGTCCTTCAATCACGCTCGAACGGAGGGAATGATTCTAATCAAATTTGACGTAGAAGTCGATTATGCCGTGGAATTTGACATAAGATACTTTTTATTATGAAGATCCGGCGAAGGTTTATATCGATACGTATGTACACATTTGTGACTTTGATTTTTAACTTTGGCATTGATATATTTTTAAAATTAATAATAATTAATTTCAAAAGTAATTTATATATTATATATATATATATATATATATATATATATATATATATGAAAAACAGAAATTTTTTCATCCGTACTTTGCACGGGAATATTTACAGCAAAAATGAAAGTTTTTTTTTGGGTGAAAAAAGAATATCGGAATTCGAAAAAATGACGGTTTTTTTTAAAAAACTGAAATATTTCACAGAATTTGATTTACATTTTTTTTTTTTCGTATTTTTTCCTAAAAAGTGTATTTAAAAACAAATATTCAAAAAAATCGTCTCAATAGGTCAATTTTTGAAAAAATTATGGCTATTTGAAAAAAAAGAACCATTTTTTTCCAGAAACCCATAACTTTTTTGGGTTGGATAAAAAAAATTGAAAAATTTCTGAGAAACGTCTTTGCGTAGGTAGAAAAGGACACAAAAGTTTCAGCGAAATCGAAATAGTCAGGTTCAAAAGTGGTCTCTTTGGCATGGAATATATATATATATATATATATATATATATATATATATATATATATATATATATATATATATATATATATATATTTCATTTTTATATTTTTCAAATATATATAATAAATATAATTAATTTATTATATATATATATATATATATATATATATATATATATATATATATATATATATATATATATATATATATATATATATATATATATTTATATATATATGTATATATATATATATATATATATGTATATATATATATATATATATATATATATATATATATATATATATATATATATATATATATATATATATATATATGTATATATATATATATATATATATATATATATATATATATATATATATATATATATATATATATATATATATATATATAGATAGCACTTTTGAATTCTCTGAAACTATGAGACCTACAAACTTAACATTTGTCAGAAATGCTCCTCATTCGTCGTAAATAATCGTTTAGGAGGAGGGTTCGTAACTATCAACTCTTAAGGGAGATTGCGGGAGTGTAAAAGATAAATATAGGTCCATTTTTAAAATATAAGTCCTACAGACTTGAAATTTGGCAGGAATGTTCTTGATGCGTCGTAGATGTTTGCTAAGGAGGAAGGTTTATAAAAATTAACTCCTAAGGAGGCTTGCGTGGGCGTATAATATAAATATATTCCGAAATTTGAAATTTGGGAGTGTATCATTGTGAATTCCTAGCAATTTTGTCTTTGTGAAATTTACAGAAAAAAATTGTCAAATTGCAGGTAAAAGCTAACAAACGTAATTTTAATTAAAGTAAAGTAAGTAATTTTAAAAAAGTAATTTTAATTAAAAAATAAAATCAATTATTATTAAAGTTTAATTTGCGTTGAGCGGAGCGGACAGGGGGGATGTAATAAAGAATAAAGAAAATAATGCATGCCATTCAAACGTCACCCTCGGCTTTTGTGGAGGAAAGCATTCTAGATATTCGATTTTCTATTACTCTTACTTACATATCGTGTAATATACATGCAATGGTGCACCGAATATTTCGTTTAAGGTCAAGAATTGTTCGGGATTTATTTCTGTAAATCAAATATTTAATTGGCCAGTTACGCCGTTTTGCAAAATAACGCATCCAGGGAACTTTTCTTGCAATAAATCGATTGTTTGGCGAGATGTGTGACAAGTCGGACTATCTTGTTGAAAGAAAACGTTGTTTATATCCACAATTATCATTTCAGGCCAAAGCTAGTCTGTTAGCATATTCGTATAGCGTTCACTATTAACAGTAACACGATTTTCATGGTCGTCTAAAAAAAAAATCAGGTCTCAACACTCCTTCAGCTCAAAAACCCCACTAGTGATTTTATGAGGAACTCCTGAATTAATTGAGGATGTTTATCAGCCCAAATCCTGAAGTTATATTTGTTCCCAAACCCATTTAGCCAGAACTGGGCTTCGCCTGAAAAAATATTTTTTTCCCAAAGTGGAGGTCGCCTTCCAACTAATTGAAGGTGCAATTCGTGTATCGTGTATCTTTCCATAGCGAACTGACATATTGTACTGCACTGAACATAGTCTTTAAATGATATATACATTACAAGTTCAAATGAAAAATAAAAAAAAAATTTTATGAAAAAAAAAATAGTTATTTTGCCAAAATTATTTCTTTTTATTCAAAATACATTCAAAATCAAAATACTGCTAAGGACGTTTAGTCAATGAGAGCATAGATTTTTTATATCGTTTTTCGTAGTCGCTTCAATGACGATCGTCACGGCTTCTTGGACGTGTGTAAGACAGTCATAAAACGTTCCTTTCATGGCCAGTTTGAGTTTCGGGAACAGACAATGGTCATACGGAGATAAATTAGGTGTATACGGAGGATGTTGTACAGAGACTTCTTTACAGAACAAACCAATCACAAACTCTTCGTTTCTACAAATCCTTTGTCAAAACTTCGTGAAACATGTCTTTGGTCGTAATTATTTCTTGAGCTATTTTACAGTCGAATTCCCATAGACGATCTTTTGACGAACTTTTTCTACCAACTCTTCCCAATTTATATATTTTTAATAAAATTTTAAATTAATTTGTCCTCCAAAGCATCACGACCATCTTGGAATCGCTTATACCACTCGAACAAGTACGAGACGTGTACGAGATAAGCAATCATCACCATAAACTTTCTTCATGAATTGAAATGTTTTTGTGAAAGTTTTACCGAACTCGAAACAAAATTTAATATTTGCTCTTTGTTCCATCGTGTTTTTATGACGAGGAAACATAAGGTTCTGTCCATTTAAGCGCTACAACATATAAAATAATTAACAATCCTTTGATTCTAATGATGGCGGTCTCGCTTTATAAAGGAAATATTTTAGATTATATTATGTTGTTTTAACAGATGATGGTAGTGGTTTTCTTTAAATTTAACACACACATACATATATATATATATATATATATATATATATATATATATATATATATATATATATATATATATATATATATATTTTTTTTATTATTATAATTTATTACTCACGTATGGGCCCTGGTGGACCAGGCGAAGTACAGTTAGAGGCGTTTATTGTTAGCTTTCCTTTGCGCCCATACTGATTTCATTCTTTCACTATCAGCTTTTTTCCTTTCGTCAGACCAAGTTGTTCCAGTCTTCTTGTATTTCTGAAACACTGTCAAACAAATATTTAAATTGAGAGACACGTCTGATGTTACCATATTTTGTTTTCTTAGTTATACTTATAGTTCTTTCACAGGGGCTACATGTATACAACTATACATTACATTTAAACATTAAAAATAATATTTATATATATTCATTTAAATAACGTGTATTTATACATACATTTAAAATAACGTGTAAAACAAAAGGCCATATTTGGTATAATTATTAATATACCCATTATATTTTATTAAGCTACGAAATGAAAAAAACAAATGACTGTCAGAACAAACATATTCGAAAAAAATTAAGAAAAATAGAAAATGTTCAAATCTATCAAATGTTATTTCAAAATCAGTGTACATTTTCGGTGTAATAAATTAAAATATTTGAAATTTAATTTAAATTTTGTTTGATTAGGTCATTCCTCTTCGAAACAAATACGCTCTTGTGGCCTTTTCCTTATATTCAAATCAACATTGTTAAGTTAGTAGGACTAATTTGTAAACATACTTCTTTTCATCTGTCGCATAAACCCTCTAATCTTCTTGGTTGATTTTTTAATTAAATTGCCTTTTACAAATCTCCAAATGTAAAAATTCATTAGAAATTAATTAAGGTCATAGTGTCCATTTTGCCCAGGAGCGGTTTTTTACTAATCCAGTCATTGGAAGAACGTATAACAGCGAGTATGAATTTATGGTGGATTGCTGTTCCATCTGACTGGGAGTAACACATTATGAAACAAAGGAATATATTTATTGTAAGTGACATTTCAATTGCCAAAATGGATGTTTATTCATGTTTTGAGAGTCATTATTTTTTTATATCGTGGCTTTCTAAACGAATGCCGATAATCTAATTTTTTTCTTTTTAAAGTTCGCACTCTCGTGTAGAAAAATAGTCTAATTCACAGTATGTCGTTAGAATAGCTACTTGTCCATTATCAATGATGTAAAACAATCTTGTACTTTATTTAATATTAAAAATGTCTCCATTAAATAAATGGTAGTAGCCTAGGCTTTCAGGCCAATGTAAAGCCGTCCACTTTTACAAAACTGTAATAAAGTGAAAGGTACTTTTTAAAATGATTCTCGTTAAGCTGTCTAAGCTAATTTTCTAATTGCGAGGGCCATGAATTTTTTAATTCTAATAATATGACGACACCATCAGTTATAATAATGACTTAATTTTTCAAGGTATTTCCATTTTAGTGTTCTAAAATTGTTAAAAATATTTTTTGATTTTTTTTGATTCATGAAGATAAAGATCCTATAAATAAATATAATTGTTGCTCTGTGAAAAGAGGTAAGAAGAAAATATAATGATAATTGATATATAATTATATTATCCATTTACTAAAGACGATATATTTTATGCAACCTTCAGAAAACCAACATATTTAAACTAGTTGGGAAAGTTAGACTGGCAGTAATGAAAATAAATTACAATCATTGCTTTGATAACAAAACTTTATTCCCTTATTACAAATTTGGCGCAAACATTAGCCCATAGGAGTCCTGGGTCGCCTGGATGATGTTGATCAAAATTACTTTTTGTTCGTAGTTGTAACGAGAAATATAAATTTTATACGTTCATTAAAGACAATAAATCAGATTTTAGAATGTACTTTTGAAGAGGACAATAATGTTTTATTATTTTAAAATTATTATATATTATTATATATTATTTTTTTAAATTTAAACAAAAAATTGCAAAAACCAGGAAAACAGATACATTTTTTATGAATTAACAAATAATATTAGTTGCATTTTTTCAATGTTTAAGATAAAAAATTCCTGTTTATTTTAATAATGTTTCACCTCATCGATGATTTATAACTTAAAGCTATACTCAATATTAAATTATCAATTTAATTATGTCCTATTTCATTCCAGTCATTTCGCTTATGTCCCAGAAATGCTCGAAGGGTTGAGGCAGGCAAAATCTCAACTCCCTGATCTTCTTCATATATATATATATATATATATATATATATATATATATATATATATATATATATATATATATATATATATATATATATATATATATATATATATACCAATGGTGATAACATCCCAAACCATTATACTCCCACCATGCTGTCTGTGAACTTCTTGGAACTTGGCAAACTTTCAGGATTTCCATATCATCTCTACACTTTTGCTCTACGTTTGTTTGAAGCGAGCCCAATTTGAGACTCAACAGGAAACAAAACATGGTCTAGTTCTGTTTGCACCATCAAAGTCTGTTTGTTTTTTCAAAAATGCGAAATGAGCATAAATTCCCTTTTGGAATCTTCGGTCTCTCGATCAAGGCTCATTCAATAGTTCTTACGGGTATTTTCGATACAATTCCATATTCATAATTCTGGGAATTATCAACAACATATAATTAAACTAGAAGAGATTTACCACTAAATACCGCATCACGTTTCGCTAACCATGTTAGCATCATATGGAGATGATCCGATCTCAATTTTTGTATTCAATATTGATTCATGTGTTGATGATGCTAACATGATTAGCGAAACATGCGTCGAAAAGTTTAAAACAATGATTTAGGGTTTAATTTATCTCTTTGAGTTGAGTGTTTTACAAAGTTTCTATAGAAGAACTGAGCGTATAATTATTTAATAACTGCCATATAATCGCAGACAAAATTTTGCTTCTCTTAATATACACTTCCCAAGTGAATGTTTCGGTGCCGTAGGAACTGACCGAGCCAACTTAACTAATCGCAATTCTCTCTTGAACTCGTAGGGAAAATGCAAAGAAAACCATCATTTTTGAAGCTTATAATTTAGGGGGGTGAAAAATGGTTTATATACGATAACGTAATTTATAAGAAATCATTGAAGGAAATCATCTCTACAAAATAGCAGCCCTTCTAAAGAGGTTGATTGTGATGCTCTGGACATTGTAATAAGAAGAACGACAAGATTGAAGGAGCTTTCTTAAATATTCAAGAACATGCCATTACAGTAGACCTAACTATCAATGAAAACAAAACGAAATATAAAATTATCTCAGGAAACCTGAGAAATTTGCCTGACAACATAACTATTGGGCATTTACCTTCCAAAGAGTTGAGCAATTCGAATAATTGGATTGGAATATGGATATCAACATGACAGCCGAAATTAGAACGCATTCTCTTCAAGAAGGAAATTTCTAAAGTACTAATCAGGGCGCTGAGCAAGGCATATAGAAGTGAAAAACCCAATCCACATCATATCGTATCAGTACCCTATCCACAAAGGAACAAAATGCAGTAGGTGGTAGGTAATTTGAGAAAATAATACATAAAGAAAGTGGTATAACTATGAACTTTACATGCTATACAAAGACCAGGACATCGTTTTCACGTCTGAGATGGGCAGGTTACCTGATAAGCATGTATGAGACTAACCAAGCCAAGAACACCGTTAATACAACGCCGGCAACCGAGAGTGACCCAAGCTGCAATGAGAGGATGGTGTTAGAGTTGTTGCTCGTAACATCAGAGTGAATAACTGGAAAGGAGCTGCCCTAAGCAGGGATAACGTAAGAAACAAGTTGGGAAGCCAAAACTCGTATGAAGGGCCTTATTTTTCCTTCGTTGGAGTATACTGAGCACAGTGTGGTTGTATCTTGGAGTGCGTTAGAAGGAGACTAATTTCAATTTCGTACCAACCAATTAAATGCATGTGATTAATTCTATTTTGCCTTCGATCTCTCTTATGTCCACTGCTCAACCGTCCTTCCTCACAGTTTCCGGGGACGAAGCTATTTTCATGGGAGATTACTACCGGGTTGTCGTTATACTCGTGGAGGAAGTGAAAGGGCACATTTCCTTTTGAGCTCTGCAGTTAAGGACCTCCGTAATGTACAAGGGTTGATATTAATGTATCCGAAATAATAAATTAAAATAAATATTTATCATTGAAAATGGCTCTATTGTTTTCCAATATATTCTCGGTAATAATGTACTTCGTGAATTTTCATAACACTTTTTTCATTCCGATTAAAGTATCTCCAAAACATGCATTTTGAACGCATCAACAGCTTCTTCTGGCGTCGAAAATCGTTGACCAAATAAATCATTGGGTACCAAATCAGGACTGTACGGCAAATGTCCCATCAATTCGATGTTTTGGCCGGTCAAATATTGAGTTGTTCGGTCCGATATGCGGGAGCTCGCATTTTCATGGTGCAAAATGATCCTACATCGCTGGTTGTTTTTTCTTATATTTTCAAAGACAAATGGCAAACAAATGGTTGTATACCATTCAGAATTAACAGTGATCATTTGCTTCGAAGTGTTTCTTGCGCGAATATCTTTTGTTAGGTTTGGCTCATTTTGAGTCAAGTCATACAGTACTCATACAGTCGACTGGTATTTACTTTCGGGCACAGACGCGTGGATCCGTGATTTGTTACCTGTGTAGATATTATACACGGCTTTTAACATATCACGACTGTATTTTTTGAGCATTTTTTTGCACCAATCGACACGAGCCTTTTTTTGAGCGATTGTCAAATTATGCGGAATCCAACGTGCCCAAATATTTTTCACGGCCAAATGTTCAAGTAAATCTTATATATGCTTATCATACTAATGCTCAGGGATGTCTCGATACCACGATGTATCACATGACGATCTTGCTTTATCAGTTGGCACATGGTATTGATGTTTTCTGGCACAACAACCGATTTTGGACGACCTTCTTTAAATTCGTCCATGAGCCAACGACAGCCATGATTGAATTCACTAAACAAGTAATATACAGTAGTTTTAGATGGTGCTTCATCGCCAAAAGTCGAAATGAGTTGATCGATGCACTGTTGTTGAGATAACCCATGACATAACCCGAAAGTCATAGTAAATCATCGCACGAAAATGTTCACGAGTTAATACCATTTAGGAACTAAACACACACAATGCTAAATTTGAAGAGATTTACCACTAAACACCAAATCACTTTGTTTGAACTGCTCGATGCACGTTTTGCTGATTTAATCTATATTAAATCATCTCCTGATAATGCTAACATGGTTAGCGAAACGTGGGTCGAGCAGATAAAAAAAAGTTATTTGGTGTTTAGTGGTAAATCTCTTCAAATTTAGTGTTTCACACCAAAGGTTCCAATAGAAGAATTGAACACACAATGCACAATTCAGTCAACAATATCAAAGTTTACGATGTATATGTCAGATGGCGCCTAGCAATGCCATTGTTACCAATTCCGAATACATAAATAATAATCCTCGTAATAATTTAGTTTGGCGTTTTTTATGGATTTGTACCTCCTGGTTCCAGCCGTAAGACCGAGTGCCTATAGTTTATCGGTACTCCTTTTGGGAGAATTTTAAACACTCAACTCACGGGAGATTCAGTATCACCCCATCATGGTACCCACTATATCGGGGCAGCGTTGAAATCCCTTTACAGATGACTTCCTTGTTTTCTTTATTTAGTTGTTTTATAATACAGTGTTAAAAACATATGAGCCCCTTTTCTTGTTCATTACAAAGAATTTAAAGCAACGTTACCACGTGCTTGGTCCTCGGCCAATTTGCGCCGTTTTCCTTTGGCTACGGGGGCAAGCCTCAAGCACACACCCATTTTCTTTTCTTTTCTTTATTTTTCTTTTAATATCTTGTTTTTCGAGTTGATTGTTTTTGAATATTTTTCTTTTATTTAGGGTCTTTGGACGGAGCCGAATTTAGGGGAGCCGTATGGCTCACTTCCCTTACCGCTCTTGTGGGAAACCTGACTCCGATATCCGCGTTTTTTTTTCTCCCTTATTATTATATTACCTCGTATTACCTTATCTTTACATTTATCTTAGACAATGAAAAGGTCGACCTTTCTGTTGTGAAATACCTTTTGTGTGACCCTTTTCGTTTTATTTTTATTTTTTCTACTTTATATTTTGGAGGTAGCGGTACTAGAACACCAATATTATTATTGACATATGATTTATATGGTTAGTATCGATAACTTATGTACTACTATAGCGAGCATGCTTGTGATAAATTTCGCCACTATGGGGGTGGACGGGATGAACTAGAGCGAACTACGAGAACCATGTGGGGATTTCTTGACCTATTCGGTAGAAAGACCAGTGGCGGTCATAACCCACCCCTACTCTCCGGTTGATTTGGTTTAAGGGGGGCATAACTTAATATTTCGTTCTGGCTCAGATCCGCTAATCGGCTGAATATAGTTGTAAATGTCATTGTAAGTTACAATCCTTTTTAAATTACAATAAATTTACTTTATTTTCCTTTATTCGGTTTTTCCTTTCTACACACTGCGTCGAAACTAGTTTGCCATATTTTTGGCAGCAGGTTGTTTTTCACCTCTTTTCCCGTTTTAAGAGATTTCCAATTTAAACAATTTTGGAGGAAGTGGAAAAGATGGTAGTTCGAAGGTAAGATGAATGTGGCAAAACATCCCAACTGACACTCAACAATCTTTGGCGAACCCTGATTAAAACGTATCGTGCATTGTTATGACGAAACACTACGCTACACTACGTACTTAAAACGGTCGACCCTGGCAACCTTAATGATTTTTTTCGTTGAATGATATTGTATACAATCCACTTTTGTACACAATCACCAGTTATTATCCACTTCAGATATGGAACTTTAGAACTTTTTTAAAAAAAGATCGCACAGAAAAAACACTACGCTCGTGTGCGAACCTCACATCTTATTGCCAGACGTAGCCATTTTGTTTTTCAGATGGTTAAAAATGATCGATTTGCCAAGATTTAACTTATCTCATTGCTATCTCACGACCGTGGTACTTAGATATTCACCTAGTATGGTATTTTCTTCCTCGGCATACTGTCTTCATAGTACTTGAAGACCCGCCAGTGTGACTTTGGACTTCCAGGTCAAAATCTCCACACCGAAAACGACCAAACGAATTTCACACCATGGTCTCCACAACAGAATCCTCTCCGTAAACACCATAAGTCTGTTATTTTTTGAACAGCCTTTTTGCTATTGAAATAAAAAACCATAATGTGGCCTAAATTCAAGTTATCGATCGACATTTGCAATTTTAGTCAATTTGACTAACTAAAAGCAAATCATAGCGAATCTGAATGTAAACATTGTAAATACTTCACGAATTAATAATATATAAATTAACGTTACTAATCCAAGATAGATTGTTCTTTACTAACGTTAAAGAAGCAACTAATCGAAAATCCCTACGAACTTTTTGGAAAACCCGATATAACATTTCAATTAAAACTGCTTATGTTTGAGAAATTTCAGCTAGCTCCATTTGTCCAGTCTTAAAGAAGGCGCAGCTATATAATTCTATACGCAAACTTCCATAAAAAATATATTTGTTCCGAACATTAATGCTTGTTCTCTCATAATGTCTGACGTAGCTACTGACGGGTATAAAAACCAGTTATAAATCGATTCTATATTCATTGTTGTGTTGAGTCTTTCAATAACAATCTTGAATCAGCCCATTTTCTTATTTTTTCCCTTCGGGTTTATCCTATTAGGATCTTGATTCAAAACATAAATTGTAATTATGGCTTTTAAATACTTCGCTGCTGAAAAAAGTTTTTGAAAAGTGATATTACTGAAGTTAAAATTAAATTTGTAACCGAAGCAAGACGACAAGAGAACAAGATGGCAGAAACTCATTATTTACAATCACATAATTGATTTAACTATACTATATCAGTATGGTACATATGCCTTTGCCTCATATTTCATTTCGTTCTCGATTGACAGACATAATCGCTTCGTCGATAACTTTTTGAACCATTTGATGCAATAAAATTGAATCTATTTATATCATGCACGATATAAATGTAAGACTTAAAATATAATACAAGCGTGGTTTCGTTGCGTGAAGGAAAGTTCAGCCCTAGATATCTATTTTATTAATAATGTATTAGATAAGTACAGATAACATCGATTTTTAATACTGCAGAAAATTTGACTTGTTTATTAGTTTTAACATTTTTAATCTAAATTTAATCTTCAAAGTTAGTAATAATTTTCGCCCATCTCTCTGGACAAAATTCTCCATTCCTTTTTGTAAAATGTGGGTGATTTTGAAGCAAAATATTTTTTGAGTGCAGTTGGCACAGCTACCGTACTAGGAGTTTTTTTCCACGAAAAAAATGTTCTTTCAATAGATCTCAAGAGATGGTAATCTAATGGTGCAGCATCAAGAATATACGCTTAGTAACGAAGTACTTCACAGCCTAACTCATTAATTTTTTTCTTGAGTGATTCTAGTCTAGATTGTGATTCTAGATTCTTAGTCTCGGGCGTTTTTTAAATCAAAGCTGTGTTTAGTCCATCAAGCGGAGCACAATAATATTCAGCACTTATGGTTTTATTAGGATTAAGAACCTCATGGTGAATAATTTTTGTAAAAGCTCACAATACTGACAGTAATACTTGTTTAGAGTGAAGGCCTGATTTTAGCGTGCGCAAAGGTGGTTGTCCCAGTGTTAACCATTATTCCTTATGTGGATTGCTGAATAGATTCCAATTTTCTCCAATAACAATTAGCAATAACAAATAACAATTTTCTGAAGAAAATTATTTCTACTTAATCTTGATAGTGCAATGCAAGTGGTTACATGTTGAATTTTGTTGTTAACTGAACATTGATATGGCATCCACTCTTTACATTTTGTTCAGTTATTTTAAACACAATTGTATTGTGGGCCATAAAGTTTTATGCTTTGTGGCTGATTCCTGGATGGTTTGGGTGGTTTCAATTTCGGGCAACGATAGATCCTTAATTAACTCAATAGATCTTCCCATTATTAAGTTTGTTGTTCTTTTGTTATGATATTATCTCAAAGGCACCAGAATAATCATTAATATCAGTATTTGTGACACTGCATTGCTGGATTTTTACTACTGTCTTGGAATTGGGCATCGGGTTCATCCAATAAGCTTCGCTGGTATTCCTATTCCATAGCCTCGCATACTACTGCTCTATATTACCCGATGGTACGCCTATCTGAAATCTACGGACATCTCATTTGATGGACTACGAATGATATTCGCCCATTCCTTCTTCAATTATGGAACTACCCTCTGCCTTATTATATTTGTTAGGATTTTACGCATAGTACAAAGCAATGATATTCCTCGATAGTTCTCCGATTTCAGACTGATTCAGACTGACTGATTTTAGTATATCTCATTTCTTATGAACCGAGCAAACTAAAATTTTCACTGTTGTCAGTTTGCAGACATCTGCTCAGTATTCCAGATGTTAACTATTAATTGACGAATTGCTTGATATAAATATTTGCCTCCAAGTTTCAGTCATAATAAAGGTATGTTTTGTATCCCGGGATCTTTATTATCAGCAAACTTTCCTCCATCTCCTGCAACGATGGTATTTCTACCAATGGTAGGATTGTATTCATAAATTGTAGCCTATCACTATAATCATTTATGGTAGTTTCGTATTACAGCATTTCAAAATATCTATCGTTTTCTATTGCTCTAATATACTCTCCATTTTGGTTAAAATTTCACTATCTGCGTCCTAGGTCAAGGTCTTTACAGGGTGATAGTTTGTTGCTGCCTTAATGTTCTGATACAATTTTCTTGTCTCCTGTTTGTCACCTGCACCTATAATATCTTGTATTTGCGTTTTTAGAAAGTCCCGTTTTTTCCTCTTGCATTTGGTCTCTGTATCTTGTATTGTTCTCATTATACTGTTTTGAGTTTTGTCGGCACTTCAGTTGGATAGAGTTTCTATTTTCCATTACATTTTTACATTCATCAACGTACCGACGTACCATGCATAATTATTCGCTTCTTCTGTTTTTGCTTTCACTTTAGGCTCCAATTATCTTCTCCGTAACTCCTATTACAGATTTTGTTGTTACCCATCCATCCCATACCCAAGTCTCAGGTTTCTATAACTTCTGCTTCATTCTAAGTTGATAATCTATCCTTTGTTTGCTTTCGTTAGTTTTTAATCTTTCAATGTGGTATATTTTTTGTCTTAGCTCATGCTTCTTTAGTAGTGACACAAATCCTTTCGCTTCATGTTTTTCCACGATAGACATATCATAGTATAATTTTGTAGTAAAATAATTATTATACAAATTTATCGCTGTAAATATGTAATTCAAATCTTACATATCTTCTTACAAAAGATCTTCTTACAATATCTTCTTACATATCTTCTTACAAAAATTCTTCGATTTTCTTAAATACTACAATGCAAATTATGTTTCCTCATGCTTTGCAACTAGTAAAAAGAGTTAGTAAAAAGAGAGAGACATGCAGCAATAATTATTTCATCACTAATTAGGTGTTTACTGCATTTACTGTAAACTTGCTATTATATATTTGTATTAACCAAATTAAAGAAAATCTTAATCATTTTTAAGATTTTTACATTTATATGTGGTTTTAAAGTGTTATATTTTACAGGTAGTATATTTTGACAGCAGTGTTTTCGTTTTGACATTTGTGTAATTGAATACTTGCCATATAGTGTTTATATAAGAATTGTATCGTATAATATGAAACAGCGGCTTCAATTTGTTCAATGACTTAGTTTCTACTTATGATTTGACACGGTTGGCCTACTTTCTGTTAGGCTAATGCCAAGACGATTCACAGCTAAAGAACCTGTGATAATGTAGAACTATATAAAGACATAATTGAAAAATTTAATGAAGTACTTAAAGGTTCAAGTTTGGTACATTTGAATTTAATTATTTTCAAAATAATACCAAATAAAATTACAAAAACATTCTTTAAAGTATATATTTTTTCAAACTTATCATTATCAACACATTTTTAATGTGTTTGCATTTAGTTGTATCTAATATGATGTATGAGATCTTCGGAAAAAAGTGGTCTGCTCCTGAAGATTTTCTGAAATCATTTTTTCAGCTTGTCTTCATGCATTATATAACACTTTCGTATTTCTGCATTATCCCATGTCTTTAATTCATGAGACAAATAGAAATATGAAATTCTAATCGCCGCACAATCTGTCGTGGGCATCGTGTCAATTGCCACTTCCATTTTGTACGATGCATAGCCTGTGGGCCAGTGGGTTACAGACGAACAAAGCCAATGGGCTATATTGTCACTTCCATTTTAGCCGATGTATGGCTTGATTCTAAATTAAAAAACATATTTTAAAAATCTTCATTAGTTCATTTGTATTTTATTCGATAAATAATACATATTTTCCAATTATTATTTGCCAAATATGCGAAACGAATAAAGTACAAATAAACTAGTGGACTTTATTAAAATATGTTTTTATTTATTTAAGGTTCATGCCGTACATCCGCCAAAATCTTTGTGACAACGTCACCAACCAACTGCAAAACATATCACATGAAGTAAATCATGATATGCTTCTTATTTGCCAAGAAGCTCTTCAAAATTCCGAAGCTAGGCGTATTTACATGCTATGATACTCAGAAAGGCCGGTGCTAGCTCAGCAATCATTGTATCCAAGTTTTTCAAAGACTTTTTGGGACAAATGGGATTGCAATTGCAAAGAGGATGGGAGAATGGGCAAAATGGTATTTGCAATTTTCTTAATTTCCACAGCTGGGCAGATGAAAATTTCCATGTAGTTATTGGGAAAAAATCCTAACATGAATTTTCAATTAATCTATGGACTGAAATAATGGAAATCAGTTTAAATGATTAGTATATATTTTTTCAAACTTGTTATCATTATTAACACATTTTTAATGAATTTCCATTTAGTTGCATCTAATATCATGTATGAAATCTTCGGAAAAAAGCCCCAAACAAATAATTGTTTTCCCTAAAGATAAAATGGATAGATATATTTATTTTTTTAGGAAATAAGTTAACATTAGGAACTGTGCTAATTTAATTGCGTTTAAATATGTGACATTTGCATTTACACCTCAGCACATCTAAGTCGCTCAGTTGTTGAGCACTTAAACATTAATTTTAAAAATAGGCTTGCCGGTTCTCCAGATCGTTATCCTTGGATTTTTTTTTTGATGCTATATAAATAATATGGTATGAAATCTGAAGTAAAAGTGAAGTTGATTTGCGACAACATATTTTTGCCGCTGCCTACCAGATTAAAAATATGCCAGGATTTTTTCAACGTGTTCGGGAAAACTGGTTCAAACAGTACCAGTCTTGCGTAGACTTAAATGGTGTACATTCTGAACATTTAATTTAATAAAATAATTAATCATGTGTTTCTTAATGCCATGTGAGTGTTTAAAACATGTATAATGTGAAACAATGCTTTTGTAGTCTTAATGTTTTAGTAGACCTCAAACCCACATCTGTTTATGCTCACAAAGCGTATCACTACCATCCCTATCCATAGATGAGGGTGCCGTTATGCGTTATTAGACTGTTAAATGATGCTGGGCAGTTGCAATATACATCACCTTCCTAAAACAGTTGAAATAACGATATCAAGCTCTGGTAGATCTTTCAGCTGCTCTCAAACGTCCATGTGAACCTGACTGATGAAGGCTATAAAGCCATATACTGGTGTTGGGAGATATTATTGACAGTATGTGGACGGTTACTGGTAGTTTTGTTTTTCTTCGTACTCTTATTTACAAAAAAGTCTAAGTTTGCGTACCTTCACTACTACTTTTTGCCAGCTTTTATTATTTCTGGCTTACTTGGTTGTATACCGAAAGATGTACCAGTTAGGTCTTTAATTTGGTCTATCCATCTGTGTGGGGGTCTGCTGCGTGATCTAGAACCGTTCATCTGTCCCATTACTACCAGTCTATCCAGGTTATTACCATCTCTGCGTCCAATATAGCCGAAGAATATTAATATTCGTTCATGAATCATTTGGAGTAGTTTTGTGGGTTTATTAATTTCTTGAATAACGGATGGGTTTGCTCGTTTGTGAGTCCAAAGAATACGTATGACCCCTCATCCAACACCATAGTTCAAAATAATCAATGGGCTACATGTCTTGTTTTTGAATGATTCATGTTTCAGCGGGATATAGCTATACTGGAAAAACTAAGATTTTTACTATATATTTCGTTGTGTTCTGTGAATGTCATGAGTATTACCGAAATTCGTTCGATATTACAACGCCAAGATATACGAATTGGCTCACGATCTTGAATTACCTTATTTCACTGATATTGAGCATGTTGTAGTTTTGACGGCCAATAATCATTATTTTTGTTTTTGCCTCTTTTATTTTAGCCGTAAAGATGGCTTTGATCTTTTATTTTTTGGATAATTAAGGTAAGGTTTAATGCCGCTAATACTGGCACTACACGTCTAATTTTCGAAAGCTCTACGAATGATATATTCACCATAAATGTTGAATAAAATTGGTGATAGAATGCACCCTTCGATGGTTCCTTTATTGATGCAAAACTACTACGCACTACTCTGTTTTTTTTTAATATAGATGACAAATTTTGACCGCGAATTTGATATACGAATTTTGTATAGATGAGTGATGATTAAGTCAATCATGTGTTCTGATACTCTCATTTGCAACAGAATTTTTTCGCCTTTTAAGAGGTCAAACGCCTTCCGATAACCAAGGAAACAGAGGTGTACAACATACTTGACTGTTCGAGTGTCTGTTGCGTTGTTAATGTTGAGTATCTGTTAGGTGTAGCTCTCCCTGGAACGAATCCAGTGCTCGGGGGTAATGTGCGGAAATAAGTAGGATTTTAAGCATTCAGTGATAATGTGAAAGAGGACCCTTCATTGTGTGAAATATGTCTACATTTACTTCTCCCATTGCTTTAATTACTTCTGCGGTGATTCTATCCAAACCGAGGGCTTTATCGTTTTTTAGACTGCGTAGTAGATTCTAATAATCGCTGAATGAGATATAAATTATCCTTTTCAAAATTTAATTTAGGTAATTTTAAAATACAAGTATATTTGAGTCACTGAATAATCAGAAGCATTCGTAAATTTCTGAATGGAATAGGAAATTACTGTTACATTTATTTCCGAAATCAATGAATTTTGATATGTGCTTTTGATTCATTGATTTTGACCGGTTGTTTTATCGCAGTGTAAAGACGAATTTGGAAAAAATATATTTCATTTTTACGCAACTTCTTTTATGATCCCATTCAAATCTTAGAGATAGGCTCGTTAATGTAACACTTAGAATATTCATCTTGGTCCATTATAACTATGTGATATAACATGTACCACTTTATGAACAAATGTTAGGTATTATTTTTGGCCCCTTTGCATGTATTGGTATTATTCAGAAGTCGAATATGAAATAATTTAATGAAAAACATTTTTTTGGAGTAGTGGGGAAACCTATTCAAATTTGGATTTAATGAGCTGAGAAAATTATTTGCCATGGTGATGAAAATATTGTTATTATTAATCGATATTCTCTCCCTGATTATTTGAACAACCCAAATTTATACGGTCAAAAGCCACAAATTAAAATTTATCCGCTTGTTAGCTAAAAGGCCTAATTATATAAAAGCGCCTATAATTTGATAAAAACATAAGATATTCGGAGGAATTCCAAACGATATTTTAATTTCATTTCCTTCTCTGTTACAAAACAGAATTATTTAGAGAATGGTTTGGCTTGTAAAACAAATCTCATTCTCTCTAATAATTAAAATCTTATAGTATTATTTTTTTTAATAAATAATAATTTAATGGTATTTCGAAATTCACATTTAAAATTTAGATTACATATAAATACTGATATCCTGATACTCATGTTCCTTGTTAATGGAATAAAATGGAACGAATAGAAGGAGCAGGAGATGAACTCTATTTGATGTAGGGGCGAATCCAGATTTTGAAAGCTGCATGGATTATATCATAGTATAAGAGGCTTTATATTTGACAAGCAGGTCACCCATATTAACCATCAAAAGGTTTAAATGCAGCTCGCAATAAATTTATAATAGTAAATATTTCAGCCCGTTATGAAGCCGTGTCTGCAACTTGCACAAATCTAACATTTCGGCCATTTAACGCCAGGAATAAATCTGGGAAGCATCGAAATCACCTCTTCGTTCATCCGCTCTGCGCCTTGTTTTCTCGATCGTTAAGTACTGCGCTCTAGTCTGGCTAAATAGTCAAAAAATAGACGCCAAGATGAATAAAATTATGAAGATTATTGCTGGTGTTATCAAACTAACGCCCACCATCTGGTGGGGGGTTTAGAACCAGAAGCCATCTGACTTTCATTCTAAACCACATCCCATCTTCTCAGCTACAGCGAAAAAATCCATTTATAAACGAGTATAATAAAATCATGCGCAATAGAAACATATGGAATAATAGAATTGATATCACTAATATAAAGAAGATGTCAATCAAAATCGACTGCGCTCTAGATCACCACCGACAAAAATTGCAGGGATGGATTATCAAAAATGAGTTTGACTTCACTTCAAACAAAATACTAGCATACCATGTATCGTCCAGAAGTCACCAGGCCTTCACTTGCAATGTAAAACAGAGCCCATGCTTAACAGAATCAGAACCTGGCATGGGAGGTATGCATACTCTCTATACTGCTGGAATAAACATCCCCCTCCACTTTGTGAGTGCGGATAACTGCAAATTTTCAGAAACATCATAGAAAAATGTCCCACGAAATCATATTATGACAGACCCTAAGACTTCTTGCTGGCGACCCCAGAATCGATAGATTACGTAAATAGATTAAACATTTGTTTGAATCACTTAAAGTGTATATCTATATGTTTTCTTCTATTGGAACCTTTGGTGTGAAACACTAAACTTGAAGGGATTTACCACTAAACACCAAATCACTTTTTTTGAACTGCTCGACGCACTTTTCGCAAACCATGTTAGCATTATCAGGAGAAGATTTAATCTAATTCTAAAACTAAACTATGTTCTATTTATATGAAACCACCTACCTAACGAAGCGTGTAAAAATCATGAACCGTGAAGTTTACTAAGCCTTACATTAATAATTCAAAAAGTTGACTGAACACTTTAGGTCCTTTATCTCGGTTCATGATTTTCTTACATGTTTCTGTTTGAATGCTTTCTATGCATCCAAAGCCCTATTATTATTAACACTTTTAATTGGTCTTAAATTACTAATATCTATACTGTGGTCGTGTTCGACTGCATGTTGGGCAACACAAGATTTTTCATTTTTTGCATATTTAATGTGGGCAATATATTCTTTATATCTTGTCAATATGGATCTTTTTTTTTGCCCATTATAATTTCGTAAATCCCCACTTTTTATGTTGCTCTACTTTATCCTTTGGATTACCCAGAACTTCTTTTAATTTATTATATGGTTTATATACTACCTTAATGTCCACTTTTTTGAAAATTTTGTCTAGCCCTCTTGTTAATTGGGCATCAAATGGTATTACCAAGAATTTCTTTAACCGATTATTTTGTAGAATTTTTCTTTTGCTGATAGAACGTGTATGAACGTGTATGAACGTATCATATCACTTAGTCGATCCAGGTTTTTCGAGTTTCTTTTTGCATTTTCTGCTAAGTTTTTCGCTGTTTCCCACGTTTTCTATCTTCATAAGAAGTTTTTTTTCTACTCTGTGTTGAGCTTAACTTGCTGTTAATTAGTTTCTTTATATATAGCGTATTGATAATGTTCGCTAGGGCTCAGATAAGTCGGTGATACGGTAACAATATATCATTTATTCGCTATAATAAAATCTAGATAAAATTTAAGAATATCTAGAGTTAATCCGCAACTAATTAATCAGGCGTGGGAAGTAACAACAGGTTACATCATAAAAACGAATTGATTTTCGTATCAAATAGTGTACCACAGACATCGATAACGATTCTGCTTTTTTCGAATATCAATACGTATATAACTGCAGTAGAATTTCCATAAGGTTTCAAATATTGCGAATAAGGGATATTTCTCTTGAGAAATAGAATTATTGGAGAATTATATGATATCGATATATCGATACCGTAAAAATGTTTATCCTATAGGAATGAGGGTTTCAATATCTGTAGATTCTGATTAAGGTATTCTGATTAACCTAAATTTAGATTTTCCAATAAATGTTATATTTCTTATATTAGTTATGTAGTTCTCAAATTGTTTGCAATACGGACAACTTTATATTGGATTATAGCACTAAGCAACAACTAATCCACTGATCCTACCAATTTCAGACACGAGATAAATCATATCATTCCTTGTATACTGTGGTATTGTTAATTGTGTTATTTCAGTCATAACCTGCCATTAATAATCATTATCATAATTATAATCAATGTTATTAATTAATTAATTTTGAGCTAAATCCAACCTTTAACCTCCAAATTTAACACTGTTATTTAACACTCCAAATCAAAATCTCGTTTAAAAAGTTAATTACAAACTAAACTCAAAGAGATTTACCTCTAAACTCGCTACTCGCTTTTTTAACTTCTCGATACGCGTTTCACTAATCATGTTAGCGTTATCAGGAGATGATTCGGTATGATTAAATTAATGGTTAGTTAAACGCGCACCGAGAAGTTAGAAAAAAGTGATTTGGTATTTAGTGGTAAATCTCGTCAGGTTTAATTTTTCACATCGAAGGTTCTCACATCGTAGATAACGTTGCACACAAAACCATTTTTTTTGTCGCTTGATAGCCGCATTACACAAGTGTTATCTACTTCGCACATGTAAAATTTTAATGATCATTGACAGAAGAAATTTCAGCGTTACTTGAAAGGTAGTGAGAATATTGTGTTATTTGAGCTTTATTAAGCATTAAACATTAGGAGCACTTAATATATTTTTTTTATTTTCGAAAAGGCAAGGATGCTTCGCCTACGCAAAAGAGAACACATATAATGTATACAGTGAGGATACCGTTGAGTCAACATGCCGTGAGGATTTCAGAAAGATTTGTAAACACAGTTTTAATATTAGCGATCTACCATTCTCTGGATGACCGGCCCAGGCTAGTGGCAATGAAATATTGGCTATAATTCAAAGTGATCGGCATAGAATAGCTTAAAACTTCGGAGAAATTCTTGGATTCGCCAGTCAAATGCGAAATGAGATTACATCAACTTTGAATAGTTCGTGGTCAATGTATCAGTGTGGCAAGTGTTAACGGAGAAAAAATTCATAGACGGAATTGCTACTTGCGTTTTTTCTATTGAGGCACAACAAAATCCATCTATTTGCAAAACGGATGGTGCAGATAATGGAAAATAGATTGTGTATAATAATATGAAGCATAAGGATCACAGCGTAAGTGCAGATATGCTCCTTCAACCAGTGCAAAAGCCAATTTGTATCTGAAGAAAGGTATATAATGCATTTGGTGAAACTAGAAGCGAATGTTTTATTATGAACTGTGAGCTGAAAACCGGATCATTCATTCGGAGAAATTATGCTTCCAATTAAGTGAATTAAAGCCAATTAGTCAACATATAGAGCATTGCGTGCCATTAAGACAATACAAGTCAACATGTGTCCTTGGCGGCCCAACACAAACTTTTAAAACTTGACGTGTATATTGAGGTCCATCTATGGTATCTTCCCGACCTTGCGCCCACTGACTATCACTTCACGACTTAGATGGTAAAAACTTAATTTTCTTGGAAGATTTGGAAAATCACCTGGATCACTTCTTTAGTCAGATATCTCAGAGGCCCTATGAACGTGGGATTATGCAGCTACCGGAGAGATGGACAAGGCTCATCGAAACAGAATGGCATATACTATAATTAAATAGAATTTTTACTAAATCAACATTTTCCACAATTTTTCTCAAAAAAAACTGGAACGAACTTTTGCATCAACCCAATACAAATCACTACAAATAACTACTTCTAGTGCATATTAGGATGTTTTCACCTGGGTATTCACTAAATTATTTATTTATAGCCTAACAACTATTTTGAAAAAAAGGCAATTTTATTTAACCCGGCCTAAATGACGATACTTTTCCTGTTTATTAAACATGGGATTTTTGCCCTTTTTATATAATAACTTTTCTCGATTATTATATTAATTATCTTACTAAATATTCTTAATTCTGCTTCTGTTGTGAACCTTTTAGACGGACAATTTTTTTTATTGGAGTCCAAAATGTATTTTCTAAGTTTTAGTTAATAATTAATTATACCGTTTTCTCAATAATTATCTAACATATTAAAATTTACTGACTACCCAATCATTTTTATTCATTTAAATGTTATATATTTTATTTTGTGCTTTCAATATTAATTGAAAAAAATTATATTTTATCTAACCAACCAAAGACTCTCTCTACCGAACCTCTAACTTTATTTTGAACCTCCAAACTTACTAAGTCAAATTAAGATAAAATATAATTTTTTTCGTATTTAAGATCACAGCCTGCGGGTCCTTGGGAGGTAAATAATTCACCAGATGCTGTTGTGGAAAGGATGTGTGAACCCATAAGAGGAAGTGGAAGGAATGTAACTACTGATAATTGGTTAACCAGTTTTAAGTTGATAGAAAACCTAAAGAAGAATTTCAGGATGACTCTTGTAGGAGCGGTTAGAAAAAGATATGAAAAAATGAGCTTCCTGTTGAATTTACCCGCCCAGTAAATCAGCCCGAAAACTCGTCTCTGTTGGCCTTTCACGAGAATTGTACGCTCTTGTCTTTTGTTCCCAAAAAAGATAAATAAAATATATTTTGCTTATGTCATGTGTACACCATGATAACACTATTGATAGTGAAACAAATAAACCACACATAATTAGTAATCACAATCAAACTAAAGGAGGGGTAGATACGGTGGATAAACTTTGCGTAGCTTATAATTATGCACGTGCCACTCGAAGGTGGCCAATGGTAATCTTTTACTCATTGACGTTGATAAAAAAAAATTACGAAGATAATTTTTACAGAAACCATGTTTTGAATTAATACGTGATTACGCAGGAATTAGCACTAAAGTATCGAATATATCAAGATTGATAATACTAAGAATTAAGGTGATTCTTGATCTAGAAATTACGAAGCAGCTTCGGAAACCTGCAGCAAATCAAAGAGGTCGATTTACTATGTGTGGCAGGAAAAAAACTAGCCCACCCAATATTTCTGAAAAAAAATGTCACACTTATGTATGTTTAGAATACGCTCTAATAATTTGTCCATAGTGTTTTGAAATAGAGCAAGGTGAAACCTAATTTTACAATGGCTATTTTACACTACTTTCAAGTTGTTTTTATGTTATTTTTTGCTGTAGTTCTTAAATGTATGTATTAGAAATTTTGTATGCTATTTTAAAAAACATTGAATTGTTTTTGTATTGTATTTATGTTCTTAAATAAGTACGTAATACGATAATTTAAGTTTAATAGGTGTCTTTTTATTATATGATTGTCTATCTTAATCACTACGTAGCAAAAATACGACAATCTCTAACGGCGGATTAGAAGTCCGCAGCTAAACTTAGCGTGACTCCTGGACACGACTTCCACCTTTTTCGACCCCTAATGTCATGTGATAAAATACAATCATAAACATTTGTGGTTGGATCAATTCATTTACCTCACTATATGTTAATATTTTGCTTTATTGCCAAGATTTTGAAATCATCAAGGATCACCATTAACTCTTTCCTAGATATTTTATTTCGTATTGTTTTTAGTAAATATGAAATTTAAAATCCATTTTCATTTTTTATTGTTGACGGTACATATTTTGAGCTATGCACTTAATAAATCGCATATTACATAAATTGTTTGATTTGCAGGATTATCATCGTGAGTTTCATGTTTGTGGAGTTTTTAAATGTATAAATGCTAAAAACGTACATATATCGAACTTTGTCTAATTTTAATAGTTTAATTTCGAACATAAAAAGTTGAGGCTAAAATAATCTTTTATATCCTTTTACTGTTTTCTTGCATTTTACGTATTTACCCGGGAGCTTGCTTGTTATGGTTAGTACTTACATGAATAGTCCACTGACAAGACATCAGGCTTGCATGCTTGATAGGCAAGATTGTTAAATTCGGCAAGGAATCGCTCTTGAACAGTCACACTAGTCGGACGCTGGGTAAAGTCGGATTGGTTCTAACAGTTATTCTATGGTGGTCACTGGCCAGTTAGCCTGCTTCTCGAGAGACTTAAAATTTAGCATAAATCTCCAAAGGGAGTATTAATCAGTTAATCAGGAGCCGTTGGCGTTGGTGCGGACGGTAGTTAGTTTTCAGCGCTCGGACGGTTGTTTTTCTTTCTTTCTTCTGCCTGTATTTACATCCTAAATGTCTGTGATTGTTTATAGGTAAGACTTTAAAATCCGACAACGAACTACTCCTCGGTCACGCCAGTTAAAGGTTGAATAAGGCCGAATGCCTTCTGAGAAGTGTTCTACGTTGGACAATCGCCAATCTGTAGGCTTCCTAATAGACTTTATGGGTAAGCATAAAACCAAGGGTTGATAGCCTGAGGGGGGTGTTGTTGCCCTTGAGTTGTCGATGGCTGATGACCATGGTTCAGAATCCACATTAAACTGTAGGTCCAGTCGCTAAATAGCTTTGTAGTTGCTGATGCATCTCTAACCGTAAATCCTTTCCTTTCCTTTCCGGTTATTCAGGGCAGGTCAGTTCAGTGGTTGATAACCATAGTTTGAAACCAACGTTAAGTTGTAGTTTAATCGCTAAATAACGCTTAGTGTGTTAACGCGTCTTTAATTTAAGCAAAGGTACTGTCCAGCTTATATACTTTTATATGAAAAATTTCATAATGGACCCGGGGAAAATATTAAAATTATTCAAAAACAAGGAAAATTCACCCATGCTCCACGTAATCAACTGCTCATTTCTTCAGCCGACAGCCAAACGTCAACAAGTCTCCCGTGACCGGTTTCTGGCCATACTTCATAAGTTCAAAAAAAAGTCATATTGAGCAATTGAGATGATACCCACAATAAAGGGTGTTTGCGATAAAACATATTTCAGTTTGTGTCAGTGTCCATTTAAGACCAAACTGTATGTATTCCGTACGCGAATATCACGATATGCTTTTTAAATATGGAGAAGCTGCTGTTAACTAGATTGAAAGTATACGACGACTTTTTCCACATGTTCGGAAGAATTGATTAAAACTGTGCCAGGCTTGCATAGGCTCAAATGGTAGACACCTTGAACGTTTAATTGCTTAATCAAACGACTTAAGGTAGTATGTTGAGAAAAATTAGTACTAGTGATTTTAACTTTGACCTTAAGCGAGAATAATGTGTAATTTGTTTTCCATTTATTTGTAACACAAACAAACAAAATTTATTTTGAAAGGTATAGAATAAATGCTTATAAATTAATTAATTTTCTTTTCAAATAATATCTTGTTCAAAATGATGTTAAGAATCTAAGGTTAAATGTACCGGAGTTATATTCCATACACCCTGTAGAATTATGACGTCGGGGCGAAATATCTATCTAGAATTTTGAATATTTGTGCTGTTTAAGTTGACATATCTGAAGAAGACATTTTAGGATGCTTGCATGTGATATTTAGCTATAAAGTACAATTGCGACGTATTATATTTAGATGGTTTAGCAGTGACAATGTTTGGAATTATTTCCGTAATAATACATTACATTTATACCTACATTATTCGCAAGAAGAGGAATGTTTTGAAGTGTTTCACTATTAATCAGATAAAAGCTGAGTACGTGAAAATCATTTAGCAAGCAACATGAAATTAATTAAATATGGCAGCTACAAGCTCATTTAAAATATTGTAATTCAACATAACTATGAACTAAAATGTGACTATTTGAAGGTGAAGGATTTGCTCGCAATTGTTTACTAATTATAAACTCATTTTTACTGCTGGAAAAATTACACAATTCGTGTTACACACCTCCATATTCAAAAGAGTTTATGTAACCACAGAACAGAAAAAAAGAATAAAGCGAAATCATAAATCTGTGTCATATGTTGCTTTTAAGGGAACCCTGTCAAAGATACCAGGTGTGCAGACAAACTAATCGAACTGATTTTTTATAATTTTGTTATTCAATTGAAATTTTAAATTCTATATTGCCTCCTTCACAATAGTCAGCCCCATACCATTATAGGCAGTTTGTCCATTCTTTACTGTAGTGGTAGAAATCAGATACTAGAATAACCTTCAGCTGGTCGCCTACGCCCTTTTCAATGTTCTCCTATGTCCCAAAATAGTGTTCTTTGAAGTAAATTTTCAATCTTAGGAAAAGAAAAGAGACACAAGTACTCAAGTCTGGTGAATAAGGAGGCTGCTAAACCGCAGTGATGTTTTACTTGCCAAAAGGCTAATTAATTGAAACCGTTTTGTGGGAAGATGCATGATCCTAATGGAGCTGGAGCACAGGTGTTCTTGATGTTCGGTCGAGAACTTTTCGGTAAGTATAGCGGTTTACCGTTTGGCTTTGATACACAAAAAGCAAATCAGCATGTTACTGATGTTTGATTTGCTCATTTTGACCGTGGCGAGGTTGAAATGTGCTATTTCTGACTCTGGCACTTCGTTTCCGGATTTTATTCAAAAACTGTCATCACCAGTAGTGATACGTCCCAGAAAATGAGGGTAATTTTCTATCCGCCCCAAAAAGTCAAGACATATTTCCCTCCTGTTGTTCTTATGCGATCTTCCTGTTATCATACGAAAGGTTTTTCGGGACCATTTTGGGCCTACCTTAACTTTATCCCCAATTCATTGGTAAAAATCTAATAAAATCTAATGTGTGAATCAAATTGCACTCTTCCCAGATCATTCTCACAGTCAACCGATGATCAGAACGCACAAAATTCCTGATTCTGTGGACATTTTCATCACTTCTTGCTGTTGAAGAACTTCTGATGCGAGGATCATCTTCAATCGAATCTCGACCTTCTGAGAATGCTTTAAACCACTGGAAAATCTGGACTCTTGCAAAACACTGTTTCCATAGGTTTGTTGAAGTTTTGCAAAAGCTTTCATCGCACAGTGTCCAAGTCTGAAACAAAACTTGATACAGCACATTTGCTCAAAATTGTTGTCACTCATTTTCAGAACGCACTAGAAAAATCCGGTTCACGAAAAAAAATTGTTACGGATCACCAACTGAGTCTAGGCAGTCTAAACTCGTACTGAACACGCATTAGGTATTTATTAACACACCTCGTAATAATTGTGAACATAAAAGTTGTAAAATATTCTGGTACCAAAACTAGCATTTACTCCAAGCATTTGAAATCTCAAAACTTGCTCTAGAATGTTTTAAGAAAATAAAGTTTACTGAAATATGAACTTTCCTTAAAATTTTGTTAATTATCTGTTTTGAACAGACCAAATACAATGTCAAGAGATTATAATAGCGGAAGGAAAAGAGAAAGAAAGATTGGAATTAGATGTTTCTATTAGTAGAGCTGTATCATTTTCTATCGGCCAACATGGGTAGGAAGGGGATAATAAAAGTAAGGGTACGGTCGGGATTTTTCTCAGTAGTCAGACATCTTGGACAAGGAAACATAACTGTCATCCACTTAATTAATAAATAACTGCTCTGTTACAATCATAGAGACTTCCTTTCTAGACACATTTACATTTACGCGTTTACGATCTAAATGTGTGCATTAGTAAAGTTCTATTATTGGTCTCAGGGAATCCCCCAGACGATATATGAAAAACCATTACATTAGTAATGTGTGACCATGTCCTACGCTCTTGCTCATATAGTGCTATGAGTTTTTACTTTTTTGAAGAACGGAATATACTTCCGACCAGTACATAAGGAAACTTTTTTCAGATACAACGTGAATAACATGATTTTGAACACTATTTTCCAATAAGAGTGTGAAATATGCATCTTAATAGCGGTAATACTATTTGAAATGTAAATGTCACTCATAGACTGCTGTGTTCAGTACATTGTAACAATTCATCAAGGAAAGATATTCGATATACAAAATGGGCTCTTGAGCAGTTGATAGGGGACCACATTTTGGTAAAAACTAATCTTTTTCGACAATGCACTTTTGGCTGAATGGGTTTGTGAACAAACATAACTGCAGAAAATCGTATTAATGATAATGGTGAATGCTATAAGAATATACTAACAGAATATATTTGGTCTGAACTGTTGAATATGGATATAAACAATGCTTTCCTCCAACTAAACGTTTTAATCTCACCAGAAAATCGATTTACTAAAAGAAAAATTTTCTGGGTGCACCAAGATCATACGATATCACGCTATTGGATTATTTTTGTAAAGTCAAGTTAAATCTTTGGTTTACAAAGATAACCCCGAACAAATGTTGACCTTAACCATTACACCACCGAACCATTATTTGTCCAAAATTCGAATATTAACCTATTTGGCTAATCAATCAAGGCCAAAGTATAATTGGAAAAATATTTTAAAAAATCGTGAAAATGAGGAAAAGCGGAAAATGTATGGGACGTACTGTCCCAGTTGTATTTTTAACTGGGATAATATATCCCATTGTTATTCAGATTACAAAAATGCAAAATACATATACAAAAAGTTATTTTTATTTAAAACATAAAAAATAGTGTAAAATTTATTATAAAAAAGTTAAAAAAGCTACAAAACATTATAATTAGTAAGTTTATGAATGGTATGGGCTAAAGCAATCAGTGCACAGCGGAATGTTACATGATAAACAAATGTATCTTGTTCTTTTATCTTTTTTTTTCCAGTGCACATTTTGTACAACGTCGTCTGCCAGACGCTGGGACTGGGATATGGTCTCCATTATTTAGTAAAAGCTTGGTTTTCTTTGGTCGAGGACCGCTTGATCCAGCAATATTCCTCGTTACTTTCGCTCTCTGTCGTCCAGTCAAAACCATCTGTTCAGCGAGATTGATAAAAAAGTTAAGAAAGTTATTAAGAAAATAATAAAAACAATAAATATATTATTCAAAAGATAATATAAAACACAAAAAATAATGAAAACTACTAGTTTTTATAAGAAAAACGTTGTTTACAAACGCACATGGCAAAATATGAAAAATAAATGATCAAATCAGAATCGACATCTAAATATCAGTCATTATATAGACCCTACACAACCATTGGGACGAATAAGAACCCATTTTAAAGTAACTGTCGTCCCACTGGAGCTGATTGTATAATCTGTGGGATACATTGTCCCGTTGGTAGTGTAAGGGTTAAACAAAACATTCAGGCCACCACTGAAAATATACCATTCAATATGTGTGAAACAATAATCGAAAATTTGGATCTACAGGATGCATTCCGCCAAATGAAGCTGAGAGGGACATTTGAACAACATTATTTTCAAAACATAATGCCATTATTTCTTCGCCAAGAAAAAATAAAATTACTTTATATAATTACTTGTAGTTGTCATTGTGGCTCATTTTAAAGTTCACACAGGCTTACTGGGCAACCCTTTATAACTAACAGAATTGCTAATATGAAAATAATTCATTTAATTAAAGCTCGCCCTCGCAATTTTAAATCACAGATTGGGTATGAGTACAGAGTATTTTAGAAGAACTTTTTTACCGTCTCCCTGTCATAAATACTTTTAAATAGATCATTAAGTAGAAAAAGATACTAACAAATAGCTCTTATATGATCATATGATACATATTGATTAGACCACGATACTGATTAGTATACGATACGATATTGATTAGTACACGATACCAACTGATTAGACCACGATACTTCATCTGACAGTATAAAATTTGATTTCAAGAAACGTTTTCATTATCCGGCAACATTTGATATAAATCTAACTTAAACTTAAGACTTAAACGGTTCAGATATAATATAGGTCCATTAGAAGATTATGTCGTATCGCTGAACTTCAACGCTAACATGAGAAGGGGACGAGCCCTGGAAAGGGCACCGTTTGCAGTTCGTATTGTAAGATGGGAAAACCAGCTAAACCATCCGAACCACCAGGTCAAGAAGGAGCTATCACAGGTAGCGAACAATCTTACGCAGAGTGCAGAACACTTAACCAATTTAGAGTGGGCGTTTCACGATGCAAAACCAATTTGCACAAATGGGGACTACTACTGGATGAAGCGGATGTCCAGTGTGAGTGTGGCACAGTCCAGGACCCCTAACACCTTCTGATTTATGTGAATCTGAACCAACCCTGCACAATGGATGCCATTAGGTTAACGAATGACAAAGCTGTATCGGCTGCAATTCACGGGAAGAACATTGTTTGACCGGATACGGAAAGTAAGTAAGTACCAGGTCGGCTTTGAAGGAGAAGATGTTGCGGCAGCATTAAACTCAGACAGCGAAGAGTTCGGGGCCTGCCTTTAGATGCCAGATGGAAGAAGAAAATTGCAACGTACTAGGCCCATAGTAGACAGTTGAATTAAAGATAATGAATATGACTGGATATAAAATATTTCTATTTTTACTCCAAAGGAAAATTTTATTTGGAGTCAAAACAAAATGGGTATAGAAGGGTATAAGCTGTTTCGATAACTATCATGTGGAACATGGGTATTCAATCACCACATTGTAGTTTACGAGAAAGTTATGTATGCGATAATGCATCATATATCACCATAAGTTACATAGCAGGTTTCTCGTGGAAAGAGTACCAAACAAAGCGGAAATTGATATCTTTATTTGTTCAAATAATCAAATAATATAATTTTCTATAACATATTATATTATAGAAATATATTTTTTATAGAATCAATCATTAGATGTGGCAAAAGTTATAGTTCAAACGTTTCGCAATATTACATGTCATATTGAATAAAATTTCTAGGTACAAATTGGTTAATCTCTTGATACTAAACTAAAAGACACGAAATTATTTGTTTTAAACTTCTCTTTTCATCAGAAGATGATTCAATCATTAACTCAAGATTGATCAATCAAATATCATAGACGACTTATTATGGCATGGTTAGCAAAACGCTTTTCGACAAGTTTAAAGTAAGTGATGGTGTATCTCTTTGAGTTTAGTGTTTCACACCAAAAGTTACAACAGACGAATTAACCTCATAATATTAAATTAATATTCACTTTAAGAATACATATTATATACTGAAATATTAAATTTTGTCTGTTAGTATTATGTGCTATAATTAGAAATTAATAATGTAAAGCAAGGATATCAGTGATATTAACACAATGCTTATTCGAGTCTGGAGAACATTATAAAATAATTAATCTGGGCTTCGGTTACAAATATGTTAAATTTATACGGAATGTGATAAGTAATTGGACTTATCTATGGATTGGTCTAATTTAAGTTCTAACTTCTAAACTTAGTTTTACACAGCTCACGAATACACACTGAAAGAGATATATAATAATTTATACAGCTCATTGTGATTGATGTTTAATGTTTGACGTATTCACACAAAATTTAGAAAATTACAAGGACTCATTCATTTAAAATTAATGCGATGCTTAATAATTTCAATATGTGGTTCAGTATTTTATGATACACTCGTAACCTTTTAATGATTCGAACGTTTATTATATATTTTGCTCTACATATGTTTCGCCTTGTTAGGGCGCTCTTAAGAGTACCCTGAACTAATGAGAGAGAGAGAGAGAGAGAGCCCTAACAAAATTTATAATAAACTTTTAAAACATTAAAAAGCTACAAGTGTATTATTTAAAATTCTAGTATTTTCAAAATGTTTCACAAGGAACCAACTGCGGAATCCATAAACATTATAGGAAATAGTGTCTAAATCTATTAATGAATCAAGAAAAGAAATATCAATTGAGTTTCAGCGATTTAATAGGTATGATGTCAATACAAATTGAAAGTCATTATAGTTCGGTTCAAAAAGCAAAATATTAATTGCCCCAATAAATTTCAATAAAAATATTTCTAGTTTCTTCAAAGGCGCCAGAGTCGAAGTGGTTAATTCTGAATAATTTTGGAAAAAATAAAATATTGTTAAATTATTATTATTATTATTATTCTGCTTATCCTTAATGTAGAATCTCAGCTCATACTGGTCGATATTCAAATGCCAAGATGAAAAAGCAATTCAACTCCTCTCACCCTAGCAAAATTTTTTACGAACAATGTGACACGTCTGCAAGAGCACGGCACGTTGTCCCACTATGGCAATCGATCTTGAGATACCGAGGCTCTCGAGATTCTTTGAAAATCTCTTACTTATGACACCTTCTTCAAGTCACTGGTTCTTCAAGTCGTATGCCTGATTTTCATATTTTGTGGATTTTTCCATCTCAGTTTTTCTAATGTTGTGAGAGAGCGGCACTGCGATGTCAATTATAAAAGCCTTCCTCTTCTTTCTGTTGATTATCAAGAATAATTTTATTAGTTAACAATATCTGCCCTGTAATAATCAACCGTTCGATCAGTAGTGATTGGCCTGTCCAAGTAAACAATGGTATCGGATGTTTCAAGTAGACGAGAAAGCGAGTACTTATAATATGGAGAAAGTGCGCTTTCTAATAGCGAGTACATTTTTGCATTTTGCTAATGTATAATTTTTTGTCAGCTGATTATGCCGTCCTAAATAAGTATTAGCAGCAAGAGCCGGGCCACCGCCAATATATGGTGCTCAATTGTTTCCCCTAGTACCGCATTACCTGCACTTATCGACTACGTCAAAATGCAGAATGTGCTTTTCATAGTTCTTTGTTCTTGTCACCCTATCTTGAATAGATATCGCGAAACCTTCTGTTTCCGAGTACAAGAGTCCATCGGTCACTTTAGAGACAATTGTTCGTCAATGGTATCATCTTCGAGTGACTTAGGAAACCTTCCTTGTAATGTTTGTTCTTTCCATTCTCGAGCGCAATCCGTGAGTGTTGTTCTGCTATCAATATGGTTTTGTTTAATTAGGTTTAGTGGGGTGAAACCCCGGTCCTCATTTGCAACCAATTTCATTAACGTACTGTTTGGATGAATGAAATGTTTTCTCATCCTATTTTCTTGATTGAGACAGATATTTTTTTCGTTTACAAGGCTTCTACCCCTCAACTTTCTTGGGATGTATAGTCTCTTCGTAGATGAGTTTAGATGGAGGCATCAGAACTTTGTTAATGTTTAGCGTGTCAACCTATCAAGTTCATCAAGGTCAGTTTACCATTTAACAATGCCAAAAGAATATGTCATGGTTGGCACTGCCCAACCGTTGATCGCTCTAATAAGGTTTTCGCTGTTCAGTTTGGCGTTTAAAAGTTTTGTAAGTTTCTTTTGGTATAGAGCGGAAAAGTCCTTCTTTAACTGGTTATGATCAAGTTTATGCTTTTGGGGTATTCCTAAATATTTGTAGGATTCTTCTGGTGCTAGTTATTGTATGTTACAGAATGTTGAATGTTAACTCTGAACCTTTCACTTCTGTAAACTAATGGTAGAACATTTGTCCAGTCCTAATGACATTCTGATATCCCTACTAAATATTTACACCCATTTTTATCAAGGAGTTTAAATTTTTTCTAGTTTTTTCATATAATTTAAGGTCATCCATATATAGCAGATGAGAGAGCTTTCTTGGATTCCTCATGTTAAGTTTATATTCAATATTGCTGTTGTTTAGTAGTGTGGATAAACGGTTCAAGACTAGATGAACCAAATTGAAGACAGAGAATCTCCCTGAAAAATTCCTTTGTTGATATTTGTAGTAGCAATGTATTGTTGATCGACAAAAATATTCATTTTCCACTTCCCCATCAGGCACTGTAAAGAATTAATAATCTGGGGGCTAATTTTATAGAAATTTAGAACCTCAACAAACCAATCGTGAGGGACACTATCAAGTGCTTTGTTGTAGTCTATATAGCAGATATTTAAGTTGAGTTTTCTTTTTCGCCCTTGCTCAAGAACTACAGCATCGATCGTCAACTGTTCCTTGAAGCCCATACTCGCTTTTATACATCCTTTCTGTTGTTCTTTAAAAATATTGTTTGTATCATAATGTTGGTAGATTTTTTCATTGAGTAGGGCTGTTAACAGTTTGTATAATACTGACAGACATGTGATTAGTCTGTAGTTATTGGGTTGCCTAACGTCCCCTTTTTTGAACAGTAGGTATGTATTACCCTCCGTTAGGAAGTCGGTGAAAGTGTCTGGATTTATTAAAACCTCTTTAAATGCATTTGCAAGTACGGGATAAGCGGCCGTAAAGCTTTTAATCCAGAAGTAATGCAATCCATCTGGTCCAGGCGCCTTCCAGTTATGAGTCTTCCTGACAGTAGTGTAAATGTCAATCGCTGTGAAATCGTCACACTCCATATCTGGGAGAGCATTTGTCTGCTATTGAATGGTACTGCTATGAAATGGCCAAGGAGCCAATTTTTCGTAGCCATCTGATTTTTTCCAAACTGATCTCCAATATCCCGCAAACGAATCGATTTTCTTAAATTCTGACTTGCTATATACCTTCTGGTTCGAGTTCTCTATAAAATTTCTTTTGGCTGTTTGCAAATACTATAAACCGATCTTTTAGATCTAACAATTTTTCTGTCAGGTTTGAATCATAGAAGTCAATGCCAGCTTTATTGGCAATTATTTTTGCTTTTCTCGGTACTTTATTTGACTGATTACCAGAAAGATACTCTGAGATAATGTCAACTTTTCTCCGGAAATCATTGATATTTTTCTCAAGGCGCGTTTTCCAGACAGGTGTATTTTTCTGGATGTTACGCTCGGCCGTATTATGGGTGTAAGTCTTTTTGCCTGAAATTTCGATGGCAGCCACTGCTACAGAATATGATGCAAGATGTATATCGCTTAGATTTATCATACCAGATAGATGTGTTGTGAACTCTGTTAATCTGCATTAGAGTAATACGTAATTTTGCAATATTGCGCAGTACTGGAATTTTTGGTCTATTTAATGGATTTGATCCGGTAAAACTGGTCATATTGCTGTAAAACATCTCTCGTATGCTAGAAAAGTTACGTTGCGAGATTGATTCTTCATTTTCAGACGATGAGGCTTCTGATACATTTCGAGTTTCTTTTACTTGTTGCTCCTCCGTATTCGAGTTAAGAACACCTATAGTATCTTCTTGATGTTGTTGATATGCAATCTTTTGATGTAGCTCATTACCGATTTCTCTCTTGATGTTCATTAATTCCGATTCAGTTAGATAGTTTTTCCTTAGAATTAAATTTTTACGGGCAGCTAAGTTTTGCTCCGACAACTGAGTTCAAGGGACCTCTTTTTGTATTATTGGTGGAGTGCATGTCTCCTCCAGGTAGCGGGTTATATCCGCATTACTAATACGCAATTCAACCCAGTACTAAAAGAACTGTTAAAATCATTAATCGTTGTTCATGTGACAAAAAAATCTAGACTGATTAGTAAGGCTTCAGTCGAGGTTCCATTAAAATCTATCTCGGCACCATTATATGTGACGCGTCTTATGATGCACTGTTAGAAGAAGCATACAGTAAGGACGATAAGCACACATTTCTCTTGCAAGTAAATGTGAACTTACAACCCTCCTCAATACAGTATTTGTTGGTGCAACAAAAGCCTCGCGCTGTTTATTTTCATATCGATTTTATTCAGCAAGAAATCTAAGAGGACCAGATTTTCGTACACGTGCATAACTTTGATCTTCAAACCATCTTATCTATGTTCTCATTACGATAAAAACAGCAATATTCAATCGTCTTGCAATGTTTATGACAATTTATAGACTTTTTCGCATAACAATAGTTTGGCACTTTTTTATATTCGGATAATTGATACAAAATGACGTGAATCGCTGAAACGCTGAAACACTAAACTCAAAAAAATTTACCACTAAACACCGAATTACTTTTTTAAAATTCTGGACGCACGTTTCGCTAACCATGTTAGCATCATCGGAAGATGATTTAATCTAATTCGAAAACGAAACTATATTCTATATCAAGAAAAAAGAAAAAAGGGGAAAAAGGGAATAAAAGAAAGAAAAAAATGAACCATGAAGTTTACTGACCCTTATATTAATAATTAAAAAAGTTGACTGAACGGAATAGGTCCTTTATACCGGTTCATGATTATCTTGCATTTTTCTATTTGAATGCTTTCATATGCATCCAAAGCCCTATTGTTATTTACACTTTAACCAGTCTTAAATTACTAATGTCTATATTGTAGTCATGTTCAATTGCATGTTAGGCAACACAAGATTTTTCATTTCATCTATATCTAATGTGGGCAATGTGTCCTTAAAAATCTCGTTAATATGGATATTTTTATTTGCTCAATATACCTTCGATCACAATCTTGACAGCTAATTTCGTAAATCCCCGACTTTTCACGTTGATCTTCTTTATCCTTTGGATTACCCAGAACTTCTCTTAATCTATTACACTTTTGTAATGGTTACACTTTTATAATGGTTATACTTATGGTTTGTACACAACCTTAATGTCCACTTTTTTAGCCCTTTTTTTAGCTTTTCTAGCCCTCGTGTTAATTAGGCATTAAACGGTATTACCATGAGTTTATTTTGTTCTGATCCTTTCAGATTATTTCAATAATTTTCTAAACTTATGTTATCTACAATACTCTTATTATAACCGTTTATTTTGGATACCTCCCTAATTAATTTTAATTCTCTGTTTTAATTATCTTTGTTTAAAGGAAACTTGATTAATCTATTTACAATAAAATTTAAACTAGCCATAATATTTTGGAAGCTATAATTCGAATCGTTAGGAATATATCTCGAAGTGTCTGTGTTTTTTCTAAAAATATCAAAATCTAACCTATTTTTATTCTTTCTACCGACGAAACCTGCATCGAGAACTTAAAAAAAAAGTGATTCGTTCTTTAGTTGCAAATCTCTTTGAGTTTAGCATAAATACATTGCTTAATAGCATTCGAAAAATATCTGAAAACATGCTAAAAGCTTTGTTTCAAGCGTTTATTTTGCCATATCTCCTGCAATTGCTTTCAGACGCATAAAGGTAAACTAACCATGATTAAAATAATTTTAAATAAAAAACTATCATTGCTGTAGAAATAATAGTATTAGATATTATATATAGAAATTAATACGATAATTATTTCGATATAAATTTCTTCAACTTCGAAAGTACAATGTTAAAATTTATTGTAAGAAACTCTTTTATATAATAGTTACTACCTTCAAGATAATTCAACCTGATAACACAATAAATGATAATATTATTATTATTATTATATTGAGATTAATATTATTATATTGAGAATTATATGTTTAATGTGTAGATGTGCAAGTTTAATAATGGCGAACCATCTTAAACAAGTTTAATAAGGGTAAACCAAGTCTACCTGTTTTTTTTTTCCTTTATTTGGGTTATTTGCCACTATCTAAAACTCAAAAAATATCAAAAATACCTGTTCTTATGTAAGTTATGTTCTTATGTTCTTATTTTTTTGTCTCCATTTGGTTTTTTGTTTTTACCCAGTGATTCTTTCTTTACATAAGAACAGGTATTTTTGAAATTTTTTTAATTTTAGATAGTGGCGAAAAACCCAAATAAAGGAAAAAAATATATGAACACGCCATAATCATTCAGACATTACTCAAGTCTACCTGGTCATTAAGCAAAATTCCCAATTTTTTTTATTAATTTCTAAGCTCTCTAAGAGATATTATTTTCTAGAATTATTTCCAATATGTATATATATATATATATATATATATATATATATATATATATATATATATATATATATATATATATATATATATATATATATATGTGGGTACATATGTACCTTAACCTAATGTAATGTATAATAAATACATGGGCGGTGGTGACCTGTATATCAACGCCATTGCCAATTATAGGTGTCAAGTATTTGAAAGGAAATAGTGTAGCCATTATTTTGTAATGCAATGGACAGTTCGTTCATCAATTTATGGAAAATGTTCAACATTGTCAATAAAAATATCACATCTCAAATAGATTTTAAATCGTATATAACCGTGTGACTTAAAAACTGGCAAAAGAAGAATTATAAGAAACGTTGCTCCTGCAATAGATAAACTCCGTTAAGCTACCCCAAAAAAATCTTCCTGTTTGACTAACAAAGACTTTTGTTATTTTTTTTATATATTTCTGATTTATAAAGTTTATTAGCCTGACTTTTCTTACTTTTAATAAGACGTTCCAAATTAATTTTTATGTTTTTTAGTTTCGAAGAAATATTAAATTTATAGTTTTATTAGAAGTACTTTTAATTAGTTATTCTATCAATAAAATTTGTATCATATCCATTATTCACCGGCATCTGTTTGATTATATTTAATTATTTCTGGTAATTACCCAATAATATTGGGATATCACCATCTTTTGTAAATAAAGATGATATGATTTGTTATGTATTTCTATATTTGTTATAAGATGCTTTATGAAAAAATCTGTTGTATTTTCTAGTAATTATTAAATCTAACAAGTTTATTCTGTTACTTTGTTCTTTTTCAACTGTATATATGTTATTGTATAGCGAATCTATATAAGTTCAAAATTACTTTAGTTGTGTATCAGTACCTATAAAGCAATTTACAATATCATTAACAAATCTGTACAAGTAAACTACTGTTGTAAAAGCTGAAGTTGATTTATCTTGTTTTCTAAGTTATCCATAAAAATTTCATCTAATAAAGAACTCAAAGGGTTTCTCATGATTAATCCGTCATTCAAAATATAAAACGATTTAAAAAATTTTAGGTTTAAAAAAATCTGATCCGCGTTTCATTATTAAACTAATTTATTTTTAAGAAATAAAATTTCAACTACTTATATTATAGCATTCTAGGGTAACATAATACCTTTTATTTTATTGACGAGGTCACAGGATATGAAAATATTATATTTCGGTTTAAACTTGGTATATTGTAAATTGATATTAATGTTCATGGAGTATCGAGTGATTTTTTAGGTTATTAAATAACTTATAATTAATAATTCAACTATTATTATATACAATCTATTGTTGCTTTTTTCTATCATCAGTTATGGGCATTTACCAATGCAAAATATGTTTTAACTGTTTTAATATGTTTTAACTGTCCACTTAGTAATGAAGGTTTTCTAGCTTAAAGAATTATATAACCATTAAAGTAATACTCAGTATAACTAATACATTTTACCGGTATAATAATATCTGGTACCTATCACACATTAAATATTTAGAAACCTTAAACTCATACTCGTATTTATCGATTTTATTGACTAGAATATTTAGTGATGGAAAGTTTTCCAGACTTTAAAATAAAGCCTTTTTAACAGGCATTTCATAATATATGAAGACCATGAAACACTGTATGTATTATTTAGAAACAGTTATTGTTAACTCTGGAAGAACCCGTACACATCCTTAATTAATTAGAAAACTTTAAAACTATATAGATTAGCATTATATACTAGGTGATATAGAAATCTGAATACCCAGTAAAACTTATTTAATGTCAATAATAATTTACATAAATAAGGTCATAGTAAACAAATGACTAAAATTACAGTCCAACTTGATAAACTTTAACCGCTGTTACGTTTAATAAGGCGTTGATGCGCCATGTTCTGTTACATACTCATTAATGCGTCTGGGAATTGATCTAATGAGGTGATAAACATCTTCCTGGGGTACCTAATTCGAAGAGACTTCTACCTTATATCAGAGTCCCGCCAAAGTTTGAGGAGGTTGTTGTAAATTTAGTAGCTTTCTACCCATCATGTCCCATACATATTCGATTCGGCTTAAATCTGGAGATGGGGAACGGAAGCCATGGCAGTACATGTGGCCGGGCATTATCTTGTTGAAAAACTGGGTTTGGAAATCTCCTTAAGTATGATATGAGATAAGGATACACAATTTCTTGAACGTAACGAAGTGCGGTCATGTTTTCTTTCATGAATACTAGAGGTGACCTAAAGCCTTAAACAATGGCACCGCACTCTATAATCCCAACAGTGTGATGAACATGCCGTTCAACAAAAAACTCTTGATCTCGTCGTTCACCACGTTGTCTTCTCACTGATGTTCGGCTATCATCCATGCTTAAACAAAATCGAGACTCGTTACTAAACACTATTGTGTTCCATTCGCGGTCCCACAATAGCCGTTCTCTACACCACTCGATTGCGTCGTTGCTCTGGGGTTAGAGGTAGCGCCCAATGCGGACGATATGAAAAAAGTCCAAAACTTCTTATCCAAAAATAAATACTCCGCATTTCTATTGGTCTTCCGTGTTCAGCAAAGTAATGATTGCAATTGTCTTAGTGGTAGAGCCGCAATCTCTTAAAACCAACAGCGTCAGGCGGCGATCTTGGCATTATGTTGTTCTTCTGTATGGTCCTGTACCCATAGCTCGATGTGTAAGGCCTTTCTGAAACCATGCAGGACAATATTTTAAAACAGTATCTAGACTTCTGTTCACTCTGTGAGTAATTTCCCGAAATAGTATATATATATCATCTGCGGAAGCCCCACAGAAAAAGTCACATAATCTTACAATCCACTGAAAATAACCATTTCAGGAAATGAGACGGCCAGGAAAATGTGTTCAAATCCAAAGTTCCCTTTGCCATATTACACGTAGCGCCATCTTTTTGAAAGAACATACTGTTAAGGTACATATGTTCTAATTGGGGCTGTTCGTGTACTGGACTGATACTGCTGGGTTTAATTTTTTATTCCTTTATTAACCAATATTTGAATATATTTACAGCGTAAATTTGAACTGAACCCTCTCCCGCTCTGGCTTGGACAGTGGCGTCGACAGGGGCCATAAAAAGTTCCTTAGCATATTGCGGTGGCATTCGCCATTAACATTTACCGTTTCACCATCGTGATTTTCAGGAAAAAATGGTCCTATGGCCGCTCTGGGCCACAATGCACACCGCACTGTTTCTTGAAGAGGATGTAAAGATTCTGTTTCAATCAATCACTGAGGATTTTCACTTCCCCACTTTCTTTTGTTCGCATAACCTGTAAGGTGCAAATGATTCGTAAAAAGATTCGTAACTAAATTGACGGGTTTCTACATGATACATGCGAGATATAGCATTTCTACATTAAATCATTGAAAAACGGCGCTACATTTAAATCCCGAAGTACCTATTAGTACACCCATTATTTTTGCAGGCATACGTACAGTTACGTACAGTTATCTTTATCGGAAGGCTTCTTTTTTCCAGGAAAGAACCAGAAAATTCTTCAGAGAATTTCTTAGTTCTTTTTTTCTTTTTAACCGACATCTTGATAGGATCCCCAGACAGTACCGGATCATTACAGTTTTTATTGTATTAGCAATGAAATTAGCGGTTAGCTATCACAACCGAATTATTATTCTCGTTATATATCTTAACGGTGAACGCACTTTCTGCATTGTTCCACTAATTTAGCGTTAATATTATAATGCTGTAAATTCAGTGAAGGTAGTAACTTGGCGTTATGCCCCATTAATCAATTGGAAAATTTATGACTCAATATTTATCAGTCATTAATCCACTCTAACAAAGGTAACATTAATCCTTAATGGTAATGATTTATTCGAATATTCATTGGCTATCCCTGTCCGTAGTACAATGATTTTACTGCAAATACTTATTGCTTACCTTATTGCTCAAAGGTTGCGGATTTTTCACGGCAAAAAACTCTTTATATAATATATATTATATATTATACTTAAAATAATATATAAGCCTGTGTGATCAATTAATTACTGCGTAAAAAAGTTCAATAAAGCGACTAAAACTATCTGCACTCCTGGGGCATTTTATTATTCACGCTGCATTGTAGCTGTAATTTACTGCTGAAAGATATCTCTGTTAGAATGAATTTCCGTTCGGGAGAAAAAGAAATATTGCAGATTAACTTTTTATTCTACAAATCTTAAATCTTAATTTAGAATGTCATCAAGGAAGTCATTAAGCACTTACTACTATACATGGCATCCCAGAATATGTGGGCAATCTCAAAATAATATGACAAGTTCCTATATAATTTTTTTCCTTCCCCCCCTACGGCTTCATAACGAACGCCCCTGGAATTCTCTTGTTTTTAAATAACTTTTGAAGTACTAGGTGTAATTTAATATATTTTTAATATGATGGTTACTAGGTTCTCTTTAAACATACTAAGTACTCTTTAAAATTAACCCTTTTAATCACATTGGGCTTATTTAGTTGGCCAGGGACGGACTAGCCCTAACATAGTAATGCTATTTTTACACCCTGTACGATAAAGACACAACAATAATATTTTCGGACAGCTTAAACCTTAAACTAAAAAAAAGTTTTCTTGATCGATATGGATGAAATTAACTGTTTACGAAAAAAAAATGTTTAATATGGTTTTTACTAAATAATTTTGTATATCGGTTCAACATGAGCTCCTTCTACTCATATGAATCCCTAGCTCTAAGAATTGAAGAATGTTGGACCCTCCACAATGCCTCAATATTAGACCTTATTTCGGTATAATGAAATTTAATCATTTCCGACAAGATTTCTCGATTGTCTATTGGATTAGCATAGACTAAGACCACACAAAAAAATCTAATGGATTTGGGTCAGGTGATCGAGGCGGCCGAGCTACTGATTCTGCTCTACTATCCATCGATTTTCAAGATTGTTAAGTTCCTGTTTAAGTGTTCTCGAACTACAAGACTAAAATGTGCAGGGGGCCTCACCATGCATAAACCACATATCACGTCGTATTGCCCGAGGTATATCTTCTAACAGTTCTGGCAAATTGTTTAGAAGAAATTACAACTAAAGTTCTCCAGTTAACCTTATTGGCAATACACATGGTACAATTAAATGTTGATTGGTTTAAATTGATACTGATGATGCATTACAATAGAAGCATAGAGATTTTCCTGTACCCATAAATGCAAATTATGGGAGTTTATGATAGCGTTTTTAGAAAATCCAGCTTCGTCCGTAAATAAAACTGAACCACTGAAATTAGCATCGTGTCTGTGCCGATCTAAAACCCAGTTAGAAAATTCCATCTTCCGCGGAAAGTCTTCAGGAAGAAACGCTTGGGCTTTTTGAAGATGGTATTGGATGCAACTGGTGCTCTCTAAGGATTCTAGAGACCGTCAATTTTGCGTAATCAAACTAGACAGCCAATTTTTGGACACTTGTTGAAGGATATGCTTCTGCGGCATTTAGGATTTTTCTTCAACACCTTCACCACGATGGATTTGATTTCCATAGTTGTGGCTGGCTTTGTCAAACATTCCTAAAATTGTTTGCGACACTTTACATTAAATCCCTATCATTCGATAAGTACAACTACAAAACATCATAGTTTTTACCTGTCTGCCTCAAACGACGATCGACTCTTTCAAAGGTTTTTCTATCAGGAGTTCTTCTATTGGAAAATCGTTCTTCGTTAAGCCTTCTGACTTGTAGGGCATTACATGATGCAAATCCATACATTAAATGCATGTCGGCATATTAGCAAACGTAAATTCCATTAATAATTGACTAACCAAGAAGAAAACGTAGAAAAAGGATCGAACATTTCAAAACACTCAATTTTCAGCTAACACTGCAGTAAATATGTTTACTTAAATCGGTATATATCAAAAAAATCATAGCAAACAAACAAGGAATTTTATGAAGATAACCACCAATACAAAACACCATATTTATTGAGTTTTTTTTTTCGTTAATAGTTCATTTTATCGATATCGACCAAGAGAACTTTTTTTTTAGTTTAGTGTTTAAGTTGCCCGAAAATATTATTGTTGTGCTTTTATCGTACAGGGTGTAAAAAAATAGCATTAATGTGTTAAGGCTAGTCCGCCTCTGCAAGCTAAATAAGCCCAATGTGATTAAAAGGGTTGATTTTAAGGAGTTTTAAATCATCATATTAAAAAAATATTAAATTATACCTAGTACTTCAAAAGTTATTTAAAAACAAACGATTTCCAGGGGCGTCCGTTATGAACCCGTATCTCCATAGAAGGGGCCGTAGGAAAAAAAGAGTATAAGAGTATATTGTCATACTATTTTTGTGTTCTATCTGAATCCGGGAGATTGCCCACATATTTTTATCTTCTTTATTTGGGTTTTTCGCCACTGTCTAAAACTCAAAAAATATCAAAAATACCTGTTCTTATTTAAAGAAAGAATCACTGGGTAAAAACAAAAAAACCAAACGGAAACAAATTAAAAAAAAAATACAAACAAAAAGACATTCAGACTTTGCCCACATATTCTGGGACACCCTGTATATATCATTTATTATCGATTACAAACTTATTTATGTTACATTCTTCTTACAAGTTTCTTTATTTTTTTGCCAGTTTCACCTTTCTATTCCGAACGATGTTACGTTCATTAAAAAAAGTCAACTATAATTATAATGCGTCATATTATAATGAAATGCTAATAATTAAAACACTTGGTATTTGTTTCACAATATATTCAAGATATTCTCTAACATGTTTCGGCCTCGCGACCATTCTCAAAGAGAGTTATGTATAAACTAAACTAAAGTTTCAAAGTGCTGTCTAATGGAAGTTGGTTTTTTCATCTCGTTAAATTTATTACACTATCAATAATTGGAGTATTTCCGAAGTCTAGCTGGGTGTTTGTTAGGTTTTTGCCGTCGTATATGGCTTTTTTAATTTCGAAAATTTCCAGGTAATTTAACAGCCTGCTTTTATTGCAGCTATGTATTAATTTGGTATTATTAATGTTAAAAAAATGGTTCTGGTCTATACAATGTTCGGCAAAGCCCGTCTTTCTCTGATTGTGTAAAATTGAATATTTATGTTCTTTTAGCCTATCATTGAGCGATCGGCCCGTTTGGCCTATATAAATAGCGTCACACATTTCAAACAATCCCCCATATGCTTGGAAAAATTTAAATTATAAAGAAGATTTTCTTTTTCTCTCGTTCTTTCTAATAAATGGGGAGCTTTTCACAGACCCCTTAATGTGTCACTGCGACTTGCTAAAAAAATTACCAAGTCTTACTGTGCCCTTCACAATTATGTATGTACAAGAGATGCTTATGCTAAAAATATGTATTATGCCCTAATACACTATCAATAAAAGGCATAACAGATCTGCGCAATATGACAACGCCATATAGATCTGTATGGAGTGTTCGCGATGATTTTGCTAATTATTTTGTAAATCTTTTATAATTATAAAATAAAATATATTTTAAAAAAACCTACCTATAATTTTTCTCACCTAATCCTAATTACATTATTAATTATTAATAATAAATACTTACTTGCTTCTTGTTGTTTTGCCTAGTCAAGATTCACGAAATCTTGTAGCAATATTTCAGGCACCTCTTCCCAAGCTTTGCATTTCTTTTCACCATTTTTGCACTCTTCTGAAGATGTTTCCTATATACATGGTTTTTGTTCTATTGCTGTTATTAATAGCTCAATATTAAAACGATATTTTTCTTTTGCTATTTTGTGTTGCACAAACCCATAAAAAGATCAGTGAAAACATTTAAAATATGCTCAAACACAACACTGTATTGAAACCGTAAATGATGATACGCTTGCATGTGAAAATCTCTATTATCTAATGGCTCGGGCATGAACCGATGATCAGCACACGCCACAGGCCAGACCAACGCTCGCCCGTTTTTTAACAGTCGACCGATGATACGCGGACATGTTAATGATACATATAAAACAATGAATTGGAGTGATCGTCAGCCCTGATCATCGGTGCTTTGTGAAACGGTCCTCAACTTTTTTCTTCAAAAATCTCCATAAAAATATTCCGGAGCCGTCAAATCACGAGATCTGATGGTACTACAGTATTCTAACGGCTTATTATTATCTGTAGAAGAGTTCTGGTACAATTTGTAACTTTCAGGAAAACATTGGCGAGTCGCTTCTTAAAATTCGGCATAAACTGCGTGGAGAAATTCCCAATTGTGCATCACGTCGTCGAATAGACGTTTCTGAAGAATCGCAGGAATTCTGTAATCGTCGTTTCCACGCTTTGCTTCACACGTCCAATATTATCTGCACTTTCCACTGTTCTCAGACCTCTGATGAAGCATTTGTCCCCAGTTGTTCCGATTTCTTAAAATTGCTTGAATAAACGATAAATTGTCGTCATATGAGCTGCCAGACGATTATGATATATTTTTTACACAATATTTCTTTTACACCCGCGGTGGCGTCTAAGGTAACAGCATGTGAAAGTTCTAAAAAAATTATGCTACGAATATTTTCATACCGTGCCAACATTTATAGGATGATTTTTGAGAATATTTGCCTTAACAGATGAACCGACGATCTTTACACCCACATTCAGCTGAGGGCTATTTTTATTGTTGCTAACAATAAAATTACTTTATATTTCAATTTCAATAAGTATTATATTAATTTAGCATAAGTTATGCCACTTTATGCTGTGAATAACGAGTTCTCAATAGATTTAACATATTAGTCAATTTCGGTCGGTCGATTATTTCGATTAATTTTCGATAATCGATTTCGATTAATCGATTAATTGTAGTCGGTTTTAAATTACATAGAAAAAATTTATATTCATAAAAAAACATTGAAAAAAATTCTTTTCATGTTATATATTTTCATTTTTTATTTTATTAAAAGAAGAAGTTTTAATCTTATTATATAATTTGCTGCAGATTCATCTGGTAATGGATTACGCTCAATGTTTCGGATTTCTGATCGTATAACTATTTTATATTTGTTCCGGATTTCTTGGACGTCTTCATTGTACAACACCCAAACCCAATTTGTCACAAATATCACAAAAAAATGGCGCCAAACCATAATGGTTGCGTAACTCTTACCTGACCTTTTAGTTAAATTCAATATATTTATATAATTAACAAATTGAATATATTCAATATAAAAATTGAAAAAATTCAATATATTCAATATATTTAAATTCAATATATTCAATATAAAAATATATATCAATATATTTATATATATTCAATTATTTATATTTTTAAATTAAACTATAGATTAAGATAAATTATGTTTCAATTAGGATATCTTTTATGCTGTTGTAAATATAATAAATTAGTCCAGAGTCACCTTAACTCTGTGCTACTTTTGTCTCAGAAGCCCAACATCAAATTTTCATCAGGGAATTCACGTAACTAACAGTAATAGTTCCGATGAGTAATTTTGAAGATTTTCCTATATATTCTTTGTTATATAAAAACTAATTGTAAATTACCAATTATTTACGGCCCAGACACTCGCCTATCTTATAGTTTAATTAAAGTATGATTTTTTTTTATTCAATGAAATGCATTGTCGTTTTTATAATGGGTCTTTCAAATTGAGCGGTTTTTTACATTTTTGAATAAAACATAGATGGCGATGTGAATTGTCTAGTCTCATTTTAGAAGTGTAATGTAAAACATTTATAGAAATGCAGCCGTACAGAATACAACAACGCGTTAAGATTGTTTAATTATTTTATTATTATTTAATTATTTCACCCTGCTATTTTCGGTTTGTATGTTTGTGTTTATAGTATAATTTTGTGGTTGTGATTGTGGGGGTAAAGTTGCCCGCGTCCGTGCCAACATGCCACACGTGCCCCCTGGTTAACACTAAATGAGCAACAATAAAGAGCTGTCGGACTGTCTTCTAGGACCTAGCGACAAGTAAAAAGACTCATACGATTAAAAAAATGTAAATATATATATATATATATATATATATATATATATATATATATATATATATATATATATATATATATATAAATGAGAATTGAAAAATCTTTTAAAAAAATTACGTGATATTACTATAATTATTTATTACTTTTGCACAATCGTCCATGTGAAATAGCTATCGATCAAATTGTTCAAAAATTTGAAAAAACTGGTTCGGTGGAAGATAAAAGAAGAGCAATATATACTTGTAGTTGGCGTTCATAAGAGTCTAGTGAGTTGCTACGTAAAAGTGTTTCTGAAGACGTAGAAATTTCCATTAGTGGACGTTTACAACAATTTGGCGAATTTAACGAGGAAGGGTTTGGCTCTGAAATCATATAAGGTTCAAATAATCATTCAAAACGTCGTACATTTGTCAATTGGATTTATCAAAGAGCAAACAGATGATTTTTCTTAAAAAATCATCTTTTTAGATGAATCACATTTTGAAATTGGTGGCTATGTTAATAAACAAAATTGCCGCATTTGGGTGAGAAAAATTCACGATTGATTCATGAGAAACCTTTGCATCCTAAACGAGTCACGGCTTCGTGTGCATTTTGGATAGGAGGTGTAAATGGGCCGTATCGCTTTGAGAATGCTGTGCAAGTGAAGCTGTAACTGTGAATGGTGTTCGATAACGCGATAAAGAAAGCGGAAAGCGTTTTTACTTTCATATGATATGGAAAGTGGAAAAAAAAAACTTGCTATTTTAGGATAAAGAAATATCTGTTTCTATATCAATAGCTCGAAAAACGTAGCTAACATAAAGAGTCTTTTTCAAATTGAATGTTTTTTTTTAACTCTGGAATAAAACATAGAATTAAAACATTTAATATTTCTACAATCTATATATTCTACATTGCAGTTTCATATATTTCTTCTTGTTATTAAATACTTACAATATTTCTTGTAAATATTTTAAATAAAAGCAACTTTTTGCATTACCCAGTAGTATTTTGCTAACTTTCGTCAAGTTAGGAACATTTTTTTATAATGATTATATACACAATTTTTGTAACTTAACCTTACTGTCCTTTTATATGTATTGATGCTTTAATTCAGTTATCAACTATATAACATAATAAGTGAATAGTTCTGCCCATTCCTATTTTAGATATATCGGGTGCGGCAGAAAATCGAACCATTTTAAATATTAAATTTCCCGCACCTCTCTCGAGCAGCGGTCAATCGAATATTCTCACTTTATTGCAGCCTCATAATAGTAATTGCAATGAACTGGTTGAATAGCGTACAATGTTTATTAACCTTAAAGCGTATTACTAAAACCATGATTATATTATAACAGCTCAATAGTTATTTAGTGCCCAATTCAATATTGATTGTAATAATTTGATACCTTTAGGTCCAGCTATAAAAATATGGCTGAACATGTTTGAAAAAGCCAGTTTTGCGCTAAAAATGAAGCGGCTGAACTAGAGTAAGATTTGTACGTAAGTCTACAAACATTGATAGAGTTAGAGCCACTCATTGGAAAATTCAGTATACATTTGTGTCATTTTTTGGTAGCTTATTAAGACGAAAATGAAAACCTTACTCGTTTTTGTGATGAAATACATTTTCGCCTTTTGGGGTTTGCGAATTAACAAATTTATTGATATTGGTTTGACGAAAATCGTCATCAAGTACATGAGAAATACTTGGACAGCGCTAAGGTCACAATGCAGTGCGTAATATTATAATTTGGCGTTCCTTACCTTGTAGAGGCTGTCCATGAAAATGCTACGACAGCTGCTCGCCGGAGACAAAAGGTCCGCCGTACTCCACGTAAAAATATTGATGAATTTAACACTAATGACATTAACAGAGATTTCTGGCCTGAGCTGGGACTTAAATGTCCCAGAAGAGCGTATATAAGAAGGCCTTCCTGAGTCCTTACTATCTCTCTCTGTCACTCTAACAGATTTCTAAAGGAAAACAATTCTACCAGGTGTCTAAGAAGTTACCTTATATCTGGCCTCTAGTTTTACTCTGGTATCCGAAACCCTCTAAGAAAATACCAGAAAATAAACCTTTGCAGAGCTGCGCCAACTAATCGACGTACTTCGAATGGAGGACCTTTCTAATTTGGGTCGGTTCTGGCGTCTGACTATCTACTCGCCGTCTGTCTGTTCATTCCAGACTACCCGACCGCGTTTGCCCCAGAGTATTCAACTGTCTTGCCGAAGCAAGACACGAGCAAGCAACCACCACCGATAACGGCCCACTATTTTTTTTTTAAATGCTACATGATTTCAAAAAGATGAGATGTCTATTCATGTCGCTAGAATATCGATAAACACAGTCGACAGTTATTTCTCAGCCACGTCATCTCTAAATATGGAGGCTTTTAGAGCGAACAATATCAGCAGATTTAAAACCACGCAATTTTTATTAGTAGGCTTATTTGAAGGACAAGATTACGTTGACCCCTTATAAAATTTTGCAGACTTGAAACTCAGAATTTAAGACGACGACATAAGGATTAAGGATTGATTAGAGATGCAACAGCAACTAAGGAACTAAGGCTGTTTACCGATTGGACCTACAGCTTAATGTGGGTTCCAAACTAAGATCATCAGCTCGCTACGGTCTGCAAACCACGATCAGCAAGTGTACTGATCTTGGTTTTCTGCCTTACCATAAATCTATCGATAAACTTACCGACTGACGAGTAGCCGTGATGCAATACCTCTCAGAATGCATCCGGACTTACCCATCCTCGACTTAGAAGTAATTCTTTATCGGATTTACACACTTTTATGTTGAAATGCGGTACGCCCGCCTGATCCAGGTACTATCACCTATACAAGTACTAAGCGTAACAAGCAACGCTGCATTTCGACCTTTCGAGTTACTGGATTACAAGAGAGACAGAGAAAAATATGGAATTCATATTAGAAGAATATTTACGAAATTACTATTCAGCCATCATGCTTCAAACTTTTTTTTTCGTCTGTAACATGGTTTATTTCTAATGTTATAAATAAAATATTTCGATTAGTTAGTGAGCATTTATAATCGCTTTTTACTCTGCCGTACCCCAAAAAAATTAATTAGCTGCAATTTAAATAGTATAAAGGAAAACTATTTAGTTTTACGGAACCGTACCTAGAACAGGATATTTTGTTCATAATTATCTTTCAACAATTTACCAACATTTTTAAACACATGATAAAGATAAAACTCACATGTAAAAAAAGGCTTATTAGGATTTGCTCATTTGCATCAATTTAGTATTCAATTTTTTAAGATTAACTGCTTTTTATATCGGGTTTAAGCTGGACCTGCCTTTTACCGTTCAATGCATCCTATAAGATATTCCTCTTCATATTTTAAAGCCTAGCTGAACATTTTTAAAACAAAATTTCCCATATGTAGATCTACATATTATACGAGGTATGTAAATTAAGTAGTGTGTGATTTTTTATAATGTTTTTATTCATTTAAAAATACAATTCATTCTACAATGTCTCCTACAAAGGATTGCCGTAGAAAGTGCACTGCGTTGAAGCCGGTTTTTTCACTCTTCATAACAGTGCTGGAACTCAGATATAGGAATTGTCTTTACTTTATTGATTATACGCTTTTCAGTGTTTTCCAATTTTTAATTTCAATTATTAATATAATGCTTAGTTGACTTAACTGTTGATTAGTTTTAGAATTATATTGAATCATCTCCTGATGATGCTAATTTGGTTATCGAAACGCCAACTTTAAACGAAAGCTTAAAAAAAGTGATTAGGTATTTAATGGCAAACCTCTTCGAGTTTAGTATTTCACACCAAAGATTCCAAGAGAAGAACTGATTATTTAGTAACTTTGAACTGTAAAGCAAGTATATCCTGAGTATTAGTAGCATTTTAAATCAATAGTTGTTCCACTTCTTATCTGAATTGAAATGTCACGCGCCGATTTTTAAATGCATCTTATTTATTATGGCAGATTATACCTAACACGAAAATCCATTTAATGAGAATTGTTTTTAACAAATATACTACAATTCTGTATCAACTGAAAAAAGTACTTGCACTCTATCGTTATTATTTTATGATTTTAAAACATACATTCAGGGTACAAAAAAATAACTAAGGTCATTCTTATGTTCGTAGCCGGGCGCGGTGGGTTAGTCGCCTGCCTGGCAATCCAAAGGCAGCTGGTTCGATTCCAGCGCTCGGATGGGTCTTTTTCTTTAATTCTTCTGTCCGTCTTACTTCTTACCCTACACACACACTATTATATACTCACATACACACGCACACACGCCCACAGATATCCACTCCTAAATGTCTGTGATTGTTTCTAGGCAAGAGTGTAAAAGCCGACAATGAATTACCCCTCAGTCAGGCCCGTTAACGGCTGGGTAAGGCCGGATACCTTCTGAAAAGTGTTCTACGTTGGTCACTCGAAGTCGGTAGGCTTTCTGATAGACTTATGGGTAGGCACATAACCAAGGGTTGATAGCCTGAGGGGGGTGCTGGCCTGGGTTTGTAGGTAGCTGATGACCGTGGTTCGGAACCCACGTTAAGCTGTAGGCCCAGTCGCTAAATAACCTTAGATGCTGATGCGCCTCTATCCGTAAATCCTTTCCTTTTTCTTTTGTTATGTTAGTAAAATATAACTTTATTTACTTGTATTTATATTTATAAATAATATATATATAATAACGAATAATGTACTTACATATTTCACCTTTTACATTTTTAGCAATTTTCTACAAAGAATAACTCGAATTTTAGTCAATAAAAAGAAAATCACTGTTCTGCGGTTCTTCCATTAAGTTAATTCGCGTTTTACTTGGCTGAGTGAGAAATTAAGGCATTTCGTGTTACAGCGAGAACGTTTCACAATTAACCACCGAATATATGATATTTTGGACTGCTTATCGTCTAGTCGAACCATTAATATATAATTAATGGTTCGAGAATATAATGTTTTTTAATGGTTTATTTATTTAATTTTCTTATTATATTATATAACTTTAGAGATACAAATTTTGTTTTATTCTAATACAACACAGCTAGCTAAATTAAATATAAATTCATTATATTAAAAATACAAAGAACCATAATATCATTAAATTGTCTTCGAACTAATATTTAATGTGCTTTTAAAGAAAATTATATTCGAACTATTTGTTTATTATATGAATATACTAGGCTAATTGAAAAGTTGGCGGAGCGGAAATGATAAAACAAATTTATAATTGAAAAAATGAATTTATTCTTCCGTATATTCATCCTTAAGCTCAATAGATTTTTTTCAGTGGTTCTCCAATTAATTTAATCCTTCTCTGAAATCATTTTCTGAAAGTTCTTCAAAATACTCATCTACGGCTGCTATAACTTCTTCATTTGATGAAAAACACTTGCCACTTGGGAATGTTTCTGAGGTTTGGGAACAGATGAAAGTCAAAGGGGGACCAGATCTGGTCAATATGGTGGATGCTGCAACAACTCCTTCAATTTGGCTATTGCAAGAACACCGCTGTGAGCCGGTGAATTATCTTGAGGTATTACTCAAAACGTTTGAGTAATACTGTCTTCAATTCAATTCTTCTATTGGAACCTTTGGTGTGAAACACTAAACTTGAAGAGATTTGCCACTAAACACCAAATCACTTTTTTGAGAGATTTAAATCATCTGATGATGTTAACGTGGTTATGATATGAGGCGATAATTTAAATCATCTCCTGATGATGCTCACATGGCTAGCGAAACGTTCGTCGAGCAGTTCAAAAAAGTGATTTGGTGTTTAGTGGTAAATCTTTTCAAGTTTAATACTGTCTTGTTATTGTTTTACCGGTTTAAAGATAATCAATTAATAAAATACCTTTTACATCCCAAAAAATCGTTGCCATAGCCTTTTTGGTGGCTTTTAACCACTTTCACTGCTTCGGAGCTGAACAACCCTGCTCAGTTCATTCTGTGATTTGTCGTCGCAGTACAGGATCATAGTGGTAAACCCAAGTCGCATCCATAGTTACCATAGAAAAATCTGTTTTATTCTTTCGAAAAAGATCCAAATATTGGTTAGAAAGTTTTACTCGAAGTCGTTTTTGATCACAATTTAACAAATGCGGCACCCATTTTGCACATAGCTTTCTCAAGTCAATTCCTTTTTTAAAATATGAAACACCCATTCAGTTGAGATATCCATGGCCTTAATTTCACTCAAAGTCAATTGTCTGTCATCTATAACTATATCATAAATATAATTAATTATTTGTTTAGTAGTTACAGTTATTGGACTCCAGAACGAGGATCATTATCCAGGGCTTGTATGACCTCACCTGCCCACTTACAAACCATTGTTTTTGAAGGACCAGACTCCCCTAATTTGCCTTTAGACCTTTTTTTTAAGAATTTAATTACTGCACGATTTTCAATATTTTCCTTTTTGAAAAATATCACTGATACATTTACTACGTTATGTTGCTGTTACAAATACGAATACGAATGAATTGACCGATCGACTTGAAACTTCATAGTATATAAAAAGCTCACCGCATATATATATATATATATATATATATATATATATATATATATATATATATATATATATATATATATATATATATATATATATATATATATATATATATATATATATATATATTATATCGAATATTTTCTTGGATGGTAGAAAATGTGCATAAATCATTCCGGGTATCAATTCCTTTATTCTGAGAAAAATGACGTTTCGCCAATATATCATTGCATTCTCAAGTGTTATTCGCTTCGAGTAAGGAGTTCAAGTTAGGCAAGGTGGTAAAATATGAGGTAATCGTCTCTCACTTATACCAGAAATGAAGATGAGTAAAACAAGACATATTCGGAAAGGTTCCATATATTTCCCACTAACCAGTCGCTACCTACATGTTAAGCGCAAACTAGGTTAGGTTAGGTTGATACTCCATGAGAGCGACTAACAAGGCTTTATGGCTGATGACATGGTCAGGAATGTTGTACGTCAAATAGACAAATAGCCCCTTACGCTGACGCACTGATGGCTAAAATATTATATCTTTATATAAGTTATCAGTTATTTGTCATGAAAGAAATTATAATATTTAATTTATTACAAAAAAATATAAAATTTGTTTTCTGGCATGTTAAAATATTTTTAATTCGAACTGCCTTTATAATAAAAAATATGTCTCTTTTGCAGGTGAATCCCCAAAATTGTTTCTTTCAAAAAGGCCTTTTGACTGAATAAATATGAAGCTATAAGAAAATACGAAGTAAGTGGGGTTATTTACATTTTCTTGCTTTTCTTAGCTTGTTGTTTTGAAAATGAAGAGCAATTTTGCAGTGTTTACTGTTTCATTTTACTTAACTTTTTGCTGAACATTTTGTTTGCCATTAATATTTCAGATGCAATGTATTAATTAAAGTCATATGGTATCATTATAAATATATACAAATACGGATATTTAATGATTTTGGTCAGATAAAAAAGTGTATTGTATATATGAAACTATAAATAGATAAAATGTCGAGACAGTACCATAAAAGCGATAGTAACAGCTTTGTATGGAACTAGTAGTATGTAAGAGAGTTGTCCACCCTTAGCGAGAGGTGCAATCTCAGCAGTCCTTTTACAGCCGTTGAGCTGGAAGCAGCCATAAAATCTCTTAAACTGGGCAAAGTTGCTGTACCTGACGAACTGATCAGCTGCGAAATGAGCAGATTCTTGGATTTAGCTCAACAAAACTGTGACTCAACTTTTATAACTGCCTGAGAGAGGGTAAGATACCAAAAATCAATGGCATAGCCATTCTAAAACCCAGGAAACCTCTGAATGGTGTATAGAGCTTCTGGTCTATCTCATTGCCCTGCATCTTACATAAACTATTCGAAAGAATACAACTCATAGTTATAAATATATATAAATACGGATATTTAATGATTTTGGTCAGATAAAAAAGTGTATTGTGTACATGAAACTATAAATAGGTAAAATGTGGAGATAGCACCATAAAAGCGATAGTAAAAGCTTTTTATGGAACTAGTAGTATATAAGAGCGCTGTTCAGCCTTAGCGAGAGACGTTCACTCTCAGTAGTCTTTTTACAACCGTTGAGCTGGAAGCAGCCATAAAATCTCTTAAACTGGGCAAAGGTGTTATACCTGACGAACTGAGCAGCTGCGAAATGAGCAGATTCTTAGATTTAGCTCAACAAAACTCTGACTCAACTTTTATAACTGCCTGAGAGAGGGTAAGATACCAAAAATCAATGTCATAGTCATCCCAAAACCCAGGAAACCTCTGAATGGTGTAAAGAGCTTCTGGTCTATCTCATTGCTCTGCATCTTACATAAACTGTTCGAAAGAATACAACTCAAGATGGACAACAAGAATACGACTCAACAGGCTATTGTCAAATATCGACGACCAACTTATCCTGAACAGGTGGGGTTCAGCCGAACGTGCACATTCCAGATATTTGGTCTGGCGCAGTACATAGAGGAGGAAAGATCTACAACCTCACAAGCGACTATAGACTGGTTCGGATCATCTCTGTGCTTCTTTCCAATCGAAGATTTCGCTTCTATAGAAAGCAAAAGTTGATGATTGATACAGAAGAGCGGTCTGCCACAGGGTAGCGTTCTGGATCCTATTTTATTTAATATGTACTGCAACGATCAGCTCATTATCCCACAGACAACGAGATTCATTTACGTAGATGATTTGACAATAGTGGCGGAGCACACAGATTTCTCAGTGATAGAGGACATATTAGCCAGCGCCATGTCCCCTCAGCCTATTACGAAAATATTAGCTTTAGATCCAATCTCATAAAGACCATCTTAAGCCTTTTCCATCTAAAAAGCGGGATATGCTCTGGCAATTTCCTGGAGTGGACAACCTATTAAGTTTAGCAGGTATCCCAAATATCTGGGCGTAATGCTTAATAGTTCACTCTCTTACAAACAAGGCATAATAAATACACACACTTACACGAAGATTGGATCCTGCCCTGAATCAAGCATGCCGAATATTGGGTGTCTATAACCCACTCCGGTTAGTCAGCTTTATATTTTGAGAGGTAGTCGCAAAGCAGTTTCCTGACATCCCTGTGAACTTTGGCTCTTTCTGCGTTTGCTGCCTGACTTGAACTGTTTCGTGAGTCATTGACCGAAGAAGATAAAAAATTGGAAACACCTGCAAGGGAGTATTTGGCCACCTGAAAAACTCTTACTAGCCTCCGGATATAGCTCCCGGATAATGGTAGATATAATGCAAATCTGCTGAGATGGGATATCAAACGACCTTGCCCTGGCTTCCCATCCAGCTGTTGAGTATGCAGAATTCTAGTCTTCCGAAGTATGATCATCCAATTGCAATCACTGGTTGTGTGTACACATCTTTCCATTCATCTGCTCATTGTTTATTATATATCATAATCTGTTACTTGTGCTCTGACTTTGTATTTGCTTAGATACTTTGCTGCTATTGTTAGGTGATTACTTTTTTAATTTTGTTTATTTGATTTGTAATGTTTAACGGGTTAGTCATGAATAAATAAATAAATAAGTAATAAATATGAAACTAGTTCAATAAAACAAAATATTGATGTCTATTTGTCCGTAAAACACAGTTGCACAACTGTTAACACAAATAGATTGTTTGTTGAAAACAAAACTGTTTTCATATGTGATTGCAATAAAAATATAACAATGTCATAGACACTTTGAAAAGTATTTTTCGTAGGCTGTTGAGCTAAGTGCTCTCCTTGTGATTCTATTAGAAGTGCTAAAATGTTTAAGCGTTTGTAAAAATTTGAGATATTGCTGTTCCTTTCGTTATGAACACATGGATAAGATCAAGTTAGGGGATCAGAGTTATGAACCAGTATGAAGTTCCGATCGTTTTAAAATAATCCAAGAACTGAACGTAATCGACATAAATATGTCCGACAAATGTGTGATGCTTTTGTTGCAACTACATTAGGACTGTTTTGAGAGTGATTCTTAATTGATATTTACATTCCATAACAATATAACAACAAAACGAGTAGCTTAAGATATCGCCCAGCTAGTAAGGAATGGTGGGGTTATACGTTTGAAAAGGCAGGGTCCCATTTTGCTCGTCAAACAGTACAGTGTTTTGAAGAGTTTGGGAAAGCGGCGCTCAACTGGTCGGCGATATACCCAGATTCATCGCTAACATTGATCGAATTCTTCAGTAGTTACCAATACAGCTGGGAAGCCTTGTTACAAAAATAACGATATGGTCTAATTTGGTCAATGCATCCCCCTGAGTTACAAAATGTTATAATAAAGGTGATGGATCTATCCATTAAGTTAGTTTCTTTGTATCAAATGTAAGTATAGTTTCTTAATATTTTATCATTACAATACTACTATGGTGTAGACAAACTGTACAAGATTAATATAATAAAATTTATTTTATATAGTCATTCCAGAAAATTCATATTTACTTCTGTTATTCCAAAATTCTAAAATCACCTTCTGCTTTATGAAATAATCCCCAAATATCTGATTGCGTCTAGGATCTATGAAGCTTGTAATTTCAGCAGTCCATATGAATACAAAAATTATTGCCTAGATCAATATAATATATTTTTAATTCTAGAATACCTAAGAAATTTTCATTTGTTGCTCCTATAGTTTCCTCGTTATTGTCTAATCTACAGAATCTTTTAATATTAAATTCTATATAAGTTTCTTCAAAATAAATCTCCATTTAAGATTATATTGATCTAATTGATATTTACCCTTTGACCTCAACTAATTTGATAATTACCCTAAATATTAAATAAGCACTTATAACTGTTTTGTTTAATTTGAAAATGTATTTAAGGATTTTTTTATGGGTTTTATGTTAGGAAATCTAGTATATATTTGGCAGCTAGAATATTTCGTCTTAACTTTCAAAAAACGGAATAGCTGTAGTCAATAAAAATGATAGCCGTTTAATAGTAGTTAATTCATTAATTTATCTATTAATTAGTATACATTTAATATTCTCGAGGAAGATAATAATAGTACCTTTTTTTAACTTTTTTAACCACGAAGATTGTTTATAAATGAATATTTAAATAAAATATTGTCGAATGTGAGTAAAAAAAATAACTGCTTAATAATTTTACGCTTCCTATGCTAATAATATCGATTTATCAAGCGACCTCGGTCTATGTATATAATGTATATATTCTATGTAGTATAAATAATATAATTGATCACCTCCAGTTTATTCAACATGCCATAGAAAGGCCAATGAATACGTCATGCAACTGTGCTTGGCTTTTATTAACTATGGAAATGGATTTAGCTCAATCTGAAAGCAAACTATAATGGATACATTACTTAACCAAGGGATAGACAGAGTCTATGTGAACCTACTGGGATCCATGTATGATGAAGCCACGGCGACATTCACATGGATGTTAATAAACTTAAAATCAATGCGCACGGGCTGTACGACAATGAGACTCAATATGGCCTATTCTTTTCTCAGCCTGCCTTGGTATCAGAGGTATTCCGTAATCTGTATTATTAACAGGGTGGAATAAAAATCAGTGGTGTATACTTAAGCCACCATAGATTCGCAGATGAAAAAGTTTTCCTGTCAGAAGACCCAGATGAGCTACTAATACACATGCAAGAGCTGCAAAGGGCTAGATCATGTTCAATAAATTCGCCGAGGATAGAAAACTTTCTGTTAAATGTGGTTAGCAGGCATTTGGCAGGCTCAACATAGCGTTTAAGGTACAAATCTCATTTTATCTAAAAACATCTTTGATTAGTGCGTCCCGCCCGTTATGATAGACAAAGGCGAAACATGCACACACTCACATCCCAGTCAATTCAAAAACTTCGCATAGCATATAGGGGAATGGAAAGATTTATGCTTGGTATTACAAGGCGGGACAGAAAGACCTGCACAGAAATCAGAGAACAAACGAAAGTATATGACATTGGAAGAATAAATGAAATGAAATGGGACCATTTTGATTTGCTTTTTTGATAGTCAAGGGAACGTCCATAAGAAATTTGTGTATCAAGACTTATATCACGGCAATGCGCCTTGCAATAGCGATTTCAATTAACAAGTTTTTGGCAAGTAAAAACATCACTGTGTGTCCGCAGCCTTTTTTTTCCTTTTCCCATAATTGAAAGTTTACCTCAAACGACACCAGATTTTAACTGTTTAAAATTTTCACGCTGAAATATCGTAAATGAAAAGCTTTAAAATCTAAAAAAAAAAAATGTAAACTAACGAAAAGCTATTATTTACGGGTTAGCTATCTTGGTGAAATTATATTTAAACAAGTTTACTTTTAGTACGCTATTAACGAAGTATAATATTTTTGGAGTATTCAGATTTATAGTGGTATGACTATTTAAAAAAAAAATAATTTCAAATTATTTACATGTAAAAATATTTAAAAACAATGCGAAAACGTCTGTGCCCAGAAACTATTCAGGTATAAGGTATGCATTAAAAGTTTCAAGTGGGCTGGTGGAGAATGTAAAAATATTCAGAAAAAGACATTTTTCCGTGCTCCACGTAATAATTGCTTATTTCTTGAGCCACCCCCCAAACATCAGCAAGTATATCCTGAGACCGGTTTCTTGCCATAAGCTGTCATCAATCAAGGTGGTTCGAGATTCGAATCGTGGCTCGGATACGGATAATTTATACAGTCTACCCGGCTTTAATTAGGCACGTGTAAAGTTATGGATTAGATAGTCACTATATAATACTAAATCGATAACGTAACTTAAATAAAATATTTACAACGTGAAATTTAACAAATAATATCTAATTTAAACGAAATGAATAAAACTTAACCGAAATAATTTTAAAGTCATAGGATTATTAATAAAGAAAATTTACAAAAACAGGAAAACGAAAAAATACAAATAATAAAAAGATAATGAGCCCAAAAGATATTTAGAAAATAAACATAGATTCGATTAAAAACTCATAGAAGAAGATAAGAGACTAGAGACTCTTCAACACTTGACTAAAAAAGAAGGCAGTACTCAAATATTGGAATAATGTCCTAGTAATAATAATAATATTCTTTATAACTCTATAAATTTATTTAGTCAAATATACAAACTACTACTACTACTAGAAAATAATAACAAGCCGAATGACCTACAAGATGCGCCAATATAAACCTTTAATAGAAGGCGGATTCAGAAAACGGCCCAATGCGTTACCTTACGTTCAAAAATAAGATAAAAAATAAATAAGGAAATGAGATAAAAAATAAAATAAGATAAGTAAAAAGCCTATAGAACATAATATAGAAAGCCATATGACATTTTTCAGTCACAGTACACAAGTTTTTGCTTCCGTTGAAATAATGTCAATAATTAACTCTCTCCAAAAATGTAAGATTAATTCAAGATATATTCAGCTGTGGTAACATACGTAAAAAAAAGTAAGATAGCAGGTAACACGCATTAGCAGCATAACAGGGAAAAAAACTAATAAAATTGGGAATCCTATAATTTGATCTATTATATTGAATAAATTATACTGGAATAGCAAATGGCTCTACATTAATGGATAACTAAACTGCGTTGAACCAAAGTGTAATATAAGTACTTACGCATCAAAAACGTGAGCAAACTAAGAGTTAAACAACGACATATGGAACGAGCAAAAGTGGAATATACGTCAAGAGGCAATAAAATATTATCATGGATTAGATAGAAGATAAAATTGGGTGATATAGTAAAAAAGTAATATTTTTGTCAACATCATTCCGACGAAGCTACATTATTACCGAAACATGAAAAGTCCCCCTCGTTTTCAAAACGAATCTATAAAATAATATATATATATATATATATATATATATATATATATATATATATATATATATATATATATATATATATACATATATATCAGGGCTAGTTTTCCATTTATATCTGGGCGGGGATATTAGAAAATTTTTGGATTGGACCGTTTGTGCCTCCCAACTATTTAAATGGACAACAGTATTTGAACTTTTTCAAAATGTTATGGACCTAATAGAAGATGTACCATATCAGTTCAGATATGACATGTTTTTATGCACAATGAAGCTCCGCCTCTTTTCTCTGTAAATGTAAGAGTGCATTTAGATTGGTTATATCCAGGACGGTGGATAGGACGGGGTGGCCAGTGCATTGGCCACCATGTTCCCCATATTTAAATCCTCTCTATTATTTTCTGTGGGGATACTTGAAGGCATTGGTCTATGCTATCCCGCTTGGCACTGTAAAGGAATTACAGCAACGTGCGCATCAGTAAATAGTGTTCGAGTGGTGGAGCTTATAGAAACGTATAATTGGGATTTTGAAAAATGTTGGTTTTCCTACAAATTGTCCAATACATGTTACCTACAGAATATAATAAGCGTTTAGAGTAGTGTCATGCCATCATAAGCCACTTTCATTAAACTAGGAATTTTCACGCAAAATTAATAAGGAGAGCATTGAAGCTCATTTTCATCTAGGTATTCAAGTGAATAAATAGAAAAGCTGCTTCTGAGCAAGAGAGAATACATCCAGCCATTACGCCATTACATCCAGTTAAAGTTAAAGTTACAGTGTGATGCGGTATTCATGTATAAAACATCATTGCCCTTATTGATTATTGATTATTGATTGCCCACATGAAGAATATGTCATTCTAGCAAAATGGTACTACAGCACACACCTCGTGTAAAACAATGTACATTTTTTAGAACGTTTTCCTTAGTCGTTAAATTTATCGAAAGGAGAATCCAATCGAGAATCTAATCTCCAAATCGAAGATCTATTACGGCCGCCTAGATATCCTGGTTTAATAGCTTCGGATTATTTTTATAGGAATTTTTAATAGAAAAGGTTTACATTCAGAAACCCCGGGACAAAATTCGTGCTGAATTCGCTGTAGTTACAGTGTTGAAAAATTTATTGAAAATATGTACAAAATTACTCACAATTTCATTGCTGCTAATGGTTCGCATTTCATTGACATAATTTTCAAAAATTAATTGACTCAAAACTTTAAGATGACATAAATAATACAGAAAAAATTATGTCTTGTTTTCTTTAAATGTTATAAATAAATATAATGAATATATATATATATATATATATATATATATATATATTATATATATATATATATATATATATATATATATATATATATATATATATATATATATATATATATATATATATATATATGCTAGTAGTGACCAGAGAAACAGAGCCGTTAAACAAAAAGATAATGTTTGGCAAATAAAGTTGTGCTAGCATCCGTCTTTAGTACAATAACTGTATAATATAAATATATAGCAAGAAAGAGAAAACATTTAGTTTTAAAAAAATACTGTAAATAAAATATTTAACAAAAATTAAAAAATAAACATGAAAATGTAAAAATAGAGGCATAAAATATTTAAAGGAGTAAATATTGTTTCTTCACGTTTGGCTGTTAATTTATCGACACCTTTTGTATATTTCAAGCGTTGAAATTAAGAAAACAAACTTGGCCGAATAATAACTTTGTTAGATATGGGTCGTAGCATCCATTGTGCAGCTGGTGAAAGAGTGCGGATTTTCACTAAGGTAAATTTCAAGATTTGTCTGTCGTTCAAAAAAAAAATGGTAGAAAATGCCCTAAAAATCAACCAGTTCATAAAAACCGTAGAGCAAGAAGAAAAACGACACCTCATACTGACAGGTAGATTTTCCGAATTTCAAAAACGACCCATTTGAATCGTATATCGAAGTTAAAAGTGAACTGAGGTTTAAGAACTGGGGAACTGGGACGAATAAGTTCAAGAACAATTCGAAAAAAACTTCAGGCAAGTAACTTACACGGTAGTGCAGCTAGAAAAGTTCCTTTGTTATCCGCCAAGAATGTAAAGCATCGGTTAAAGTTTGCTCAAGATAAGTTAAATTAGTGAACAGGGAATCAAGAAATGGCACAATATTTTATGGAGCAATGAAACAAAAATTAATTTAATGGATTTTGATGGTACGCGATATGTTAGAAGACCACCCAACCAAGAATTATTATCAAAACATTCTATTAAACCTATAAAGCATGGATGCGATAATATAAAGCTCTGGGCAGCTTTTTCATGGTATTGTGTAAGACCAATTTACTGAGTTAAAAAATCATGGATCAAAATGAGTACCACCCAATTATTCAGGAAGTCATGCTGCTTTTTGCAGAAGAAAATATGTCGATGGTATGGAAGTATCAACAGGATAATGATCTGAAACATACTGCTAGGAAAACAAAACAATTACTTAGTGACAATAAAGTGAATCTATTGTCGTGGCCTTCTCAATCGCCGGACCTCAATCCCATTGAGAACTTGTGGACTTACCTCAAGAATGCCGTGGATAAACATGAAACGAGAAACAAGTTTATACTTTAGAAGGTGATTAAAAAACAATAGGGAGTTACACCATTAGAAATGTGTAAAGACTTTTAAATTCTATACCCAAAAGATGTACCGAAATAATAAAACACAAAGGTCATAAAACTAAGTATTAAATTCAGAAAATGTTTATGTGTTATTCAGTACTTTTCTTAATTGTTAAATAGTATGTATTGTGTTTGTTTCTTGGTTTGCTCACATTTTCTTTCTTTTCTTTTTGTTCACATTTCTTTCTTGGTAATCACATTTTTCTGTTCTTTTTTTAAATTTTTTCTTAAACAATAGGTTTACAATATTTGTTCTAATATATAATTAAATTTAATATTTAATGAATTATATATAATTTAGATATACTTTTCCTTTTTTTGTTTTATATTTATATTATAGTGTTATTGTACTAATTATGTTTCCTATTGCCACTTTATTTACCAAACAAAGTCTTTTATTGTAACGGCTCTATTTCTCTGGCCACCACTGTATATTTATATTATACCTTTACAAATCAGTTTTTGTTCAAATCTATTACAAATCTTCGCATTCAGAAGGCTTTAATAATGGCAACTTTACTTTCCTAGTAAACCTCCAAAATCAGTTTAGACCTACATGTAATAAATTTTAAATGATTTTGCATATATGATAATATATAATAATATAACATCATATTTCTGGGATATTAGGTTTATAATAATCTAACCCTTAAAATATTATTCCGGTGCAAAAGTATTTTTGAAAAATATAGTACTCTATCTAATTACAGAATGTTCCCTTCAAAGTCGTGAAAGCTCTAATGGTAGAAATTTTATGCTTTCTAATTTCGCAAATTTTAATAATAATCATTCCTACCCAAATTTAAATTAGTCCAATTTCCTTCGGAATTGCCCTTCTTTTAAATAATTCAGTAGTCATATTCCGCACCACATTTTCTCACAAAAGATACCGAGCTCTTCTCGAACTGTTCAAATTAGTTTTGACGTTTATAATCAAAATTAAAAATGTTTTAAAAACTTTTCTGTTTGCTATGTTAAAACCTCATTTGGTAATATAAAGACATAGCAAAACCATAATACATAATTGCTATGTTAAAACCTCATTTGGTAATATAAAGACATAGCAAAACCATAATACATAATTACCAAAATCATTTCGATGATTACTAATTATATTAAATTTGAACTCTTTTATTTTAAATATATTTTAAATAAAAAATAATTTAAAATTCTAAGAAAACTAGTCACGCTATATATTGAATATGGTAAATAATCTGCCAGCCAGTATATCTCCTCTATAAAACTAGACCGTCTTTATAAGAGTCGATGAACGAGTTGTCAAGGTCTAGCACTTAAAAACTTTTACAGAAACGGTAGAAATTTTACAGAAACATTTGAGTATATAAAAAGCACTGGCTAAAGATGTGCGACAACAACTAAAATGTTTTATCTACTGGTAAACCAACTTACTGGCCTTTTGACAGGAATAAGTTACCTGATGATTGATTTCTGCATTATGCCAATGAACTGACACCAAAACAAAAAATATGGCTGGATCGTATTTCGATATGTTTTCTGGTCATTCAAAATAAAAAGATCTATTGGTATAAGTTTAGAAAACAACTCGATAACCTAATTATACTGGTTATACCTATAAAATTGCCTGCAGAATTAGACAAAGAAAGAAAGTACCTCCAGTTGCACTCTAACATGAAAGAAATCTAGATACCTGTTGATATAAAACAAACAATAGCTGAAAAGCGAAAACTGGGTAAACAGTGCCAACGATCTAGTCTTCCAGAGAACAAGACGAAATTTAATAAAACCGTAAAGGAATTGAAGAAACTAACCTCATCAACTAACAATATAAATCTTCTAATTCTAAGATCATAAAAAGCGACGGAATACCCTCTGGAAAACTATTACAAAGATGAAGAACCATATACGATTAATCTCCGCAATTAAAAATGAAGACAATATATAGTTTCGAAGTTACAAAGAAAAAGCTAATGAATTTGCCAAACATTTGTTAAATACTTTTCAGCCAAACCCAATATCCAATAGTTTGAAGAAAAAGAAAATTAAATGACGTCATAAAAATGAAAGTAACAGATTGTAATAAGACCCTGGAATTCAATTTAATTGCAAAGAAAGTCTTATGAGAAAGGTCGAATAAATGTTTGACGGTCATAACCCAAAGATTTAATGTCAATGTTAGAATAAATTACTATCCAAAATTATGAAAAGTAGCACAAATAATGATGATTCCCAAGTCAGGTAAACAGCTTGGACAGGTCAAATACTACCCAGCAATAAACATATTGCTAATATTGTCTAAAGTACTTGCGGAAGAATTATTCACAAGACTTATACCGATAATAAATGAAAGAACATTAATTCCAAAACACCAGTTTGAAATTAATCAAAGAAGTTTTAAATGGGATCAAAGAAGTTCACAGAATTGTCAGACAAAATAACATATATTTGGACGGCAAAAAGAATTGCTTAATGACTTCTCTAGGTATTAATAAGGCCTTTGATGAGTACACTAAAGTCTTTACAATCAAAGCAGGAGTACCACAGGGTGGTGGGTACTTGGTGGGGGTATATATGGGCGTGTGCTTTATGCAAGGTGCAGTGCTTTACCTTATATGTACGTAACCTTACTTATATGTAATATAACCTTACTTATACGTAAGTTACGTTACGTACGTACATATGTCATACAGTATATATATATATATATATATATATATATATATATATATATATATATATATATATATATATATATATTTATATATATATTATATATATATATTTATATATATAATTATATATATATATTTATATATATATATATATATATATATATATATATATATATATATATATATATATATATATATATATATATATATATATATTTATATATATATTATATATATATATATATATTTATATATATATATATATATATATATATATATATATATATATATATATATATATATATATATTTATTTATATATATTTATATATATATATATATATATATATATATATATATATATATATATATATATATATATATATATATATGTATATATATATATATATGTATATATATATATATATATATATATATATATATATATATATATATATATATATATATATGTATATATATGTATATATATGTATATATATGAATATATTTGTATATATGTATATAATGAAAAATGCGCCTTTTAACGATGCAATTAAAAAAAGATTCTTCTTTTCAAAAAGTTTTGTATCGAGAATAATTGTATAGACTGGGCTAAGGAGGACCATTAAATTCGTATGAGGGTTTGTAAAGCATCTTTGCAAATCTTGTCTGTATGATAAAATCAATACATCATCTAAAGTGCCATTGTTATTTCTGAATATATGTTACGTTAACGCGGAATGGAGATTATTACTCACGTTACTACAATAGAGCGTAAGCACTGAGCAACCGATCGATATCGAATTAAAATTCGTCTGAAGCATTATTATGTTGAATTGATACTACTGATTTAAAACATTTTTTTTTATTATCAAATCGCGAACAACATAATACTTTGTTTTGAGGAATTATTTTATTGTTGTTCGGGTAATGGCTGGAATATTCTCCTCGGATTAGCTTCCGATGACAGATAATAGACACATTATGTTCATTCCTCGGAAAATATCAATAGCCATCAATGGTTTTGTGTGCATTACCAGCCATCGAAAGTCAATACTTTTAAATCGAATGGACATATCCTCGCCAGTCTTTAAATTATTGTTGAATCTGTCCAACAATTAATGTAACGTTTGAATGTGAATTGAAGTTATTGCGTATTTTAAATGATTTGACAAAACAAGGGCTGCAGATAACTCAAGCCATGGTATTTTAAATGTTGGTAAAGGGGTAATAACTTGGGTTCGGCCCAAAGAAAATTAGATTTTACCTTGGCTTCTGCCAAAGTAAAACTTCAAACTTTTTACATGCATTTGAAAATCGATGAATTGCAAGGAAATTAAAATTATTACAGGTAACCCTTTTTGGGATTTGGATTGAATTTAGATCATTGAGCTCTGATAAACTCAATCTATATCCTATCGTCAGTATCCTTTTCTTTCTAAAGTTCTTGTTGAAGTAGTTGTCTTCTATTAATATTTTTAATTCGAGGGTATTCTGGAAACTAGTTGTAGGTGAGAAAATTGAGAGTAGTTGTTTAATAATCATTTATGCCAGTCGATGTTAGTATTTAAGTAAACATGGGAAAAATCGAATATCTAGCCGTCATTAAATTCTGGCATTTCACTGGCAATATAGCCACGCAAATTAAAGCCAAGATGGATGCTGTTTATGGGACTGCACCATCATTTGCCACCATGAAATTTTGGGTAGCTGAATTTAAACGTGGTCGTACCAGTTTGGTTGACGATGAATGTTCAGGACGGCTTAAACATATACAATCATACAATACAAATAAATAATATAGTAAGTGGTATTATTTATGTTGTCTTTGCTATCTATTACCCTGGAGAAATTGCTGACTTCTTTCGTGAATGTTGCATTAAAGGGGCCATCGATAATACATCATAAACTTATTTTTTATAACAAAGGAGGATTAGCAGAAATGATTCGTCTTCCAATGGAATTCCTTGCATATTCCAATGTCACATTGACTTGTTGAGAAGATATTTTCGTATAATCACTTTGCCTTTAAAACTATTGAATAAAATCTCTCTTCAAATTATATGTCGGCTTTATGTCCTTCTGGTAATTCGGCTAAACGTTCAATTTCTTTTTGAACTTCCTTATAATCATGAAGGCTTTTTTCGGCATTTTTCATTGCAATTCAATTATCTGTCCGTGCCGCGTGTCGGTGATAATCGAAGTGAAATATTTTTCAAATATTATTAATTAGACTTTAACGTATTTTACTTACTATAATTTTTTGAAAATAGTATCACTCAAATGTCGTTTTTTGCTATTTTAAAGATAATTTGTTAATATGTGTAATAAAATATTCACTTATGTAACATATGTTATTCTATCTGATGTAGCTAACTTAAAGTTAACTTAAGTTAAGTTAAGTTAAGTTAAGTTAAAGTTAAAAGTGACAAAATACCTGGAGCAATTTTTCATATATTACAATGGACGAAAGGTTGATATGAAATAAGTAATATCGAATATCAGCCTAATGCATCAAGATACAAAAAGTTAGCAAATTAGTGAAGTTAGTAAAACGTTTTTATGGCATGAATGCATACCATTATAAAGAGAATAAATTTATTTTTAAATAATTTTTATTTATTTATAAAGAGAAAAAAGATTTTTTCTAAAGAATTCGAAGACCATGATCGCTTTTAGTTTTTTTAATATGCAATTCAAAATTGAGCTTTGAATTTATTTTTACTTCTTCCAAAAACTTTGCGAGTCTATAAAAAAAAGTAGAGTGTCGCTTGCATCTAATTTTGATTTTGATAGAATCCTACAACATTACACATTAAAATGAAAAAATAATTTTGAGGTTATACCAATAACTTTTTTTTACATTCAACTTTCAATGCTGCAAATAAAGAATTAAATAATTAACATAAAAAAACCTCTGGGCCCAATAATGTTTTATGGAGGGTGAGCAGATAGCAAAAGACCTCTCCTATCCTCCTATCGGCCATTTTAATTTGGTAAACAAACACCAAATACCCTGTATAATACCAGTACAAAATATATTTTTATAATTTATTGTAGAGGTAAACACTTTTAAGAGGTTCAGATCCCTATGTGATCTTTCAACTTTTGATGATTGAATTTGATGATTGCATATTTGCTGAAGTTTCTTCAAAATCCCAATATATTTCTTCATTTATTCGTTTTGCATTTTAATTTTTTTACATTGTAATTCGTCAGGACAAGAACATGGAAGTTATGTCAGAGAAGTCAGAGAAATAGAATACAGCACTGATAATACCCCTTTACAAAAAAGGAGCTAGGAAGGGGTGCAATAACTATCGAGGAATTGCACTGCAGGACGTGGCTTACAAAGTGCTACCAAAGATTGATTAGAAAAATATCATAACGAACAAGTAGGGGAATATCAAGGAGTGTTCAGGGCAGGAAGGACAACAATCGACTAGATATATATCATGAAACAAATCCAACAGAACACTTATGAACAAAATTTGAGTTCGAATTTGCTGGTCATAGATTATCCGTGAGCATATGACTCCATTAGGAGGAAAAAGTTGTTCCAAGGAATGAGACAGTTGGGACTCCCGGAAAAGTTGAGGAAGTTAATAAAGATGACCGTCAGAAGAACAAAAAATAAAGTTATAGTTGATGGGGCAAGGTTTAAGGAGTCCACGGTGTAGAAAGAAGTGAGACAAGGCGATCCACTGTCCACGGTTCTGTTCAATCTAGCGCAAGAAGTGATTCTGAGGGAGAATGATATATGGCACCAGATACCAGTGCCTAGCCTATGCCGACGTTATTGTATTGACGACGAGATCCATGGAAGATAGTAAGGGTATTTAAGATGTTGGAAATAAAAACGAAATAATATGGCCTGATGCTTAACGAAAACAAGACTAAATATATGGTAATAAAATATAATATCCTAATTTAGTAATTAATTGTGCAGAAAAATGCACTGTCCCCTAATTTAGTCATTAATTCTGGAAAAAAATAAATATACTATAGAGAATGTTGAGCAATCGGAATATCTACGAGTAACACTAACATGTGAAGGGGATGACGAGAAAGAAATAGAGAAACGACAAGCGAAAGGAAGCAAAACCTCATGTATTTTTTCAAAAATTGTATTTTTGTATTTTGTATTTTTTCAAAATAGTGTACCAAACAATATCAAGGACCATGGTTACCTATGTTTGAGATACGTGGAAAATGACAAGGAAGAAAGAAAGTAAGCTGGAAGGTTAGGAATCTAAACGTTAAGAACAAATAAAGAAATAGAAGAACTGTACAAAAAACCAAATATTGTTAAGGTGGTGAGAACGTAGAGAGCTACTTGGTTGGAGCACATAGTAAATATCCCGTAAGAGATGAGTTAAAAGAATTCCGGCGAGAGGAGCAAGGGGGAAGAAAAGGAGAGGAGGACCGAGGAAGAAATGGCTGGATGAAGTGGTGAAAGATTTAAGGAAAGTGGGAGTCACGGACTGGAAGAATGAGGCTTTGGACTGAAAAAGATAGAAAAGAAGAGTGAAAGATCTCGAAGCCAAGGGCCACTGGGTCTGTAGAGCTGAACATTAATATTACAATTCGTCATACGTTGCAGTTTCAGTTTCGTTACTGGAGGTATTAGCAGGGTGGTAAATGATAGAACGACTATATGTTCAAAATACTCTAAGGATCTCCTCAATAAATTCAGATCAAGGTAACTCCAATTATGCTGATTAATACAATTGATACCTGGGTTGTTCAACTGATAAAAATATGATGAAATAATTAATTATTATGGTTTTTCGCTTCCTTCAAAATCATTGATACTCGAATCTTTAAATAATTCCTGCTTCCATTTCTTAGCTCTCGTATGTGTTTAACATACCATGTTTGTTTTACATACCAAATATTGCGATTTATCCTGTTCCCTTAACTGGATGTAAAATAACCCAGATATGTTTTTTTCACAAAGTCCGAAATGAGTTTTTTGTTACTGTCTTATTATATCCTGTCTTATTATATTCTTTGTTATTGTCTTCTTATATATAAAAGTACATTCCAAACATAGGAGATGTGTATATAAAACGATGAAACTGATATTGCGGCATTCGATCTAGCAACGCGGTTGGTTTCCCTTTGGAGGAGAGACAGGTCAACATCTGATGCATCTTCAGTAGAAGTAAATCGTAAATCAGATTTTTCAAGTGCGTTCTAAAAATTAGTGATAACAATTTTGAGCAATGGTGCGCTATCAAGTTTTGAGTCAGATTTGGGCAAAGTGTGTCGGAAACGTGTTTAAGATTTTATCGGGCCAATGGAAACATTGTTTTGACAAGGGCTCAGGTTTTCTGGTGGTTTAAGGCATTCTCAGTACACTAAGAGTTGGTTGAAGAATGAACTTCGTAATTAAAGGGTTTCAACCGCAAGAAGTGATCACAATGACCACGGAATCCGGGATAATGTCATATAAATTTGCATTAAACCACATGAAAACACGAATCGTTGGTAAAAACTATTTTCTATAGCCTGTTGAAGTCTAGCAATAGTTTCCGTCGCACTGTACCCAAGTTTGAAACAATACTTGATAACGCACATTTGATTAAAATTGTTGTCAGTCATTTTCAGAACGCATTAGAAAAATTCGGCTCACGAAAATAATTGCTACGAACCACCAAGTGACTCTAGGATGTTAAAATTCGCACTGAAGACGCATCAGTTGTTGAGGTACCTTCCCTCCAAAGGGAAAGCCAACAATGTTGATAAATTTAGACTATTTTGATAATATACTACTAAAATATAAGACAGTAAACGAAACTATCATACTACCAGCATTAATATACAGCTATAATAAGGGAGTTTCATATAATCAATATTAAATTCCTGCTAAAATACAAGTTGTAACATCTTTTAAGGATTGTCAGCTTGATTATTAAAAAAAGACGAGGTTTCTCTGAAAGCATGGACGTATTGATCCTAAGAGCGGTCTTTTTTGAACAAGGCATGTCCTAACTTGCATAATATATTATTAACGCCAGCATCCCTATGTGTATGCCCCAAAGTTGTTTTTCGAAGGTATGGTTATGATATGGGAATGACCTTTTTGCAATTTTCGATTCAAAAAATGAAAACTTGATGTTTTTACTAAGAACTTAAATAGTAAATCCCATGACATAGTATTCATGCATGAACTCATAAAACAGCAATAGTTTGCCATTTCTGGATGTTTTAGTTAGTAGGAACAATAAAAATAGGTTAGATTTTGATAATGTTAGAAAAAAATACAACCACATTATACGCAGATATATTTTTAACAATTTGAATCATAGTTTCCAAAATAAGATGGTTAGTTTAAATATTTCGGTAAATAGATTAATCAATTTTCCTTAAAGCAAAGATAATTATAACAAAGAATTAAAATTAATTAAGGAGGTATCCGAAGTGAACAGCTATAATAAGAACATTGTAAAAATAAGAATTGTAGATAAATTAATTAGAAAACATAAGTTTAGAAAATTATTGAAAGAATCTTATATATAAAGATCGGATTTTATGCATTTTACATATATATGCAAATTCTGCATATTTTGTGATTTTAAAGGAAAAATGCATATTTTAGGAACTATTACATATCTAAGCATGTTTTGGGATTTCTGTATTCTTTTCTTACGTTTTATGGTCGCACGGCGCCGTGTCTGGGCGGTCCCGGTCTGCAGATTGGGTTTTCCCTAATGGGGCAATAAAATAAAATAAGTATAAAAACTTCTATTTTTATTTATTTTCTCATATTTGTTACTGTTTGCAAAGTTTACAGACTGGTGCCAGTCTAAATTCGTTGCTCGAAGTACCGACGCCTAGTGCCTTAACTTATATTTATTCTCTAAACTTTGCTGTTTGTCAGTATTATTCAGGTTGTCGTTTATTGACTGTGAAAAGTGAATGTGAAAGCAGTGATTATGTCGAAAATACTATGTACTTCTTGGATTAAGCCTTACCCAGAACTTGCTTTGGACGGTGACCAGGTTTTTTGCAAATCTTGTTCAAAAATTGTTTCCTGCTCAAAGAAATTTCAAATAGACCAACATATTACGACGCCGTCTCACGTAGCTAAGGTTAGAAACATGAAGAAGTCTGGGCCCATACAGTCAACGCTGAAGCCGCCATTTGAGATTTTTAAAAACGGAAACCATGACCAGTCAGAATTTAACGTAGATCTATGTAAAACGTTCTTGGCTGCTAATATTCCTTTAAAAAAGTTAACCAACCCGCAAGTTAAGGCCTTTCTGAAAAATATACAAAATTTAATGCTCCAGATGAATCAACATTAAGAAAAAACGTTGTTGGAAAGGTATTTGGGACCGTGATAGATGAAATAAAAAAAGAAATTGGAGGTAACTATATGTATATTGTTGTTGACGAAACAACTGATTCGTGTGGTCGTTACATAGTTAATTTAATGATCGGAAAACTCACAGAAGAAGAACTTGGAAAAGCTTACCTTATAGGCGTATAAGAAGTGGAAAAAAAACAATCTTACAGTTACACGTTTTATTCAAAAAACCTTAACACATTTCTTTTTGCCGAACTCAGTTCCTACAGATAAAATTCTTGTCCTGTTGTCCGATGCTGCGCCGTATATGATAAAGGCAGGAAAGAATTTAAAAATATTTTATGAAAATTTGATTCATGTAACTTGTCTAGCTCACGGATTAAAAAGGGTTACGGAAACTATTAGAGTTTCTTTTCCGTTGGTCAATGACCTAATATCAAATGTCAAAAAGATATTCATAAAGGCCCCATTGAGAGTGCAGTTTTACAAAAAGAATTTGCCCGGAGTACCATAAACCACCTGAGCCTGTCGTGACCAGATGGGGCACCTGGATTTTGCGGCATTATTTTATGCAGATAATTTTCAAAAATTGAAGGACTTAATCTCACAAATGTCTGGTGATGATTCACAGTGTATCCAAAAATCGAAAGAAATATTTCAAAGTACTGTAGTGGAACAACAATTAATGCATATTAAGTGTAACTATGTATTTATAGCAGACAGTATTTTGCAACTAGAGTAATAGTGTACAAGTTTACCAGAGTCGATGGATATAATAGAGACAAGTGTACAAAATTGCAAAAATATACGAGATGAGGTAGGGAAAACAGTAGTGGCAAAATTAGAAAATTTGATAGAAAAAAACACAGGTTTTAAGATTTTAAGGCAGGTCGTAGACATGATGTCAGGGAAAACTGTAAATAATTTAGCTATTGAGCCTGCTTTAGTTCCGAAATTAAAATTTTGCCCTATAACATCAGTAGATGTAGAAAGATCGTTTTCTTTGTATAAACATTTCCTTAGTGATAGATGCCACAATTGTCTTGAAGCACACATTATAACTAGTGCGTTTTATAATTTAGTTAATATTAATATTTAGTATAAGTTTCATATAAAACATTGTATTAGGTGTTAACTGAATTAATAAAGTATATTATATTATAACTTGAATTTATCTTTATTCAATACTCAATCACCTAATTAAATGAAAATGTAATTTAGGAAATCAAAATTTAGTTGCATATTCACTGCATATTTACGGATTTTTTGTATATATCCTGCACAAATTAAAAAAAAAATATGTGCATATATATGCGCGTATTCTTAAGGTTTTTGGTTGCATATAATCCGGTCTTTACTTATAGATAAGTAAATATATATATATATATATATATATATATATATATATATATATATATATATATATATATATATATATATATATATATATAATTCTAAATCATTCCGGGTGTCGATCCGTTGATCATGTGAAGAGTCACGACGTTTCGCCAAAATCGCATTTGGCATTGTTCGAATCTTGTAGTTTTCAATATTCGCTATTTCTTTAGCTCCTTAAAAAATTGATTTTATGTCCTGTATATAGGTGGTGCTGGAACAGAGCGAAAGTGGTGGAATTTTAATTCTTTGTTATAATTATCTTTGCTTAAAGGAAAATTGATTAATCTATTTTCTAAATTCTAACTAACTTCTAAATTTAAACTAACCATTTTATTTTGGAGGCTATGATTCGAATCGTTAGAAATGTATCTGTTTAAAATGTGGTTGTGTAATTCTTTGTTATAATTATCTTTGCTTAAAGGAAAATTGATAAATCTATTTACCATAAAATTTAAACTAACCATCTTATTTTGGAAGCTATAATTCGAATCGTTAGAAATGTATACATTTAAAATGTGGTTGTGTTTTTTTCCTAATATCAAAATCTAACCTATTTGTATTGTTCCTATTGACTAAAACACCCAGAAACTGTAAAATATCGTTGTTTTCGAGTTGATGCATGAATACTATGTTTTGGGATTTACTATTTAAGTTTTTAATAAAATAAACTAAGTTTTCATTTTTTGAATCGAAAATTGCAAAAACGTCATTCTCATATCATAACTATACCTTCGAAAAGTAATTTTAGGGGCATAGACAAGAGGAAGCCGGCCTTAATAATATATTATGCAGGTTAGGACAAGCCTTGTTCAAAAAAGGCCGCTCTTCAGATCAATATGTCATTGCTTTCAGAGAAACCGCATTTTTGTTTAGTAACCAAGGTCACAATGCTTAAAATATGTTACAACTTGTATTTTAGCAGTAATTTAATATTGATTATATGAAACTCCCTTATTATAACTGTATACATATTAATGCTGGTAGTATGAGAGCTTAGGTTTACTGTCTTATTGAATTCTTATAAACGTTTCCGACACACTTTGCCCAAATCTGACTCAAAACTTGATAGCGCACCATTGCTCAAAATTGTTTTTTCAAAATTTTTAGAACGCACTTGAAAAATCTGATTCACGAAAATAATTTCTACGGGCCAATTGATTCTTGGAAGTTAAAAGTTCTACTGAAGATGCGTCAGATGTTGGGATGCCTCTCCTCCAAATGGAAACCAACCGCGTTGTCAGATCGAATGCTGCAATATCAGTTTTATTGTTTTATTTACACATCTCCTATGTTTGGAGTATACTTTTAAAGACAGTAACAAAAAACCCATTTCGGACTTTGTGAAAAAAACATATCTGGGTTATTTTACATCCACTTAAGAGAACAGGATAAATCGCAATATTTGGAATGTAGAACATGCGTTAAATAAGTTAGCTAATAAGTAGCTAAGAAATGGAAACAGGAATTATCTAAAGATCCGAGTATCAATGATTTTAAAGGAAGCGAAAACCCATCATAATTACTTATTACATGATATTTTTATCTCTTGAACAACTCAGGTATCAATTGTATTAATCGGCATAATCGGAGATATCCTGACCTGAATTTATTGAGGAGATCCGTAGAGTATTCTGAACAAATAGTCGTTTACCACCCTGCTAACGCCTCCAGCAATAAAACTGAAACGGCAACGTATGAGGAATTGTAATATTATTTTTTGGTCCAAAACCTCATTCTTCCAGTACCTGGCTCCTACTTTCCTTAAATATTTCACCACTTCATCCAGCCATTTTTTCATCGGTCCTCCTCTTCTTTTCTTTCCTCCTGCTCCTCTCGCCGGAATTCTTTTAACTCATCTCTTGCCGGATATTTACTATGTGCCCCAATCACGTAGCTGTCTACTTTCTTACCACCTGATTAATGTTTCGTTTTTGTACAGTTCTTCTTTTTCTTGATTTGTTCTTAACGTTTATATTCCTAAACTTCCAACTTACTTTCTTCATTCTTTGTCATTTTCTACGTATCTCAAACATAGGTAACCGTGGGCCTTGATATTGTTTGGTACACTATTACTTTTGCAGCTCTTGTTATATTCTTTGCTCTTAAAATTTTTAAAAACATCCATAAGGCTTTGCTTCCTTTCGCTTGTCGTTTCTCTATTTCTTTTTTTTTTCATCCCCTTTACATGTTAGTGTAACACGCAGATATTCAGATTGCTCAACTTTCTCTATCTTATATTTCTTATTTTTCTCCACAATTAATGACTAAATTAGGGGACAGTGCATTTTTCTACACAATTAATTACTAAATTACGATACTTTATTTCATTACCATATATTTAGTCTTGTTTTCGTTAAGCATTAGGCCATATTATTTTGCTTTTATTTCCAACATCTCAAATACCCCTACTATCTTCCGTGGATCTCGTCATCAATTCAATAAAGTCAGCATAGGCTAGGCACTGGTATCTGGTTGCCATATATCAACCCCTTGCCATTAATGCCACTCTCCTTCAGAATTACTTCTTGCACTAGATTAAACAGAATTGTGGACAGTGGATCGTCTTGTCTCACTTCTTTCTATACCGTGGACTCCTCAAACCTTGCCCCATCGACTATAACTTTATTTTTTGTTCTTCTGACGGTCATCTCTATTAATTTCCTCAACTTTTCCGGGAATCCCAACTGTCTCATTCCTCTGAACAACTTTTTCCTCTTAATGCTTCCTCTTAATGCTCAAACATAATCTATGACCAGCAAATTTGAACTCAAATTTTGTTCATAACATTTGTTGGATTTGTTTAATGATATATATATATATATATATATATATATATATATATATATATATATATATATATATATATATATATATATATATATATATATATACATATATACATATATACATATATATACATATATATATATATATATATATATATATATATATATATATATATATATATATATATATATATATATATATATATCATCATCATCATCATCATCATCAGCCCGTATCGATCCATATACATATATATACATATATATATATATGTATATACATGTATATACATATATATACATATATACATATATATACATATATATATATATATATATATATATATATATATATATATATATCATCATCATCATCATCAGCCCGTATCGATCCACTGCAGGATGAAGGCCTCTTCAGCAAGCTTCCAACCTTCAAGGTCCTGGGCTTTCCTCTGCCACTCGGCCCAATATACTTAACGATGTCATCAGTCCATCGTGCTTTCGGTCTTCTTCGCGGACGTTTGCGGTATCCACTCCAGGATCCACTCCAGTATCAAGCGGTATCCACTCCAGGATTGCCTTGGTCCATCTGTCGTCCCATCGCCTCGCTATATGGCCTGCCCATCTCCATTTCCTGCCCATCTCCATTATATATATATATATATATATATATATATATATATATATATATATATATATATATATATATATATATATATATAAATACTATATATACTTAATAAAATTATAATAGTAATTAGCATACTACTTACTACTCATTATCTCATTATACTGATAACAAAACTCTTAATTGATGGTTTAAAAGGAATATATCAAAACATTCCGTATCCTTATAAATCTTATTCCAACAAACAAATTGTGGTAGAAACCATCTGCTTCCTGGCTTGGCATAATAATAGTAGATCACGTAGGATGCAGGTAACTTAATTTTCAAGACGACCGTTCTAGCATTTATTGGACATTAAAAGCACTCGCAAAAGCAGCTTATTCGCTTCCCGACCGGAAACTCAAGCAGTGCGAAAAGCCGGAACCGGATTTTGCAAGATCGCAGCTTTTCGAGAGTTAGTCCTAATGCTCGTTATATCTTTTTGTACTTCCCTAAATACATTTCGTTCTAGTCGACATGATTGCTGAACATGTGTGTTCGATGAGAAAAATATAAATTCTAGAACGGAAGCTATATATTCAAACAAATAATTTTTTTTCATATTTATCTTATACATATCGTCCATCCCAATTATATTTATTATTTATAACATATAACACAAATCTACAGAATAAAATAATTGGTGCCGCCAAGACTTAAACGTAATTTTACAAGTACAGTGTCTAGAAACACTCTCAGTAACATTAAATTACCAAACTACATACAATTTTTAATCTAATAAAATGGATAATATCTTCTTCTACTCAGTAGCCATTTAAGTTGTTTATTTTTGGTGTTTCTTCAATTATAAAACTTAATAAATAAAACTTGGAAAATCGCCAGAATGAACGTGTTTAAACACTTTTTGTTATGTTTATGGCGAGTATGCGGTAAAAAAGTTTCGAAAACCTATATCTGAATTTGTGCAATATGTATATTTCGCTTACTTTACTTGAAAATCAAAGACGTTGATAAAACATGGATTCCAAAAAATGTTTGCAAAATGTGAAATCAACATTTGAGGCAAAGGACGAATGTAATGTCTGAATGATTCTGGCGTGTTCATATATTTTTTTTTCCTTTATTTGAATATTTTATTAATATTTATTTCCTTTGTCTGTACCGACAGTGATACACTACAAAAAGAAACAAATCACATAAAAGACATTTTAATAAAAAAACAATTACCCAAAAAATTTTATAGATAAATCGTTTAAAAATTTTGATACAAGACAAAACAGACAAGTTATTAATAACAATAATAATAACTCTCAAACAATTAACCTCACAATTCCTTATATATGCGGTATTTCTGACACAATTAAAAGATTAGGAAATAAATACAACATAAGAACGACATTTAAAACAAAAAATACTCTTAGATCTCTATTAACAAAGACTAAACCAAACAATATAGAACAAAATACCAAAAATGTGGTTTATAAAGTTCCCTGCGAATGTGGCAAATTCTATATAGGTGAGACATCTAGACCGTTAGATGTTAGAATAAAAGAAAAACCTTCTTAGAAAGGGCGATTTTAATAAATCTAGAATTTGTCAACACGCATGGGAATCGGGTCATAAAATTAATTGGAATAATTCCAAAACGGTATTAAAAGAATCGGTAACAAAATACAGAAGATTAAAAGAAACCGCTATAATTAATTTATTTAATGATTTAAATTCAATATGGTTCCCGATTCTAAAGAATACAATTAAATACATTTAAATATTTGAATACACAATCAGTACAATAAACAATTACACAGTAAACATTACTTATATATATTTTTTGGTAGTATGTCACTGTCATGAAAATCTATTGTTATCAATGTAAGTATTGTTGACATACACAAAAAAATATATTTACTTTCACTCATTACTTTATATATTACAAATTAATATAATTTGTTTTTAGTTTAGTTTTGAAAACGGGGGGAGAGTACCCTCCGAAACGTTAACGTTAAAAGTTTGTAAAATTTTTTATAACATTTTTATATCTTTAAAATTTTGTTCGTTAGGCAAATTTATTACAAAAAGGAATCACTGAGAAATTTGTCTCCGTTTGGTTTTTTTTTACCTATTGATTCTTTCTTTAAATAAGAGCAGGTATTTTTGATATTTTTTGAGTTTAGATAGTGGCGAAAAACCCAAATAAAGGAAAAAAAAATAAAATAAAGGACGAATGGCAAAAGAAGTCAATTGAAGTTTGGTGGTCCTATGATTTGGAGGGAACTAAAAAATACTACTATGACTGTTATTTTTGCTTAGTTAAGGTACATGGTATTAACCGAAAAAAATGACCTATCTCGATCTTAGGAAGATAGGCAAGCTTGTACTAGCAAAGAATGTGATAATTTTGAAACTACGTCGTCAAAACCCCTACTTTTTTGCTCAAGATGCTTTAAGTGATCTTATTAAAGACCACGACCTTTCAAAAGAAAGCTCAGAACTGTTGGCACCCAGACTCAAAGAGAGGAATTTGCATTCTCCAGGTACTAAAATTACATGTTATTGTACTCGAGAAAAATAACTGTTTTCATGTTTATCTCAGAAAATGATGTTTTTTGTATTAATATCGCTGGTCTTTTAACAAAAATGGATTTATTGAACTACCAGTCAAATGAATGGAGACTTTTTATAGACAGATCCAAGCGGGGTTTCAAATGTGTTTTGCTGCATAATGGCAATAAGCATGAGGTGATTCCCACTGCTCTCTCCAGTAAATTAAAGGAGGAGTATGAATCCATATCTCTTGTATTGGCAAAATTCAAGTACCGATCATAAGTGGGTTAAATTCGTTGATTTAAAAATGGTTAACTTTTTATTGGTTTAACAAAGCGGCTGCTCCAAATTTACATATTTTCTCTATTTGTGGAATTGCAGTGCTAAAAACGAACATTGGATTAAAACAAACTGGCCTGAGAGAAAAAACTTGATAGTATGGAAACAAAATAACATAAATACAGCGTTAGTTACTAGAGAGAAAATAATTTAGCCTACATTGCACATAAAATTAAGACTAATTAAATACTATGTCAAAGCATTGGATAAAAAGGGTTTCTATTTTTATTGTATATCAACCAAATTTCCTGGTTTCAGCAAGGTGAATCCTAAGGCTGGCATTTTCGATGAACTACAAATTAGGCTTTTGATGAAAGATAACAATTTCGTGCATTCAGTAAATGGTATAGAATCATTAGCCCGGTTTTCTTTCGTCAATGTTCGTCAATGTTAATACTAAAAATTTCCTAGGGAATTATAAGTCCGAAAATTATCGCGAGTTAGTGCAAAACATGCTGGAAAATTTCAGAAAGCTTAGATGTAACATGAACATTAAAGTTCACTACCTCCACAATCATTTGGTCAAATTTCCGGACAATCTGACTCTTACAGTAAGGAACAAGGACAGCGATTTCATCAGTACCTACAAAATATGAAAGAAAAGTACCAGGGTCGATGAGATAAACAAATTATAGCTGATTACTGCTGAAGCATCATGGGTGAGTGCCTGGAAGGAACAGACTCAAAGAAATGACCAAAAAGAAACTTCAGAGAAAAAAAAGAACACTATCAGTGTTCAATAGTGCAACAAAAGGTAAAAAATATAAAACAATCGTATTTTTTTGAAACCAATCATATCTCAAAAACTACACGTATATTTCAAAAAATATATATACCGTTAGAACCAGCATAACGAGCATATTTAAAAACAGTTTGAGTGAGCACCAAATCAACTGTAGGCCTGTGTAATATACCAATTCTTCTATTGGAACTTTTTGTGTAAAATACTAAACTAGAAAAAATTTTCCATTAAACACCAAATGACTTTTTTTTACTTTTCGATGCCTGTTTCGGTAACCATGTTACTATCACTATTTTCACTATATTAGTAAACTATTTTCTATTTATATGATAGCCGTACCTAATGAACCGTATAAAAATCACGAACCGTGGAGTTAACGAAACGTTGCATTAATAATTGAAAAACTTGAAGCTGAATGGAATAGGTTCCTTATCTTGGTTCATGTTTTTCTTACATTTATCTATTTGAATAGTTTCATATTCATCTAAAGCATTTAAACTCTAAATCCTAAAAATCTTAAGTTACAACTATTTCTATTATGGTCCTGCTTGTGTGCATGTTGGACAACAAAACATTTACCATTTCTCCTATATCAAATATAAGCAATATGTTCCTTATATTCCTTATATCTGATTAATATCAATCTTATAATTTGCTCAACGTGCTTTCAATTACAATCTTGTAAACTAATTTTAAAAATCTACCATTTTTATGTTGGTCTAATTTACCATTCTTCTTCTCTTAAGTTATATTGTTTGTAATCTACCTTATGTCTACTTTTTTCAAAATCTTGTCCAGCCCTCGTGTTAATTGAACCTAGGTTGCGTTCTCTTTGAAAAGAGGATAATAGATTTCAGAACATTCTTGTAATAATTTCCTAAACTTTTTCTTTCTAATAAGTTTATCTCATTACTATAAACATTTATCAGCCACCTCCCTAATAAATTTTAATCCTTAGTTATAATTATATTAGTTTGAAGGAAATTTAATTAATCTATCTACTATCCTATTTTTATTATTAGTATTCACTAAAACATCCAAAAAATTGCATTGATTGTCTGTTTTGTCCGTCCTTCCTTACAGAATTTCGATTCACAATTCCATAAGTTACTTTTCAGAAACCATCCATCTTCAATATCACTATCTAACAAAAAACGACAAAACCGTATTCTACACACAGGGTAGTCTTCTTCAATACACCTATTCCGTGAAAAGGATATTTTCCTTCAGGATCCATGCTGTTCCAAACATTCCATGTTGAAATGATGATGCTCGTTAATTACGATTCCAGAATTTCCCCGCCGTCTGATGTCCCATGTATCTCAGAATTAGTTCCAGGTTCTCTACTATGGGCTCTTCCAGTTTCGTAAATGCGACGATATGTGGTATGAAACACAATCAGCGTAGCTTCTGATCTATTACCATCGGCTCTGCCATACCTGTATAGAATATCTGCATATTCTTTATTGGTAAAACTAGCCATTTCACCAAAAAAAATATACTTTAAAAAAACTAAAAAACACCCTTTAATGGTAAACCGAACTAAAAAGCAAAAAAATTTTAGTATAAGAATAAAGTGATGACGAGAAATTAAATGACACATTAATTTTCTCGTTCATCACTTTATTCTTATATTAAAAAATGTTTTTTTTTACTTTTTAGTTCGGGTTACGATGAATTCGAAAACGTGTTTTTTAGTTTTTTTAAACTATAATTTATTCTTCATTTTTTAGTTCGATCTACTGTAAAACCGTGTTTTTTTATTTTTTTAAATTATTATTTATTTTTCGTCACTACCTATCCGTAGTGGGAGTGGATAACTTGCGCGCCTAGTACCTTCTCCGAAACCAAATCCTTGACCATGGCGATCCTGTTTAGGGTAATGGGACAAACTTATTAAATTATTGCATTGTCATCGGTCCTTGATAAATGTGCAAAGTTTGAATATAATCTGACGTTTTTAAGTGGGTGAAAAGGGCGTTCAAAGATTCCGTTATATAGATAGATACAGGTGAAGCTAATAAAAGCGAAAATAGTCCTAAATTAATCAAAACTCGAGTTCTACGCCCGAACCACGGAACTGCAACTTGAGACGATAGAATTACAAGACACTCAACATTAAATTAAACAAAATTCGAGTTCTACGCCCGAACCACGGAACTGCAACTTGAGACGATAGAATTACAAGACACTCAATTAAAAAGTCGCAAGAAACACATCTCAACATATAAGCAGCCATATTATGAATAAAGGTGCCGATTTTATAAACGGCGATCTCCTTGACAGCCTTTTATTTGGACTCAAGTATTGTTTAATTAAACACGTGTTACTAGTTTTTACCATTGTTCTTGTTCTTGGAGCTACAGTTAGCTTCAAGAATGTACTAGTTGTTTACAAGTGTGATACATGATTCAAAAGGGCATAAAACAGAAAAGTTTTTAAAACTGTTTAAACATCTGATCTTACTTTAGTTTAAAAAAGGAACATTCTAAAAACCTCAATTTGCTGCTGGATGAATATTTTTCAAATATTTTCTTTTAAGAAACCAAATACCAGATATTTTTAAAGAATAAAATAAAATATATGAACACTTTCCATTTGTGAGTTAATAGAATCTAGTTAAGAAAATTTGGATATTTTCTAGAAAAATGGAAAATCGCAAGAAACTCGAAAATCATGACATATTTGACTTAAATGAAAATATGTTTATTTTAATATTTTATTTTTAATAAATACAACAAAATATTTCCAGGATATATGTTGTTATAAATTGAAATTAATGAAAAAATAATTAAATTTATAGAAAATATACCTTTATGCATTTCCAATGTCGTCTCCTATCACCGCCTGACGGTTTTACATCGATCTTCATAACACCCCATTTGCAAATTGGTTCAAACAATTCAATTTTTCAATTTTTCAAGTGTATCCATCATGGCGGAGAATAGTTTGAAAAACAATAAAACGATTTTCAATGATAAATTTATTTTTATTTATTATACCGGATACATAAATAGCAACCCTCTGTGTATATGGTATATATACAAAGTGTCCTATAACTTATCCGCCATAGAGCGACTGGTGATTATGGCGCTTGCTACCTACTTTGTGAGGAATTAATTCGCTCATATTTTTTTACCCTATAAAGCTGGGAATATTTTGACATCTAAATATTACTACTACTTCTTTCATGGTTGTTAAGCTGACTCGAAAGCCTCTACTTTTATACCTTTGGTTCCCAATTATACAGCCAAGGTTCCGAATTGGTTGGTTTTATGTGCCGTTCTTTTAGGCGCGGATCTTTGACCGAAGAGGAATGGTTATTCTGGTGCAACGGCCAGCAGCGAAGCTGCTGGTGCGCGAATTAGTGGTTTGTCCGAAAAGGACGCCATTGCTCGGAACTTTTCCAACAAGTTGGAAAGGAATGAAAAGTTGATATATTGGTTTCCCTGTGTATTTGCGCATTCCTTACAAACCAATGGGTTTTTAGAATAGTGCGAAGTGCACAGAATTAAAAGGCCCGAAGGCATTTAAACGATGATTTAGAGAAGAAATTGAACCAAGCCTGGTGTCCATTTATGAGGACCGATCGAACCATGGTTTTATACAGAATTATTTCAATTTGTGTAGAAAGCTTATTTCTGCCATTTATTAGTGGAACAACTGTCATTGTTTTCTATCTCGTCTATTAAACTTAGGTGGAAACAAGTTTCTCCAATCTTGGGTCGGTATTAAATAAATTGTAAAAAATGCCCAGATTTATTAGCTTTCCTAGCCGTGATTTAAGGGATATGTTCTGAGTTTATGCACAAGAAAATTACAATAGTCGCGCTGCAATTACAAGGTATGAAGAGCCCTACCCAACAAAAATCATCCCAGATCGACAACTTTTTCAAAAACTTTTCAATCAGTTAGGCGAAACTGGTTCGTTTTATTACAACAATCCTGGTGAACGACCAGAACGTATAACCGTAGAATAAGAAGAGGACATTTTCGTTAGTATCGCGGAAAATCCTGAACTAAGCACTAGGCGTTTCGAGGCATCTACAGGATTTAGCAAATCTACCGTTTCAAAAGTTCCTCATAAAGAAAAATTGTGTCCCTTCTATTTTTCACCTGTTCAAAATTTATTGCCACAAGATTTGCCGATTAGATCAGAATTTTGTCAAAATCTACTACATAAAAAATACGTAGACCCCATGTTCCTGAAAAACATATTGTTTACTGACGAGACAACTTTTACCAGACGCGGAATTTTTAACTAGTGAAGTAATCATTATTATGCCCTGGAAAATGCACACCTATCATGAGAGCGACATGTCCACCATGAATTTTCAATTTTAACATTTGGTGCGGCATTATCGACCTTTCTTTAATTGATCCATTTGAGTTTCCGCAAAGACTGAATGAAGATCAATATGTGCAGTTTTTAGAAAATGGTTTATTAGACCTTTTGGACGGCATACCTCTAAACTTAAGACAAGATATGTTCATCCAAGATGTGGTGTCACCGCATTTTACTGTTGCAGTGAGAAATCATTTGAATCAACATTTTCCACATCGATGGATTGGGCACGGTGGTGAGTTTCCTTGGCCACCTCGTAGCCCAGACATTAATCCGTTAGACTATTATTTGTGGGGTCATATAGAGTATTTAGTTTACCATGATGAAATCAATACACGAGACGAACTTTTACAAAAAATTCACCAAGCGACCAATGTTATTAGAAGTGAAGAACATATATTCTCAAATGTGAGGCGTCACTTAACAAAGAGACTGCGAAAGTGTATTGAGGAAAACGGTGGACACTTTCAACACCTATTGAAGTAAATTTCAAAAAATTGTTATTTTAAATAATAAAGTTAGTAAGATAACGTAATATAAGGTAATCTAATAAGGCAGAGAAAAAGAAGAAAAAAAGAAAAACATGGATTTCGGAGTCAGGCGTCATACAAGAGTAGTAAGGGAAGTGAAACTGTCCAGTTCACCTAAATTCGGCTCGACGATTTCCCAGCAGAAATATGCAGCAAAAACTGCATATTTCTATTTTTTTTTATTTTAATTTTTGAGTCTAAAAAATTAACACTGGGATCATTTCTGATAGAATTTAATGCGCTACCAGAATATGCCTGGGATTTTTTTTTAGCCGATATATATATATATATATATATATATATATATATATATATATATATATATATATATATATATATATATATATATATATATATATATATATATATATATATATATATATATATATATATATATATATATATATATATATATATATATATATATATGTGGGTTTCATTGATGATTTTGTCCAATAGTATGCTAAACATAATTAGCGATAATTTACCCCCACATCGCAAATTTTCTCCGATCTCAAATTTTACTGTGGTATGTTGTCGGATTTACTCGGCCTAATAGGGTACTTTGCCTTATATAATCTAAATTATCCATTTCAATATTGTTCAAATTCAACTTAGTTTGAATATTTTATCTTTTTCTTAGAAACTAATATACGAGTATACAAATAAATAAAAATCCTATAATTTGTTAAAGTGAATATGTTTTTATTTAGTTTGTTTAGGATGCAAATATCACAAGGAATATCAGACTTCCAAAAGATTGTCGGTTAGCACTGAAGTAATCTTAAATGTAATTATACTAATTATTGTAACAAAAAGTTCTCAATAGAGAAAACACCGTCGGTGGTATTGGCGTCATAAAGAATTTCGCCTCTACACTGTTAATTTCAATTCCATTTAAAGATCGCAACGCCCGAAACATGAATGTTGTTGTTCTACATAACCATCATGTTATTCTAATCTTGGCTGAAAGGTCATAGCTGACGCCAGTGTTACTTCGAGTACGAAACACGACACCCGCATCTCGTTTCTCATGGTATTGCCATCGTGTGAAAAGAGATGGGAGTCATTTGTCTGGTAATACCCACGTGCATCGTGAAATCTCTGAATATTTTATTGTTATTTTAACGAGAATTATCGATAGGAAGAAGTTGCGTGTACTAATGAAGTATTTCGGTTCTCCGCTTTTGAATCGTCGGACAAAAATATTTGTATTTTTGTTCATACATACCCACTAATATGCCATAACGGCCAGATGTGTAGAGATTGAACTCAATACTATGTTTAACTATCATTTATGTGTGGTGGAACCACACACATTTAAACTCCAACTAAGCTAAAGGGAGCTAATGGGAAGCTAAAAAATAACAAAGCTACAAGCATAGATGGAATACCGATAGAGGTATGTATAGCTGGTGGCAATACGATTGTAAACAAACTACGAAATAATTTGCTTGTGCTGGAGAATGCAGAAAATACCATCGGACTTTAGAAATGTTTACATTTGACCTATTGTTTAAAAAGGAGATTGAACTGAGATTGAATTGAGATTGAGAAGGAATTGAAGACTACAACAACTATCGGGATATATAATTGCTCTCTGTTGCAAGAAACATGATTCAGAGCAGGTCATTGAACAGCTTATATGGAGAAACATGGAAAATGCCAATACAAGGAAAATACCAAGAACAAAATGAAAGTTTACTCGTGGCCTTAGCTGATCTTATCAAAGCATTTGGTAGAAATATATGGAAGTTCTTGGATATCTTACGATGACCGACTAGGCTGATGTATATGACTACACTTCTGTATAATGATATGAATGCAAATGCTCTGACATAAATGGGTAAATCGCGTGACGCTTTGCATGTGCTGACGCTTTGCTCTGCCGCATTCAGTTGACAGATCATAGAGAATGGATGGAAGCCTATTCAACCTGGCACAACTTAAAGCCAAATGAAAAACAAAGGAGGTTAGCATCGTAGAACTACAGTATGCGGATGACTATGCGATTGTAGCGAATAGTGCGACGGCGTTGCAAACGGGACTCCGCTTACTTGGTGGGGTCTATGGCGCGTTCGGACTTAAAACTGATGATTAAAAATCGAAAATCGAAAACAAACTGTTCAAACAAGGAGAGAAAAACTACTGATATTGTTGTGAATGGTCAACCACGGAAAGCAGTGGCATGCTTCCCATGTTTGGGAAGTCAAATTTCTTGCTCAGCCGACATGCAGGTAGGGGTTATATATAAAGGGTGCTGCAACTTTTAGTTCGTTTTAAAAATGCATATTAAATAAAAATGCAACAAATATTTTTTCAAATGATTTATACTTTATTATCGAAAGTACACTTATCGATTAAGAATGGAATACAATTTCATTTAAATGACTGCCTCGGCTGGATTTACAGTAGCCCTTTCTGTCAACTCAATTTTTCAGTAGAGATTCAATCGTTTGAGACTATATTTCACCAAGAACCAGTTTAATTGGGCCTTTTAAACCCTCAATCGTCCCTGGATAATTAACTAACATCTGTCCTTGACCGGTTTCCATAAATAATAGTCCAACAGAGTCAAGTCGCAGCTCCTAAACGGCCAGTTGACATCGCCATTATGGCTGATAATTCAATTTTTGAAGATAGGGTGCAAAACGTCGATTGTAGCATTGGATGTGTGGGCAGTGGTGCCATCCTGTTGAAACCAAATATCGGCCAAGTATTCCTCTTCGATAGTAGGGAATAAAAAATCAGTTAACATGGCATGATAATTGTCGCCATTGACTGTTAGTGCGGCTCCTTACTCACTTTCAACGAAAAATAGCTCTATGATGCCTTTGGACCATATTCGATACCATACTGTCACTCGTTTTGAGTGTATTGGCTTCTCAATCGCCACGTGTGGATTTTCTGAGCCCCAAATAAAGCAAATTTGCTTGTTCACATAACCTCCGAGGTGAAAATGAGCTTCGACGGAAAAAATGATTTTTTTGGTAAAAATGCTCATCTTCTCCCAACCAATAATTGGCCCATTCCGCGAAGCAAAAATTCAATAGATTCAAGTCAACCGCCTTCAATTATTGAACCAATTGGACTTTGTAGGCTTTCATACCGAGGTCTTTGTGTAAAATTCTTCACACAGACCTACCGCTAATGTTCAATTCTTGTGAACGATGGCGGGTGGAGGTGCTGAGATGTTGATACACCCGTTCAGCTACAGCAGCAATATTTTCCACCGAATGAGCTGGACGACGATGCGGAACGTGTGCATTGTCTGTTGACATGCCAGTCGAACGAATTTTTTTCACAAATTTTGTTACACCGTTCTCAGTTGGCGCTTCATTTCTACCGAATTTTGTACGCAATTTTCAGTTTCGGCAGCTGACTCGCTACTTTGAAAATAAGTTTCCAATATTTCCTAACTTTGATCACTTTGTTCACCGGGAATATAGTACTAAATTTCCGTCACTTGACATATGACAATAGAGGCTATGAGCGGCACAATAACCACTAGTTCAAAAACGAGCCACAAGATGCCGCACAAATGCAAGACAAATATGGAGGTACTTAAAAGAGCCTACAGTTTCCGCATAGACTACCATATTATAAAACCTCAACTAAGCTGGTTAGGTTGTTGCCAAAAGATGCAGAACTATATAGCATGTCAAAGCAGATCCTCTATGGCAAATTACAAAACGGAACGGAATTTGGAAGGTCCTAAAAGATAATACTAAGATGTCATCAAATCTTCTCTTAAGAACGCCATGTCAACACCCAAATGGCGTAAATAAAAATACGAAAAGAGAATATGAGTAAATAGTGACCAAGAAACCACAATCAAAAGGCGCGAAAAACCAAACAGATCGGACTGCATATACCAATTCTGTATTATCCTGATTTTAAATGCCCAGCGTGCGGAAGACCATGCAAATCTAAACTGGGTTATCAAACCCACAGAAAAAAATCATAATTATCTAACAATGACTCAGCAAAATTAGTAGCCAAAACAACCTGAATGGTGCAGCAGTCGATCAAAAGGAATACATTTTTTTTATTGAACAGACGATAATCTCCTTAAACTTATTTATTGTTTTTTCACTCGAATTGCCTACATTCCTTTTTGTTAGCGACACCGACTGTCGCCATAAGCTAATAGAATGGGAAAAAAACGCGGTCGTTGACGTGAGTGTTACAACTGCCACGTGGAATGTACTCTTAGTCGAAGTCGGAAAAAGAATCAACGTTTAGAATTATTTGCCCGTTACAAAGATATGTTTACAAAATATTATAATATTTGTCTAATTACAACAACTAAACAATTTGATTCTTTTTAACTAAATAATGGGTTGATGCATAATTAACCGCAGTTTTTCAGACAAAATTTACTATGAAAAACGAAACTTAAAAGCAAACGGTTGACACAGTAATCCGTGGGAGTCTCGGTATGAGTGTAAAGGGAATGAGGAAGCAGATCCCATCCCTATTAACAATGTATTTGACTAAGCAACCCTCAATACGTCGACGCGCGTTTTCCTGATGGAACACAATATGGTTCTTTTTATGAGGTCTTTTGACATTAATGGCTTCAAGAATCCTATTGCGTTGGTCCAGATATACGTCGCTGTTGAAGTTAAATTCTTTTTTGTCATTTTTGTCTGGAATGCTCCACTGATGATACTCATCTGAAAGAAAAATTTTTGAAAAAAATCGAAAAAATCACAAACTTGATGATATCATTCCTGTCCAATCAAAGGCATCGCATCGCCCTCTTATAGTGAACATCATTTGATATGCTCCTCGGTGTTTGACCCGGAGAAACAGGAATTGGCGATCCATATTTCTCTATAGCAAGTCGTTGAAAATTCGGACAAGCGTTTGTTGTTTGTTTTGTTTTTATCGGCGAGCACTTACGGGGCCCACCCAACTTATTTCCATACTTTACCGAGCTTCTTGAGGCTGCAGAGGTTCGTGGATTCAACGATATTGAAAGCTTCAGGCAACATTCGGGTTGTCGAGTTATCGTCCTCTTCCACATCTGCCAAAAGTACCTAATTGTTGTAATCCAATTATCGACCTCTTCCTGATTTGTGGTCCAAGCTAGCATCACCTGATTTGATGCGTACAAACCATTCCTGATATTGCCTTTCGCTGATTGTTCTCTTACCAAAAAGTTGGTTGACATCGGCAAATGCCTTTTCCACTATAAGTCCTTTCTTAAAGTTGTAGAGCATAATATGATGAACGTGAATATCATTTTCGACAGTTATTTTTATCACTTAAATATAAAACAATATTTTAATACAAAAAAGTAAGCAAAATGTCAATTTTCCTAAGCAAAAATAAACCACGGATAATTAGGCATCAGCTGAATACAATACCACGAGGGTTGTGCTATTTATATATCCGGAATAACAAATAAAAACAAATATTTATCATTAAAAATGGTTTTATTGTTTTTTAAAATATTCTCCGCTATGATCGATATCCTTTTGTATACGTTTCAATCAATTTACAAAGCACTTTTTCCATTCCGATTGAGGTATGTCCATGCATTTTAAACGCGTCAACCGCTTCTTCTGGCACGATGACTTCGATGTTTTGACCGGTCAACTATTAAGTTGTTCGGGCCGATCTGTGAGAGCTTGCATTGTCATAGTTAAAAATGATCTTGCGTTGCTGGTTGGTTTTTCTTATATCGTCAAAAACTCCTGAATAACAGTAAAAGTACAGCCAGAATAGACTGTTCTACAATTCTCATATGCATAGATCCAAGATTCGTCACCTCTGTAGATGTTATACACAGTTTTTAACATACCACGATTGTATTTTCTGAGCATTTCTTTACACAGCCTTTTTTTGAGCGATTATCAAATTATGCATGATCCAACGCGCACGAATCTTTTTCACGAATAAATGTTCGAGTAAAAAATTCGAGTTCGAGTTGTATATGCTTGTCATACTAATGCCCAGGAATGCCTCAGCCTCACGGTATGTCACATGATGATCTTGCTTTATCAGTTCGCACAGAGTATGGATGTTTTTTTGCCACAAGAACCGATTTTGGACGGCATTCTTTAAATTCGTCCGTAAGCGACGGCCACGATTAAATTTACTAAACCAATGATATACAGTGTTTTTAGATGGTGCTTCAACGTCAAAAGTCGAAGTGACTTGATCGTTGCACTGTTGTTGAGATAATCTACGTCGAAAGTTGTAGTAAATTATAACCCGAAAATTTTCACTAGGTAATTCTATTTTTTGGCTGAGATGAGATGTTGAAGTCACTAAGCAACACAAATAGCATCCGTATGACAAAAAGTTCTGAGTACGTACACAGCCGTAAGAAAGTCAAATTTTGTATATTAAGTATTTGTCAGATGCCGCCTAGCAACACCATTGTTTATTTTTTCATTTTTGGCGAAAGCGTGACCATTTCATAAATTCGGAATTTACAAAAGGATTGATGACAACATATTTACCCATCTAACATTTCAATTTACTATGACTTACAGAATTTTTAGAATTTCAGGGCATTTACTAACATGTAAGTCATAGTAAATTGAAACACCATTGTTGCTAATTCCGGATACATAAATAGCAATCCTAGTACTATAGCTTAAAAAGCGAAATAATTATGATATTTTTATTGTTTTCTAATTGTACCTTTTTAACAAACCGATGAATAATTTCTTCAATATTTCAATTAGGATAGATATGTGAAAAATTCTGTTTTAAAGATTTTTATAAAAAAATCTCTTTACGTTGTATTTAAAATATTTTAACAACAAAACAAAATCGATTGATGGGATTTTTCTTTATTGCAGATGGATGAGTGTAAATTCTTAACTTGGACGTGCTAGAAATAGCTCTTGAGTAAATTGCATCAAAACCTCTAGCAAGATTCAATTATCGTGTGGCTGTTTTTGTAAAAGGTAAGACCAATATTGAACAATTCAATAAATATTATAGATTACAGCCTGGTTAACATACAAAAATATACAGAGCGGGGTAAGTGTCATACTACCATTTTAATTATTCATAACTTATAAAAGAAGCAATACAGATTTTTAAAGTGAAAACGTCTTTAGCCGCGTTGAGCGATTTTCGGTAGCGGCGAAATTTATGGGTTCGCGTCACTGATATGCTAGTGATGTGATTGCGCCAGACTGGCGACGCCAATTGGGTTTTAAATGTGTTTAAATTAAATTGTGTTTTAGATAATCATTATTTTAATTGTTTAATTGTAAAATCACTGTGCAGTACAAGAGTGAGTACTTAATATGCTAATATTTTTATGCAGAAAAATGAATAACAAAAACAAAGCATTTATTTTCGAATATTTCCAATATTGGTATCAATATTTGCGTTGAAAAATTTGATATTATATATCAAATATATTTGCTATATATTTGATAGTATTTTTGTCGCAGATTTTAAAATTAAAAATTCTGTAAAATTTTATAATAAATTTAATTTCTCAAAATTATTGTTCATTCAATCATTCATTCAATTTCACCATTAGAATTTTACAAAAAAGTATTGTAATATAATTAGTTTTCCTTAATGTCCATTTTCTATATTTGTTTAGATTCTCGATCCTACGTGAAAAAAAAAATATAAATTTATAAATTATACATTTAAAGAATAATTAATTTAAAAATTCAAAAAAAAACAGTTATTCGAAAGTTTCAAGTTTCCACTTCTGTCGACAGTCCCCATGGCTGCCTACCTTTTTATCTAAATGTATTTCTTTTTTTGATAATATGTTTATTACACATTTTTCTATTAAAACCTTTGGCATGAAACAGCAAACTCATCATCAGTATCATCAGGGGCTGATTCAGTTTAATTTTTAAACTAAACTTTGTTCTATCAATATGACAACTGTACCTGAAAAGCGTGTAAACGTACTTCTTGTACTTCTTGTACTTCTTGTGGTGAATGAAAAGCTTTGCGGTGAAATCGTACATTTTATATAAACATTGAAGAAAGAGAACCAAATCCCAATGTCCCATCCAGATTATGTTCGAAAATTAGTTAATCAACTTATAAATGATTTTCGGATAGGACGCAGGCGTCAATCCGCCAACAGAAATTTTGATGCTGATGTAAGTTTAAATGGCCGATTGCACATTATGCGTAAACAAAAGACAAGGAAAACAAAAGACTGTGTTATCTGCTCTAATAGAAAAATCAAAGGTGCAACAAAAGAATTGCCTGCTCAAACAAACCTGAACTTCACATCGAAGAGATGTTTTGCGCGATGTCACACTATAATTGACCATAAACTTTGATTATTAAACAGAATTAAGTCTTTCAGTTATAAATCTTCTCCCTTGGCTGATTACAAAGATTTAGAAACATCTCGTCCGAAAATAATTAATTCTCAACGTCTGTTTCGCTAACCATGTTAGCATCCTCAGAAGATTATTCAATATTTTTTGAAAGAATGCGCCGATTACTGATCATCCATTAAAGTCCTTTAAATAAAATTTCAACACAAAGATATGTACCACTAAATATCAAATCACTAGTTTTTAATTTATCGACACTTGAAACGTAAATTTAACCACACTTAGCTTGCTTATTCAAAAAGATTGAAAGGTGCGTTCTGTTTGTTTTGCGTTTTATTTTCGTCGACACTTGTACGTGGTGTGCAGGGTTCTCTTATTATCCGACCATTCAATAAGTATAAGGATATACATACATATTGTATAGCACGTATAAGTAGTGAATAGTATAAAGAGTCGAGTGCGTTTGCCAAAACTTTTAGCAACCCAAAAACAAATATACTGGTTGCTCTATAAACAGGCCACGCTAAAACCATTGAAGGTAATAAAAATGGATTAAGACTTATTGATTTGCACAGACATGATTTGCCATTGAGAAAAAAAAAGAAAAAAATAACCAGGTTTTTCAAGATTTGCTTATACTAAAAATTGATTCTGGTGATGGAATATTGAAGAAACATTTGGAAAAAGGATATAAAAATACTCAGTATACGTCTCCTAAAATACAAAATGAGATTTTAAGTATATGAGAAGTCTTAATCAGAGAAAATTTAGTCGACAATGTTAAAGGTGCAAGTGCATACTGCATTTTGGCCGATGTTACGACCATAAGGAAAAAAATGTAAGCGAAGGATTTATGGGTTTTGTCGAGTTAGAAAAAATGGATGGCTAAATTACAACTGCTGAAATTAATAGATTCATTAATACATTAAATATTGATGTTAACGAATGCGAAGGGCAAGGCTACGACGGATATGTTACAATAGCGGAAAAAGATGGAGGTGTACAAATAATATTGGTAGAAAAATATAAAAATGGTTTATATTTTCACTGCCCCTGCCACAATCTAAACCTCGTTGTGAACGACTTTAAAAATGTTCCTGAGATCCGCAACTTCATCGGAACTGTCAAAGATATGATTTATTTTTTTAGGGAATCAGTTTTTCGTCAAATATAAACATCAAAAAGTCCATAACATGGAAGGTAAACTGATCCATCATGCACTTGCAAAAAAGTATCGCATTACAGACATTGAACAACCCTACTATAAGGTTAAGCTTGAGCAAGAGCAATAACCAATCTAAGATGTGGGATAGCGTAATAGTCACTGGTAGAACGGTTGAAGCAAACAGAACCGATGTCGTTTTGTTTGATACAACTGCTAAGAGTGATATCATTATTGATGTTACAATTCATATAGATGATAGGATTATTCACCGACCGAGTCAACGGTTGCTGAAAGAAAATAAAAAATACCAATAACTGGTTGTTAAGTGGAGGGATATGTACGGTCTGTGGAAAGTGCAGATGTATCGATTGTGGTGTCTGTGAATGGGTTAGTAGCAGATGATTGGAGAGTTACTAAGGAAAAACTGCAACTAAGTGAGATGCACTTTTTAATTACAGAAGGCTGCTCTTTTAGGTACTGCAAACATCGTTCGGAAGTTGTTTACCATTGAGTAGGAACGCCTCTGTTTTGCTTAAGTGAGGTAACACTTGCCTTGGGCAACCTATACTGGCAGGGATTAGAAGAAGAAAAGAATGAAATATATATGTATATATAATATAAGAATAATTATACCTAAAACAAAAAAAAAATTTCACTTCTAAATTTATTTTAATATTATTATTATACAAAGACAAAATATTTGTAATTATAATTCAAACAAATGAAGCTTAATGTTTATAAAATTATATTCCACTAACAAATTTGCAATTGGGTTAAAAAAATACTTATTTTATCAGTATTATATCAATATTCAAATTTAGCTTTGTACGTTTGAAGAATATTTTGAATAATTAGTGACCTATAATATTAAATTTAATTAAATATTGAAATAATAAAAACATATTTTGTATACCTAATTGTAAAGCATTTTCTTATTCAGATCATTTTAAACTCTTTCAATGTAAATAATACAAATATTATAAGTAAAATATCAACCAAATGTTTGTTGATATCAGCGGTAAGTGATTGTTTTGATATTTTCAATATGTCTGTTCAATAAGTTTCAATATTTTTGTTTACCTTTCTATACATATTTTTAAAGTGAAATCTACTCTAAAGTGTTAATACAAAAATATATTCGAAAAGAGTTAACTACTGCTATCTTCCCAATTTTTTTGGATTTATACGATAGTGTATTCATAAATTGACCTAGCCCAGCAATAATGAACATACTAGCATTTTAAATGATACGCTTGTAGCTTTTTAATGTTTCAAACGTTTGTTATAGATTGTGCTCTACAAAAATATTTCGCCTAGTTAGGGCTTTCTCAAGAGTAGTTTGAACTAATACTGAATACGGAATGCGAAATCCATAAACATTAATAATGAACATATTTTTTAAGTCACCACGTAATTCTAATCGGATTGAAAAAATATTAGTGCTGCAATCCTTTTAGGCTACATCATCCAACGTTATTTGTTAAACCTGTTTGACCAATTACTGACTTTTGAGACTCAGAAAGGAGCCATAATTACGTAACCGGTCGATGAAGAATTGGGAAAATCTGACAAATAACCAATCTGTTTTTGCATAGAAAATCCAAGGTGGACACGGAAGAAAAGTTGAAAGAGTATTATGGAAATTCTGTTCCTTTAAGCGTGGAGGTCACTACTGCGGAAATGGTCAACAAAATCCACGATACCGTATTGGTCGATCGCAGCGTAAAAGTATATTGAGATGATGAGCTTCTGGGAAGAATGCATACGAAACTTCTTACACGAACATTTGTATCTAGCGACCACATCATATATATATATATATATATATATATATATATATATATATATATATATATATATATATATATATATATATATATATATATATATATATTTATATATATATATATATATATATATATATATATATATATATATATATATATATATATATATATATATATATATATTACGCATTTTTTCCATTGACTATTTGAGAAAAGACGATAACAACAGAGTAGGATGCTGCATTATTCAATAAATTTCACGAAAAGTTAGGAAAACACTTTTGACGAAGAAAAAAGTGATGTTTCACCTCGACAATACACCCGCCCATTGGCCCATCATTGCAACAGCGAAATTACTTAATTTATTAGACTTTTAAGGAATAAGCTTGTAGCTTTTTAATGTTTCAAATGTTCGAAAATGTTTGAAACATTAAAAAGTTACAAGTGTATTCTTTAAAAACCTAACATTTACAAAATATTGCACAATAAACCAATTGGGGAATCCAAAAATATGTTTAATTTGCTCTACAAATCGATGCCACATTCATTCTGTTCCTTCTTTTTCCAAACACGAAGAAATGGCTGACTGAAAAAAAAATCACATCAAAGGAAAAAATCATAGCCAAATCAGAGGACTGTTGTACACAATTTGAGTTATTGAGCAGAAGTCATATTTTTTGCATAGCATAAAAAGCATAAAAAAGTTAAATAATCGTTCTGATAACATAAGCCCATAAGAAAAAAAAAATTTGGTGCCTAGGATTTTAGAACTGCTTTTAGTTATATGTGGAGCGCTAAATCTAAATATGAAAATAGTTTTTCTCTATATACTCTGCTTTTTTAGATACATCCACTTATCTATGAATGTTTTTTCTATTCAATATATTCAAGTATGGGTGTTTTAAAATTATTATATTAACGATTGGTTCCTGTATATTTGCCCTATTGTTAGTCTGCCGTTGAGTTAGTTCCAGAAAAATCCTCTTCCGGCAACTGAAGCCACCTTCAACGCTTGAACTAGAGTTGAGGTTAGTTTGTGACTTATCGCCGTTCAGGGTAAATCGAAGTTGACCTCATGTGATATTAGTGTTTAGGAAAGAGTTGTTATAACGTTAACCTAAACCATACTGTGTTATAGATTGTTGTATTTATGTTGTTGAATAGAAATAACATGAGTACACGTAGAAGAAGTTTTATGTAAATCATTCTGATGTGTTTTGCTACAAATGTGGAGAATACACGTGGAGAATAAATAGAAAAACTGTTGGTAACTTTGTAAAAAGTGCTTATCTTGAGAGATACTTTTGTGTTAGGCTTGGTGATTAGGATAAAACCTGGGCACCGCATCTAATCTATAAAAGTTATACGGAATATGTACAACAGTGGACTACCGGGAATAGAAAAAGTATAAAATTCGGCATATGGATGGTTTGGAGAAAACCCAAAAATCACTTCGATGACTGTTAGTTCTGCCTAGTAAATATTGCAATCAATCGAAACAATCGTAGCAAGTGGACTTATTCTGATTTAGTCTCTGCAAGACACTCAGAGAAGGTGCCGATCCCAATATGGCCAGCTACCTGGGCTCTGTCAGAACGGGTATTGTCCCTCATCGATGACATTTTCCTCTTTGTATAAAATTATATTTATATAATATAAAAAAAAATAATATAATATAATATAATATATATAATAATATAATATATATAATAAAAATAATATAATATAATAAAAATCTTACCATATTAGTTTCTAAAACAACATAATATAAAAAAAGGTTCAAAGTAGTTACCGATCTTTTCCACGGAAAACTGTACGCGACGTACCTAAGAGTTGGCGCATGTGCGTACTAGTGATAAATATTCTCTCTTAATAGTCTCACCAGCCTGTTCTTTGTGACCAATATATTATTTCCTTTTATTAACTGGCGTTTTAAAAACTATGCTTTTTATGTAACCCCATAAAAAGAAATCATAAGGGTTCAGATCTGATGACCTAACCGGCCACGCAACTGGCCCTTCACAACCTACCCACTTATTACTAAAAGTTATGTCTGAGAGCTCCTACACTTCACGCATAAAATGGGCTGTCGCTCCGTCGTGTAAGAACTACGTGTTCTGCCTGACATTCAAAGGTATATTTTCTAGAAGACCAAAATAATTTTGTAAAAATTCGAGATAGTTTTCGCCCGTTAAACGATCCGGCATGATAAAAGGCCCAACAAGAACACCACTGACAATTGATGCCTACACATTGGGCGAAAATCTATATTGAAAATGTGTTTGCCTAGAAGCATGAGGATTATCAACTGACAACTGAGAAATGAATATTGTGGGAATTGTGAACTCTATTTCGGGTAAATAAAGCCTCGTGCATAACCAAAATGATTGTGGTAAAATTTTGATTTATCTCATGCTAGTGTAAGAGTCACTCGCAGAACTGAACTCTGTTAGGGTGGTCTTGTAGCTCTAAGGCTTGAACTGGTTGCACACGAAATGGGTAACTAATTCTCCCGTAATGTTGTAAAAAACTTTTTTTTTTGCTTACTGTTGGGCCTTCTTCGACAAGATTCAAAATGTATTCCTCCCTCTACACGTACCGAGAGTGCCTACCGGTCTTTCCGCGTACCCTCCACGATGTTCCATCAAATCTCTGGTATCTCTGCAAATAAATGATTTAGGCAATGGGTGAACGAAAAGGAAAACATTAATCGTACAGCTGAGATACAGCATTGGCCCTTTGAAGGCACTCTCCATAAATTAACAGCATGTCAACTAATTCACTAATCTCAAACACGTGGGCCATTTTATATTTCCAAAAATCTCATATGAAGTTAGATTATCTTAGTGGTTTGGTTTCCCACCGCTGTTCGTTTTGAATTTGCCATCGATCGATTAAATTTCTTTAAATTATTTGAAGGCCCGGACTTGGATTTTTTAAAATTTGTTAAAGGCAGTAACAGCTTAATTTTAGAGATATTTAAAAAATGGCAGTAGAAAAAAAATGTTTAATTTATCGAATTTTATACACTGTTAAAAAGTCTCAACTTTGAAAGTATACATATATATATATATATATATATATATATATATATATATATATATATATATATATATATATATATATATATATATATATATATATATATATATATATATATCCATTCCGACGGAAAAAAGGTTCATTTGAATTTTCTTAACAATGACGTATATTTTTATCGAGCCGTCTCATCGCCTTTTTTATTTTGATGTATCGAAACTTAATTTTTGTTGCACTGACCTCTTAAGGTATTATTTAAAAATAATATATAATATTTGTATAGTCATTTATTCCATATTTTTCCGCATAACGATATTTAATTCACTTGAATCACAACAAATAAAAATCAGGTCGTCGCATAGAGAAAAAGCGTAATTCAAAATCAAGCAGTGACATCCAGATCTTCAAAATTCAGTTTTACTCAAATAAATGTATATGCTTTGTGTTTAAAATAGGAACAGATAAAAACGATGGCAACAGCAATCAACAAATCGGAAGCTTGTTGCAACCACGAACCGAACTGTATTTACATTAACATTGCCGCTGGCTTCGATATAAACATTTCGTTCTTTATTTTGTCTAATCTCAAATAACAAATTTCAACATTATTCATATTAGTTTATTTCTACAGATACATTATTCACTGTATAATGAGCAATTAAATTAATATGGCTTCCATTGTCTGATTAGCACTTGCATTTTGATATGCAGTTATAGTAATTTGTAATATATAACTATAGGTTTAAATATTTCCATTCCTGTTTATACGTTTATAGACAATCAAAATATCATTTGACATTTGGCGAAGCTTCGTTACCTTTTATAAAACGAACGGATTGATATATATATATATATATATATATATATATATATATATATATATATATATATATATATATATATATATATATATGGAGTTTTTTAACTTTTTTGGACTGCGTCCAACAAGACAACCGTAGTCAGGATTTATACACCCCCGACCGTTGGGTTCCAAGGCACCTGTTTCGTCTGTTGGTGGTTAGACTCATCAGGGTACCGACATATGCTCTCTTGCCAAGAATAAGGAGTCCATCTATATTTTCGCCGACCACTCGTCGAATGGCTTATAAATGGAGTATTTTGACTTCTTTGGGCTGCGTCCAACGAGACAAGAGTAGTCAGGAATTATACACCCCCGACCGTTGGGTTCCACAATCTCATGTGGAACGCACAACAACCTGTGCCTCCGCCATAATGAGCAATGGTTATTTGATTATGGAGAGGGACTCCCTATTCTTGGCGAGAGAGCATATATCGGTACCCTGATCAGCTTAACCACCAACGTAAGGGTACTCCAATGTAAGGGATAGGTATATATATATATATATATATATATATATATATATATATATATATATATATATATATATATATATATATATATATGAAAAACAGAAACCTTTCATCCGTACTTCCACGTACGCTCTGTTCATTTCTATTCAGCTGTCTCCTTGCGTTAGTCTCGAGCCCGGCTGACCCGCATGATGCCAGAAACTGGTCCTGATAGGTACTTGTCTCGATGTTATGGCGACGGCTGATTTGCGTGGAGTACGGATGTACAGAGATGTACAGACGGATGTACAGAGGTACGTGGAAGTACGGATGAAAGATTCATGTTTTTCAAAAATCTCTCTCCACGGCCCCACTACGCTATCTTTTGAGCATACTTTATACCTACATCCAAGGTTGTGGAAAGAATGTATTGCGTAGTTCCGACTGCTGCGAACATTCACCTTAAGATGGCTCGAGCTGCATTGAAATTGCGACCCGCCATCAATATGGCCAGTTAACTTGGACTTGCTCTATTCGTTTCTATTCAGCTGTCTCCTTGCATTAGACTCGAACCCAGCTGACGACGGCTATGAGGCCAGAAACCGGTCCTGGGAGGTACTTGTCTCGACGTGATGGTGACGCCTGATTTTAAACGAGCAGAGGTATGTGGAAATACGGATGAAAGATTTCCGTTTTTCAAATATCTCTTTCCACGGCTCCATTACGCTATCTTTTGAGCATATATATATATACATTGTTGGGAACGTGCAGACGTTTCGCCAAGGTCACACTTGGCATTCTCAATCAGTTGACGTATTTTTGACTTGGACACGTTTTACAAATATTTAACTTTCAGATATTTTTTTTTATTTTAAAAATTTTTGGTTTTCTTCTTGTAACGGTACAAGATGCAAAAAAATCAAAATTATTATTTAATATTTATTATTTAATTTTATCCTTATATATACTACGTAAATTATCACTTTCACTTTTGAAATTACTGATATTATTTGTTTTTTTTTATATAAATAATTTTTTTTATATTTTTTTGTTGTTTTTCGAAATCTACAATTTGTATATTATTAAAATTAATATTGTGGTCATTATACATGGCGCGTTTTCATAAGGTAATTACATTTAGTTTTACGTCTCTAATGCTTTTTCATGATCATTCGTTCACTATTAATATATTTATATATATATATATATATATATATATATATATATATATATATATATATATATATATATATATATATATATATATATATATATATATATATATATATATATAACATATACATAAATACATGGACCCGTAGGTATGGATGGATTGTCGCTCCTAGAGATTATGTTTTATAAAGCTAGTCTTCCAACTGAAAATGATTCCAGCGTTTCTTTGGATGTCATAACATAATCTCACCTAACCTTTATCATTCTGGGATATAATTACAGTATATCCCATAGGAATACAGAAAACTAATTACGCTATCTAAGATACGTCTTTCGACTTAATCTTAGATGTCAGATATATTGATCGAAGCTTAAAGAACTTGTCCACTTGCAGTGGCGGTTGGTCCATAAGGGCACGTGGGCACGTGCTCCACCTAAAAACTTAAAAAATTAAATGAAAATTTGATGTTTGACTGTTACATTCGTACTTCTACACAGCAAAGTGTGTATATGATACTAAGAAATGTCCACTTGCTGTCCACTTGCTGTCCACTTGCATATCCATTTGCTGTTCGTTGATATTGATACCACCAAAAATTTCTAGACGGCTGGTACGGTAATGCAACATCAATCTAATAAAGGTTTGATTGAAGTTTAAGTACCATAGAAACATTCGAAATGAATTAAATTGTTTACGATAGCGAACAATGAGCTTTAAGAGAGTTTTTAAGTGATATGCAAGATTTTGTAATACCAGTTTAATTAACCGAATTTAATTTTTAATTTGTATAGTTAAACCAGTATTTTGTGCTTGGACAATTCCCAGTATTTATTTGACAAGAGATAGATGTAGAAGTAGACGTCTTGATTATACCAGAGAATAATCCAGTCGTAGAAATACTTCTGTGAATTTGGCTTCGATGGACCTGTAATTTAAGTTTGGGAAACAAAAAATAAATTACACGAATTGATATTTTCCACAAATATGGCCTTTCTGAGTTGCATTGTGTTTGAGTATTTCTGTTGATTTGAAATTGGTAGTAACGTACAGTTAGCATATCAAAAAGGCAATGAAATGCTACAAAAGCTGATTAAAATATATAATAACGAAATACATCAATTCTTCTATTTCAACCTTTCGTATGAAAAAAATCGAGATTTACCATTAAACACCAAATAATTTTGTTTTAACCAGGTTAACATCATCAAGAGATGATTCAAACTAATTCTAAAACTGTTATATTAATGTGACGTACCCAATGAAGCGTGTGAAAATCATGAACGATGAACTTCACCAAGCCTTGCCCAATCGATGGGATAAAGGTTTGTGCTGTAATCCATAACTCCACTCGTTGATTTATAACAACTGGATAGACATAGAAAATCACAAATAGAGTTGACTAAATAATTTTATTTCACATTTTGTAAATGATGTTCTATTTTTTAAACTAAATAAATAAGTTACTACTAAGTAAAATATCAACCATTAATACATAAAAGATGCAACGAAAATATAGAAAGTAGGTTAGTGGACCACTTACGTATCCGCCTACGGCATTAGTCTATTTCTCAATTAATTGACAAATAACTGAGATCATTGGCAAACGTGATTGTATGTTGGAATCGTCCTGAAATGTTGATTGGCTTGGGCAGCGGCATGTAAATATCAAGGAAGTCCATAAAAGCTTCTTCCATCGTTTCTAAAAATCGTTTAGTTTTTGGAAACCTTTTGTAGAGCAGAGCGCTATATCCATCTTCATAGACATGGAGAATTTTGGAAACGTACAACCTCATCGAGTTTTTGGTTTTGCCTTGTACCTTCACCACAGCAAAATCATCCACCAACAACTTCCTGTTACCCTGACTTTCCTTACCTGGTTCATCTTCTGCGTCTTCTGATATAGAAAACAGTCCTCCAAGATCTGAACTAGAATTGTGAACAGAGTAGGAATCACTGCCAGAGGAGGACGTCAGTATTAATGGTTTTTTTTTAGTTCGCTTCGCCTTAAGCTTGGCTCGTGGGAATAATTCGTGGATTAATAAACTTCTCTTCAGATCATAATTCAATGTAAACTAAAGCTAGATTAAAACTAAACTAGCTCCTAGATTGAATTATCTCCTGATGAAGCTAATATCGTTAACGAAACGCGCATGAAGTTAAAAAAGTAATTCAGTGGTAAAAAATAATAATAATTTATTGATATTTAGAGGTAAATCTCTTCGAGTAAAAAAAAACAATTATTCTTAAATAATTGCTTAATTGTACAAAAAAAAATAATTGGTAGCAATATTTATAATAGAAGAGGGTTTTGATTTAATAAAAAGAGGAAGAAAAAACGTTATCTTTAGTGATAAGACTAAATTTAATTTTCGATGATACATAATAATCATTAAATTTCATGTCACCGTATTAAATCGTCCCCATAATTACTTATAACTAATTAATAATCCAACTGCCTGACATAAACTTTATTAGGATTAATCACCTATCCCGTGTGGTGGTTTTAGTCCCGATGGCTAAGCATAGATCAAATGTCCGTAAACCACCCTCCTAATAACTCCACAACCAGTCGTGCGTATGTATAGCGTTGTCTCTAGTTAGGATTGATAAATGTCTCACCCTTTTTCAGTAATTATGTTAACCGGATAAATCCACAATTTGGATCTGCAATAATACGAATACATTTGTTTGTAATGGGATTCCCAGCAATTATAATTTAAAAAATAACTAGTTTTATATTTACATACTGATTCTAGAAATGAAAAAATGATTGACATGGTGATATATAATTAATCAGCTGAAAAAATTTTATAAAAAGGATTTGTTCTCGATTTCGTTTTAGTCTATTTGTTGTTCAATGAATATATTATACGAGGTGTGTAAATAAAATAATGAGACTGGTGGCGTAGCGTCTGATCTGAGAACCCTGTTGGATTCCGAGACGTTCTGGGTATATCCGCCTGTGCTTAAGTGGATTGTTGAACAGAATCCACTTTTCATCTCCAGTATCGTAAACTGTGTGTAAACATTGGCACATTTTTAATGTTTTTCAAACTTCTTGAAACAATCTATACATATATATAAATCTACAGTGGTTTTTACGGATGTTCCTTTATAACTACTGAACCATACATCCGATTGACTTGAAACTTGGTATTCATGTAGAAAATACAGGTACTTAATGGATAGGCTAATATTTATATGAGTGTTAGACTCCCTAAACCAGTTGCGGGGGCGTTAATGATGAGAATCGCTAATTATCTGATTTATTAGCTTTTATAAACTTATTATTAAAATGAAAATTTGAAATGATTTTTTTCTTTCTTGGGTTATATTAAGACTACTTAAGAACGTCTGCAATAGAGTTTGAACACCTAAAGCGGTTGTGAGGGCGCTAATGATCAAAAATGCTAAATTTAAAATTTTAGCTTTTATCAACTTATTATTGATTATTATTATTATCATGTACATTAACTACTATTATAATTAATTTTAATAAATTAATTATTAATTATACTATTAAATTAATATTTTGCTGTAGCATTAAAACTTTGTTTTTTTCTAACCTAAACAAATTTTTACCAAATTTCAATTGACTGATTTAAAAAGATATTAAAAACATATATATCTATAGGTATATGTTTATATTTATATATGTATACGTTTATATTTATTAATTAAAGAAGAAAAAGAAGAAAAGAAGGAGGCGGGGAATAATTAGATTAAAACGAAAAATTAGTTTTCCAGCATTAAATTAGTAAGATATTTTTTTCAACTTTTTATATTAAATTTTCGGTTGTCAATCTCAAGATAGTTTTTAATAATTTCCAATTATTTGTTGCAGTCATAAATGCCTAAAAAAAGAAAGTCTAAATTAAATTTGGTAACGTCTAAATAAAAGTATATGAAAGCTAAGCGTGCATGTGAAAGTCAAGATGAAACGGAAAATAGATTACAAAAAGAACAAAAAAAGGAAAGACGATTTACGACGTATGAAATTAAAAATTCGTTGGAAAGTAAAAATAAATTGTGGTTTTTCGTATGATCCTACAGTTGATTATAAACAAGAATTAAAATTAAGTTCAATGACAAAAATTTGTAGTTATTGTAAAGCATTAAAGTGGAATTGTGAATGTGAAGGTTTATGCTGTTCAGCTGGCAAAATAAAACTAGAACCTTTGCGACAACTTCCAGAGTTATTAAAATCGCTACTCCATGGACCACATGTAAACTCAAATGCATTTTTTAAATCTATCAGACCTTACAACAATGCTTTCTAAATGACATCATTCGGTGCAATGAAGAAGATTAACTAATAAGTACATGGGGCTCATGAACGATTTACGTCCAATCGAAACTATCATCGAAGAAGATGAGATAGATGACGAAGATTAAATGCTATGAAGATTAAATACTATATTTGAGGGCACTATATGTAAGCTTGATTTAAGACGGGAGGGGGAAGTTAAAATTTTTTTTATAAAGAAACTGTAATAATGGCAATAAATAATAATGTTCATTTTAAATGCCCAGCGAAGCGGGCGGGTACAGCTAGTTATTAATAAATATACTTTTTATTTATTGTTCACATGCCACTTACGACTCTTTTGATTTAGTCATTTTAACAATAACAAAAAAAAATATGTGTTATTGATATTAAAATTATAAAATCACTAAAACAACTATGCCAAAGTTACCCCGGGTTTGGCGTGTCATTGGCAGGTAACCACAAATGCACATTTATAATGTGTAAACTATGACTGGGTAACTTAATATAATAGGTGTAAAAGTAAACAATATTAAGTAGTAAACATATATTTATTACAAGACTTAAAAGTAACAGGTTTAGTGAAAAAGAAACACAAAATTTATCATCATCTTCACAAAATGCACATAGCAGAACATGGATCTTACTACTCTCTTTATGACAAATACCACAAACCCATTTCTTGCATGTGATACACTGTAACCAATATACTCCCTTATATGTGCTCCATTTCATTTTACAAATAGGGCATACATCGTCATCTTCTTTTTTCTTCTTTAATTGAGAAGGTTTAAACTGATACTCAACTGACTGCGTGGATTATTCGTCAGACAACAGTGATGCACTGTGATGCAATCATCAAGTGATGAACTGCATCACTTGGTTATTCCGAGTCATGAAATTCACGATATAATCGGGTCCTGGTGTTTTTTTTTTTTTAATTTAATTTTTAATACTCCTACCTTGTTTATCCTGATACCCAAATCTCGAGATTTAATAGGGAAGCCCGATATTAGAACTTGACGTAAAGTGTCCGCAATCAAAATTTTGTCTTTTCGGGATTTAATGCAAGAGAACCGCCAACGTTTTTATTGTGTTTGTCACTTAATCTATTTTGAATAGTACCGCGAGGTATTTTCCACTTATAACTTGCTTTGGCTTGAGATATGCCCTTTTTAATATCTTCTTGTCCTTTTTCAGGTCATCGTCATCATTTCGTGCAGTCATAATGCACTAATGTCTTTACAAGGCATCGTAATGCAAGACAAAACCTCCCGTAACAAAACTCAATCACGCACAGGCAGGTTAGCGCCCGCGCTTATCTTTTTCACACCCGCGATTTGCTGAAGAAAATGATCTCTGCCTGACCTGAACAAAAATGCACTGTAGGTGATTGATTACACATTGTACTTTGTTTTCAACTGAAAGATAATGCATGGTTCATGATTTTTTTACACTTCATTAGGTACGATTGATAAATAAATAGAAAATAGTTCAGTGGATTTTAGACTCAGTTTAATAAACTAACAGTTTAATAAACTCAAAAAATCTCCAAGATTGATTAATTGAGAAGGTGTTATTCTGCAGCATGACGCAAAACGTTGCATACAAATGAATGCAAAACATGATAGTATCAGAATTATCCAGGAAAAAATGTAGTCCCACTTAAACTGGGAAGTACTACCATACCCATCGTATTATTCTGATGCTTCTCCATCAATTTGACATCTTTGTAGATCTCTGCAACATTTTCTACTACCAGAGCTATGACAACTACACTCGAAGAACATGTTACTTAATAAATCACCCACATTTTACAAAACAGAAATAGAAAATTTGTCAGAGAAGTGGCTGAAGATTGTCAATAACGATGAAGATTGTATTGTAGATTAAAACTGTATTAACTCTTCAATAAAATAAAATTTTGTACAGTATCAAACAACGATATTACCGGTGGGTACCACTAATATGTTTATTTTTATTTAATTTCATTAGTTTATGACGAAAATAACGAATATTTTACATTTATCCACTGGACCTTTTCAATGATATTTCATACTAGCTGTACCCGGCCGTTGCTAGTACAATATTTTTTGTTGTTCCGTTGTCTGGGCACATATAGAGATTTTTTTCTTTATTTAGATTTTCAAAACTCAATTTCAAAAACTCAAAAAATATCAAAAATATCTGTTCTTGTGTAAATAAAAAATCACTGGATAAAAACAAAAAACCAAACGGAGGCAAATTTCTCAGTGATTCTTTTTTGTAATAAATTTGCCTAACGGACAAAATTTTAAAGATATAAAAATGTTCTAAAAAAATATACAAACTTTTAACATTAACGTTTCGGGAAGTATTCTCCTCCCGTTTTCAAAACGAATCTAAAAATAAATTATATTAACAAATATTATAAATATTAAATTTAATATTAATATGATTTTTTAATATTTTTATAAATGTTATAAAAATATATGAACACGCCACAATCATTCAGACAATATTTACATATAGAGATTGTCTGGTTTGTGGACTCAAGAACACGCAAGGTATAATTTCCACGTGAGAAGCAATCCGTGTCTAGATCTAAACCGCACAATTCTAAAGATTGGTCCTGAGCTTTGTCGATGGTGATTCCAAACACCAAACGAATTGAAAGGGCATATCAGTTGGAATTATTAGAATGCGAGGAATGAGGACATTTCCACCCTTGAAAGGTTCTGTCATAATTGTTGCTTTTACGACGTTGCTCATTATTTTTTTTACTGCAAGCCGGGTATCGTTTTTATAGTTTGGCTGGTTGATATTTCGCAACATGATAATTGGCACGCTGATTTTCCATTGCGGTACGGGCAGTGAATTCAAACATTCTGTTAGATAATTAACAGTTTCATTTGCTTCATTTGCTGACTATTCTCACGAAATAAACACTATGGTAAACGATACAAATCAATTCCAACACAATCTCATACGAAATAATTAAATCAAAATGAAAATAAATCGAAATCTTTGAAAATTCAATTTAACAATGTACAAAAGTTTGGAATATTCAAATATTTTATTTTTTTATTGATATTAGTTTTTCTTTTACTTGTTTACGTAATCATCATTTTATTACAACTCTTACTGGTATCAAATAAAACTCGACACCAAATGACCAATGCATCAAAAATTGATTTATTATTTTGGAGTCAAAAAATTACAGTGTACCAGTAATATTCAAAAATAATTTAAAAATAATAAGAACAACTTTCATTAAAACTAATAAGCAGTATTTTCTCCATGGGTCTGTATGTATGCCGGTAGGCAATTTGGCATGCTGTCGATTAAATGATCAATTTGAGCTTATGGAATTCTCTCTCATTCTTCACGAGTAGCATCTTTTAGTTCTCGCAGTGTAAGAGAAGAAGTATTTCGTTTATTGTTGAATGTTTTCAGAATGTCCCAAGCATGTTCAATGACCATCACATCGAGAGAATTTGCTGGCCACCCTAACCTGGTTATTTCCTCCTCTTCAAGAAAATTTTGTACTTCTGCTGTTCGATGAGGAGATGCGCTGTCATCCATAAAAACAAATCCGTCGTTCAGTGTGCCTCGGAACATATGCATTACAGGATTTAAAACTTCCTTGATATGCACAGCTCCAGTGACTCTTCTCTCTAGGACCAGTAGAGATGTTCGTGTACCTCTGATAATACCACCCCAAAACATCATGCTCCCACCTTCAAATGAGATATGTGGTTGAGCTGTTTCTAGTCAGGCTTGTCGACTTGGGGCTCTCCAAAGCAATGTTCTTCGTGAATCAGAAACAAAGCCAAATCTCGTCTCATCGGCGAGCATCACGTTATTCGACTTAGGACTATGATCCACCATTTCCCGAGCCCATTGCAATATTACATTATTTTGTTGAATAAATAGTTAAAGAACACGTAAAGGTCTACTGCGATGCAAATTTACCGCTTTCAGTCTGCGTGTGATCATTTGTCATGAAACATTTACTCCTTCACGCCTAACAAGCTCCCTTGATATACCACTTGTAGATTCCAGGAGATTTCTTTACTATCATTTCTTTACTATCATGAATTTTCAATACAGCACATTAGGAAACACCTACAATTTCCACGATATCACTTTGATTAAAGCTCCGTTGAAACAAAGCAATTACTCTTGATCTGTTAAAATGAGAATTGTGTTTCAAGACATTTTTAAACGGCTTGATTGAAAATTGAAAGAGAACTGAAATAATGTGTAATCAATATTAATGAAATGTGCAAAAATCGAAAAACATGTGTTATCAGCAAAACAATGCTTTCGTTATTTTCATTTAAAAACCGTCTAAAAGAAATATCCATCACAATTTTTAGAGTACCTTATAAATATTCCAAACTTTTAGACGTATATATATATATATATATATATATATATATATATATATATATATATATATATATATATATATATATATATATATATATAATTGCAAAGAGCTGGCGAACTAACTTTAAAAATCAAGAGGGTGCACACACTGCCTTGAACGACTTCGTCGCTTTCAGAACCATACAGTTTGACGCAGCCGGTATAAATAAACTTGTTTTTTGTTGGCAAAATTTTGTTGATTGCAACGGTTTTTATTTCGATTAATAAAGTTTTGTTTGAGCTGCAATATGTTCATTTCAATTTAATGGTAAAAACCGCAATAACTTTCTCAACAACCTAATATTTTTTGAACTATACTATATGTATTTTAATCTCAGAACATCAAGAAGTTTGAAAAATATTGAAAATCTATTCAAAATTATGTTTGTCCTGCCTGAAGAAAAATTTCTAACAAAAATCAGTTTCACAAAAAAGAGAATCAATTTTGTCGTAAATAAATAAGTCATTCCTTCATCATCAATTTTAAAGCACCCCATAGAAAACATATTAAAAGTCCGACAATATAATGGATGAGAATATTCTTTTGAACTCTTAGCATTATTAATTTCTCCTTTGGTATAATGTTCATCTACTGACAGCTAAAAAATAAAACGCAATCTTTTCAAAAAATATTGAAGAAAGTTCTTGGCAAAGTTTCATTGTAAAATTATTATGGAGGAATTATAATGGATTTTTTTCTATTGAAAGTTGATAAGAATAAAGAATCGATATATTTTTGTGTGTCTAATACTCATATAATACGAGACCTTAAAACTATTAAGGGGGAGAGATTCGAGGTATTTTTTATCGAAATATTCAACAAGCAGAATATTTTGCATTGGGTTATACAAAGCGGTTCGTTTAATTATTTTTGGAGAATATCACTTCATCATCCGTCTTCTTAGCGTCTACTAATGATCGTTATCTGTTCAAATTATTTGGCACTAGCCCATATAATTCTTGTTAATTTGTTTGGCTGTCATTCGATATTAGCTCTCAAATGTACACTCTAAAAGTTATCAAAACAAATATTGGGGGAAAAATCTACACTACATTTGGTTTACTAAAAATATAAGAGTGTAAGAAAATATATATATGAAATGTCTGAATTTTCACTATTAAAAAAAATTGCCAATTGCTTCGGCACATGGTGCCCTCTTCGGGTACAATATTACACTGTTAAAATGCTAAAGAAATTGTAATATATATATATATATATATATATATATATATATATATATATATATATATATATATATATATATAGTGTTAGATTTCCTTGAACTGCGTCCAATGAGACAGCAGTAGCTGAGTGTCATCACACACTCAACCGTTGGGTTCCACAATCTCATGTGGAACACACAACAACCTGCGTCTCCGCCTAAATTAACATTTTTGTTGGATGCTTGACCGGGAAGGAGCCTTATCTATCCTTTCAACTGGATGATATATGTTTCGTCTCTCGAGGTTCAGACTCATCAGGGCGCCGACATATACCATACCATCAAGAATACAGAGACCCTATGCACAGCCAACAACCCATGTTGTCGCCGACTTCCGGTCGGATGGCGTATATATGTAGTGTTAGATTTTCTTGGACTGCGTCCAATAAGACAGCAGTAGCTGAGTGTCATTACACACCCAACCGTTGGGTTCCACAATCTCATGCGGAACGCGGTTGTGTTCGTTAAAATAGCTTCGTTTAACCTTATAGAAAAAGATCTTCCTCTTTGGCCATTGTTATCTTTAAGATAAGAGCCGCACTCGGTTAAATAAACTCCTGATTTATAAGGTTTTTCTCATTTGATTTAATATTTTTAATAAGACGTCCCAAATTATTGATTGTATTGAAAACAATTATTATACTGTTTTATTTGATAATTGTTTTGAAGCTAATTTTATTAGTTTTGCTGAATGTGTAAATTATTTTTATTGACCTTATTTTAGATATTACCCATGGAATAAATTTCACACTTTTTTTATATGATTATAGACGCATCGGCTACTAAGGCCATTTACTGTCTGTCAATCTTTCCCAGTATTTTTTACAATGCCCCATTAAAGTAGGGTAGACTTACAAACACAATCATCCAAACCGAAATAGCAGGATTGGAACCCGCTCTAAATCAATCATCCGTATCCTTGGTCTGCCGCCTTAGACACCGCAACTAACACACTTTTAAAGAAAATTAAAATGTAATATAATAATAAATCTAAAAAATAATCAATAAATATATTATTAAATTAGCTTTTAGGCTTTTTCATCTGACGGTTAAATCCTCGAAATTTTAATATTAGGGTTACAATAATCAAAAAGATAGTTGACTCCTTGTTGGATAAGTTACCCAGTTTCACAAACATAATTGAGTTACAAATGCAAAACGTAAAATTATAGAAATGTCGTCAAATTTCGACGTATGTGACTACGCAGAAAAATTTTTACCCTTCAAATGTGAAAAATATTCTTTGTCTATGAAAGACTGTTAAGTTGGAAGCTTGTTTCGACATCTGTTTGTCATCTGCAGTCAGGGAATCCGCTGAGACAAGTTTGCATTAACAAGAAATATTTTCAATGCTTGGTTGCGAATTGTATACCACGGCAAAACTCAAAATGGTGGTTGTAATCCCATTATGAAACTTTCGACCTTTCTGGGTCGCATCAGTCTAATATAATTTAATATAAAAAGAGCTAATATTATATTTAATTTTGTAATTTTGTTGCTTCAAATCTGCCAAAGCACAAAAGTTGTACCGGTGCGGCATTTGTCGAAGTCTGTAATTCGGAACCGCACATCAAAATTTAATGTTTGTTTAATGTGGTGTATAAAAACCTAAAAAATCTTTCAAATCTTTCTTTTATCTGGGTTGCGATATGCGGGCTCAGGCGAGCTCGACTGTATGTGCGATAACTCGACTGTATGTGCGATTTGTTTGGGACATGGGGACGGATTGGCAACTACACTTTTCAACCTTTCCTTTTGAAAAGGTTATAACCGATAAGGGAATTGATGCAAGTGGCCCACTGATAAAGTCTATACAGCTAATTAATTTTGCCGACTATAACAACGAACACTGCAAGGACAGGTATTCCAGGAAATACAAAAAACAATACCACAAAAATTGGTTTACCTGTAAATCTAGAAAAAGTAAGCTTATGCTTATGTAAGTAAGCAGTAAGCAAGTAAGAAAAACTAACTTATATCTCTGTTAGACAGTGACTCACTCACTCTTTCGTTTGTGCATCTCAGAAGCCAAGATGCTAATTAAGCTACCTGGGTCGCGATATGCAGGCTCCGGCGCGCTCGATTGTACGTGCGGTAGCTCCGTAAATATTTAATATTTTTATTTTTCCTCTTGCCAGTATACTCTCAATATATTATATTTTCGAAATATAAAAAAAATCGATTGTTTGAAATTTCTAAAGGGTTCGAATTGTATCAACAGATTTATTTGTCAAAAGGACGATGATAGGATCAACAAATGAAGTAAGCATTCCTAGACAACTTACTAGTGAGTTTGAAGCAACTATTAGTTTGAGACAGGGGGACGGATTGGCAACTACACTTTTCAACTTTTATTTTTGAAAAGGTTATAACCGATAAGGGAATTAATGTAAACGGCCCACTGATAAAGTCTACAGCTAATTAGTTTTGCCGACTATATCAACAAACACTGCAAGACATGGGACAGGTATTCCAGGAAGTACAAAAAACAATACCACAAAAATTGGCTTACATGTAAACCTAGAAAAAGTAAACTTATGCCAGTGAAAACATCCAGAAGAATTGGACAGAATTTCGCAATTAATGACGTCAGTAGAATACCAATTAATTACATCGAAGTAGTTGGAGAATTCACTTATCTAGGCCCGATTTACAACGAACAAAACAACCCGAATCACATTTGGTAACAGGGCATATTATAGATATTAATAAAATCAAGATCGATAACAAAAACCTCCAAACTAAGAATCTAAAGAGCTTTCCAATAAGAGTGTCAGAACTTTGAAACTTAATAACGGCGACACTCAAATGTAGATGTCACTACTAGACTGCCCGTACAAATTATTTGTACCATCAAAATGAGGGCTAAGTTGGCCAGACTTTTCGAGCATTGTATGAAATTTATGCTCAACATAATCGACCAACCAAACGGTCTATTTAACATCCCGTCAAAACATTCGAACGAACCAGCTTAGTTTCAGATGAGTTAATAGCTCTGCATCGTCGGACAACTCGGTCATTGAACTACATCACTGCAGTAAAATGAACTGTAAGAGAGGAACCGAATTTATCTATTCCTCGTCGTTCTCAAAAACTCAATCCTTCTAAAACACCTAAAGAATGTTGCATAATGATATTCGTTATACAGCTTATAAAGTTCAATTAACTCAACAACTAAAAAAACCAACTAATGATCATCAGTGTCGAACATTTGCGAATTCAACTCTAGAGTAGTTGGAAGACGATCCACACTTTGGGGAAAAAGTAATCTTTCCCGACAAAGTGCACTTCTAACTTAATATATTTGTGCACAAACATAACTGCTGGATTTGGGGCCAAGAAAGCCATCAAGTTGTTCAGGAGTTACCTCTTCATTCTCAGAAAGTCACTCTTTGGTACGGTTTTTGGAGCGAAGGAGTCATAGGACTTAATATTTTTGAAGGCGATGATGTAGATTGTATTACTGTTAATGGTAAACTCTATAGAATTATGCTTGACTTGAATATCTTTGATCTGAACTGATTAAGGGGGCAAATCCCTTTAGAGGCCTAAAAATGAGTAATTTTTCAGAAGTATTTTTAAAGGTCATAAAATAATTGTATTATTTTAAAGTTTTAACATCATTTTATTTGATCTTTGAAGAATATAAAATTATTATTATTATTTCATTAATTTTTTTCGGGCGTCTCTGGCGGAAGGCCCAAAAGTGCTGCACTCGTCACTCTTTTTCTATTCATCTGAAATAAAAAAAAACATTTATTTCTGTTTGTGATATATGCATGGGAAGGATAAACCTATAAAACAATAAAAAAGTATTAAATTAAAAATTAAGTAAGCTTTAAAACAAAAAATGTTCAACGTTTGTACTTTTTTTTCGACATTTTTATCCCAAAAAGTAGTTTAATTACACAAAATCTTTAAAATCTTTCCGATAATGATATAAAGAAAATGTGCATCCTTCCGATAATGATATAAAGAAAAGCCTCCCAAAATTTCAACCAAATTGATCAATAACTTTTTGAGTTATGGAGCGAGCAGTTTTTGAAAACACAATTTCGAAATAATCGCATTAACGACTTAACGGTGAATCAGCGATTCCAGGTACATATAATAGGCCCTCAGCCCTTTCGAAAAGCTGTTTTTTTTTAACTTGCTGCTATTTTCAGGCTGTACGAGCTGCTTTTGTCTTGGAAAGACTCCTCCGATTGTCTCATTAATCGCGCCAATAATTATACTTGCATTCTCACTTGTACTTGGCACGACACTTTCCCCGTATTTATCGGTAAATTGATTACCTTGATAATGTTTTTGTAGAATTTTTTCTAACGATATAGAAGAACATAAAAAATATATCTTAAATAATATAAAAAGCACTGGAATGTCTACACATCGTATTAAAAACAATCATTTTATAGATATAAACAATGTTAAATTCAGAAAGGGTAATTAAAAAATTAGACCTACTAGAAATATTGTTAATAAAAATATCCTCAAGAAATGGTCATATAGTCACCACGAATGACCAGCTAAATTTCCAAAACTCCCCGGTAATAGATAATATCATATTGTAATTGAATAACCCGGTTTATAACTGCCGATATTTACAGCTCAGCATCTAATATTTGGATGCGCAGTAGCCTAACGGCCTAACACCTCAGAGCTCATTCGAAGCACTGCATTCGTCGTGCTAACACGGTTAAGTACTATACATTCACAAAACTCTTCGTTCTCTGTCTCGGTTAGACAGTGACCCACTCACTCTTTCGTTTGTGCCTCTCAGAGGACAAGATGCTGATTAAGCTACCTAGGTCGCGATATGCGGGCTTCGGCACGCTCGACTGTATGTGCGATAACTCCGTAAATATTTAATATTTTTATTTTTCCTCTTGCTAGTATACTCTCAATAGATTATATTTTCGTAATATGAAAAAAAAATCAATTTTTTGAAATGTCTAAAGGGATTTGCCCCCTTAATGCATCAAGACACATATTGTGATTCCTAGATGCATTATTTTGTGAAATGGTGAAATGGACACCAGGATCACACGATCTCACGCTGTTGGGTTATTTTTGTAAGGGACATGTTAAATATCTGGTTTACAGAAATAAACCTTAAAGTATACAAAATAAAAAAAAAAGTATACGAAAATTGGATCTAGATAATGCGTTCCACCAGACAAAGTCGAGGTGGACATTAGAAGGACATTATCTTCAAAACATAACTTGTAGTTATAATTTGAAAGTACTGACATTCTTATTGGACAACCCTTTAGAAAAAATAAAATCTATTTTAATCTGTGGAAGCCAAGTTTGGACAATTACAAAAAAGAGGAGTAGCTGTTAGTCAGATTTGAGAGAAAAGTAATATGAAGAATTTCTGGCCCAGTTCGTGAAGAAGATGGATAGAGAAACAGAGACAATCTCAAAATGAAAGAGAGTATACAGATATGGACAATGTAAAACATATTGAATTCCTAATGTTAAGAGGGGCAGTTCATATCCTGCACATGAGCGAGGATCGGGTGCAGACGGGAATTTTCAAATAAGACATATGAGAGAAACGAAAGAAAGGCGGACCAAAACAATGGTGGTCTGACAACGTACAAAGGGATTCAATAGGAGTTTGAGGAGGCTGTTGTGGCTGCTATAAATTTAATTAAAAATATATGTTAAAGGCGTATTCATCGATCGGAAAAGGAGTTAGTCCAATGGTGGCATGAATAAAGAATAAACTAAATATGAGAAAGCTTTATATTGGAGTTCTAGTCTATTTTGCAACATATAAATGTTTTAATAATGCATCTTCATACAGTTCGTACGACTGAGCCAATTCGTGAGCCACTTTGCTTCTTTTTGGAAGTTCCGTATTTTATAAATCAAAATAATGGAGAAGTACATGTTAAAAAAAAATCCTTTCTGCATGCCAGATGTTCTCTTAGCCAATCTACAAGGCCCTATATTATTAATATTATTTTCTTCCAGCAGATTAGATTGCAAGGACCAGTTATCTAATTCAAGCGAATTTTGATCATAAAATGTCATCTAGTATTTTTTACCCCATACGAAAATTATCCTTGTAGAAATGGGAGCTAAAAATATGCAGTTCAATATCATTTTGTCAAACCTAAATTTTCGTGATCTAAATGACTAAAACCAAAAGGGATGGTGCCTTGCTGCATATTGATGCTGATTAAGGACGGAGACAGGCTTTAACTTGGATTTCCAGTCTTTGTACTGTTCACTTTCTGCACCATATAAAGAGGGTTATTGCTTATTCTGCTCGAGTTAAAGGCCTTAATGAAGTCTCGATCCCATGTAAGGGCGGTCTGATGTATGATAATACCAAGCTGCTTTGTATGTTGCCACACATCCAGGGTCTAATTTGATTCATCGGAATATATTACCTCTTTAGGGTTTTAAGCTAACATTTTGAGAACTTGTAAACAACTTTTTCTCGATATTTACTGGATATTAATGTACCATATTTACTTATAATTGGTATATTATTTAAATTTTGCGCATTGCTAAGTAATTTCAAAGTTATATTTATATTTTTTCTAAAAACGTTTTTCAGTGTTTTTCCATTTTTTTTTCAAATACCCATAACTAAAATTTCAAAATTGACTAAATGGGACGTTTTTTTTAAATATTTTGTTTCTGAATGCACTTTTCAGAGAAAAAAAAAGAAAAAAATCAGTTGTCAAGTTTTATAACATTTTTCAGTTATTTGAGGAAAACCATTAATTTTTCAGTTTGACGTTTTTAATTTTTTTTCCTAAAAAAACTTTAACTGGATTTATTCTGCGGATAATAGCGCGCCTTTTAGAGTAAGCCGACTTTTCTTTTTATTTTTTTTTATTGAAAAAAAATGTCTTATTTTTTTCCAATCGTTTATTTTTTCTATTATAACAACTTTGTTTTATAATAAAATAAATCGATGTAAATAGTTTTATGTTATTTTATGCTTAATTTATAATCTAATCTAATAATCAAAGATTAGGATTTCACGGTTGACAATAAATTTTTTTATACCAATTTAACAAACGATTTATAAAATTTTTCTTTTGCGTTTAAATAATTTACAGGTTCTATATTCGTCTGAATTCGAAAAATTCCTAACACAAAGACAACCATCTGTGTCTGGAATCACACTATACAGTGTTTTTACCAAAATAATAACTGATTTTGTGAAAAGTATTTTCAGAAGTTTTTATATTATAATATATATTTTTTTATTAGAAAAAATTAACGATTGGGAAAAAATAAGAACATCTTTTTCTCTGGGATGCGCGGCATTATTCGCGAAATAAATCAAAGTTCTTTTAGGAAAAAAATAGCGAATTTTGAAAATTTGACGTTTTTTCTCAAAAAACTCTGAAAATTGTTATGTATTTTTTTCTGAAAATTTTTAAAAAACGTTCCGTTTAGTCAATTTTTGAAAAAGTTATGGGTATTTAAAAAAAGAGCCATTTTTATGAAAAAATCGTCACTTTTTTCGATTCTTAAAAAAAAATTGAAAACATTCTGAAAAACGTTTTTAGTCGGGTAGAAAAAAATATACAAAATTCAGCCAAATCGAAAGGAGTCGGGTTCAAAAGTGGTGGATTTGGCTTAATATAAGCTGCTAAGCAACACTGACTCGTGCAAGTAATAACAATGATACCCCAGGTGCTAACCAATCTACCCGTCGACAGACACCAACCGGGTGTTCGAATTCTGGGGAAACTGGACTTTCACCATTTCAAAAAAAAGTCGGAGCTTTCCGGCAAATTTCCTCACAAAACACCTACATATATTGGCACCTTCAACATCAACACGCTGATCCAACCAGGAAAACTTCACAACCTAACTTTAGAACTTGACAGGCAAAAGGTACGTGCTTACCCTACAATAAACACGCATCACGGATGAGGACAGGGTGGACTACGGGAGCCATCCCATATTCAAAAGCAGGACAGACAAACGAGTCTCCAGGAGCGCTCCGCTTCTGGGCATGGCCTTTGTGGTACACAGAGTGATAGTTAACCCTATTAAGGAAATCACTTCCATGAACAATAGGCTAATGACAATACGCATACAGTGCGCCAATAAAAAATACACCATGATCAACGTACATGCCCCCGCAAACGGGGACAACAAGAAAAACCCCAAGTCTACAGAGAAATTCTGGATAACACTAGAGAAGGTAGTGGCAAAGATCCCAAAGGATGACGTCAAAATTTTACTGGGCGACTTTAACGCACAAATCGGTAAAGGAAAAATCCATCTGAAAATGGTAGGCAAAATCCCTGGTCATTTTCATTCATTCCCCGATACAAAAGCCTCTCAACGTGCCTTCTGCAGAGAACACAAGAAGAATTAGAAGACAAAATTGGCTAATACAAGGTAGGCTCTGGTCGCTCATGCACTGAACAAATATTTAACTTAAAAACAATACTGAAATACAAAGTTATCAGGAACGTCCCAACCATCTGCACGTTCGTGGACTTCAGGAAAGCATACGACGGCATCGACCGAAAATCTCTGTTCAACATCCAGAAGAACAAGGACTCGAACACTACGATTGATCAAGCAGACACTGACCGACATAACCTCAAAAGTTAAATTTATGGGAGAAATTTCCGAATCCTTCCTGATTAAAATTGCAGTACGCCAAGGAGATGGGTTATACCCACTCCTTTTCAACCTGGTTCTGGACAAAGTCATAACGGAAAGGGAAAAAAACTGGAAAATCAAGGGCACTGGAAACCAATACGACTCGGACGACCCAAAAACAACATAGAAATATCATGCCCAGCCTTCGCAGACGACTTAGCACACTTGCAGACAATGAAAAAAGGGCAACCAAACAGATAGAAGTCCTCAAAGAATGTGCAGAGAAAGTCGGCCTACAAACCTCCTTTCAAAAAACCGATTTCTTCTGCTCAGAATTAGATGTCCAAAATTTACGTCAAATAAATAAAAAATGAAAAAAAATACGGCAAGATAAATAGGGTCACTCACTTTATATACCTGGGCAAGATCCTCGATCCCACAGGAGGAGAGCGGATAGTACAGAAGGCTCGATTACAGAAGAAGAACAGGGCATACGGCAAGACACACAATATCTACAATAAGAAATGCATATCCACAAAGCAGCGAGACACTTACACTCCACACAAAAAGCGGCATAGAAAACATACTAAAAGAAGAATGCAAAATTCTGAGGAAAATTCTCGGCCCAAAACTGACAGAGGAAGGATACAGATTACATTCCAGAAAGACAACAGAGAAGATGTTCAAAGTAGCGGCGGACTAGAGGAAGAAAAAGAAGGTTGAAATTCTATGGACATATCAGTAGACTCCCACCGGCAAGACTCACCAATAGAATTCTTACAAACATACAAGGGATCAAGTCAGTCAACAGTACCATGGATCGCACAAGTAAGAGCTGATATGGGAAAGGCACAAATGGGCCCGACAGAGATTGAGGATAGAAGAACGTACAAACACAAAATACATAAGTGGAACTTTGCATCAGAGAGCGAAGTTTCGAGAAGATCGGGGAAAAGGTGGACGGAGGAGAGAAAGAGAATGTACCGAGAAAGGATAAGAGAGGTGTGGAGAATCAGATAGAACACTCGAAAATTAGTAAGAATGCTTTGCGTGATCCAACCGGGTCTATACGCACTTAAATATATGTATGTATATATATATATATATATATATATATATATATATATATATATATATATATATATATATATATATATATATATGTATATATGTATATATATATATATATATATATATATATATATATATATATATATATATATATATATATATATATATATATATATATATATATATATATATATATATATATATATGTATATATGTATATATATATATATATATATATATATATATATATATATATATATATATATATATATATATATATATGTATATATGTATAAATATATATATATATATATATATATATATATATATATATATATATATATATATATATATATATATATATATATATATATATATATATATAACCATTATCATTCTCTGTCACTTTTTGTATTGACTAATTAAGTTGACTTACCTGAAGACTTACTATCGACTAGAAGTGTTAGAGCTGAAATGTCTACAAAGAGTAATTTTATGGTGGGCGAAAAGATAAGACAGATTTGAGTTTTTCAAAAAAACTTTAAATTTTAAATTTAAAAATAAACTTTAAAAAAAATAATTTTTAATTACAAATTAATAACATTTGACTCCACCTCCTTTTTCTAAAACTGCAATGATACAATTGAAAAGAGTTTCATTAAGGCACTTGATGATATTTTGGGAAAGTCTGGCAATTTCTTCCTTAAATGCTTTTTTTAGTTCCTCTTGAGTTGTAAATTGATTCGAACCTTTGTACACCTCTATGACTAACTATGTCCAAAACATACTCGATGATGTTTGGATCTGAGACCCTTGCTGGGCAGTCTAAAATGTGAATATTCACCATAAAATACATCTCGACAACTCGAGCCTTACGCATGGGAGCACTGTCTTACTGAAAAATAAAATTATCGGTTGGCGTTGTTTCCAAATATCTCCTTAGTAGTGTATAAATAATATTTAAGTAGTCCTGACTGTTCATTCGTCAAGAGATGAAAACGATGTCAGTATTTTTTCTTACCCAATGCCTGCCCAAACTATGATTCCACTACCACTAATATGTCGCTTTGGAAAAAACTTTTCTTCCTTTATCAAGTCATGAAAGTAATAAAAGGAACCGTGTGGCCCGTCTAGATTAAATTTCTTTCCTCAGATTTACACAAGTAAATGCTCATTATCCCAATGAACATAGTCGGGAGCGAACTGCTTGCCTGTTCTTTACAAGCATCTCTGAGGGACGTGGTAGGTTTTAGTTTATTCGTTTGAATATGCGAAGCTGATTGGAGGACTCTTCTAACATCTTTAATGCTGGTAATCATACCTGTTTCTAGAAGCGGTAGGTAAGATTACATGTTTTTGTCTGTTTACCAGGACAGAACGTCTTTCAGAAATCTTTTTCTTTCTGTGCCCTTCAAGATCTTCAATCAAATTAGCAATTATATGTCGACTTCTACCTGTACATCGCGAAATTTTCAAAATCATCAAATGTTACAAATGCATATTCTTCGCTTGTGCATTTGCAAAATTTTCAATTGAAACTTGACCAAGAACTTGACCGTAAAATGTTATTCAGCGTCGAAACTCATTTTTGGCTAAATGGTTAAGTTAATAAATAAAATTGCAGAATTTGATGTGAAAATATTCCGTGCATGATCCTACAATTGCCGTTGCATCCAGAAATATGCACCGCGTGGTGCGGATTGTACGACAGTGGCATCCTTCGACTGTATTTCTTTAAAAATTAATTAATAGGGATCATTGCAGAACATTAATCAATCATACTTTAAGTCCGAGTTTGAATATTATTAATCTGGGGGAGATTGATTCCAACAAGACGACTCCGCCTGTCATACGCCAACGCAACTATCGATTTATTGATGGTTTTTTTTTTGGTTATGCCGATAAACCAACAACTATTGTCGCCTTGCAAGCCAACATAACTCGGACAATTGTAGACATAAGACCGCAATTGCTTGAAAAAGTGGTCGGAAAATGAATTGAGAGAATGTGCTTTGTCAGAACCTGCCGCGGCATAGATTTGTGCGAAATTGTTTTCAAACATTAATACCACATAAAATAAATATAGCTCATTCAGGAAAATAATGGTTGTACGTCATCAAAATCTATGACGCACTCACATTACAATGTTGCCAACACCAAAAATACCCCGACTTTGCCTTTTGTATGATCGATAAAACTGTAAATGAAAAAGTAACACGAAAAGTTTTTTCTTTAAAAGTTTTAACCAAAAACCTATTTCGAAACTTCTGCTTGTGAACATAGCGGTTTTTCATTTAGTTCACACAAATTTTAATTATTCACTATCACTAAAGCAACTTTCAGCATCTGAATTAACCTCTTTCAATCTCTTCTTCTGTATATCTGATGCTGTTCAATCAGATCTATGGCGTAACTGCTGATAAAGCTTCTTTCCACATATCCAAACAGTTATCAATCGTTCTTCCATTACAACCTATCCATTTTTGGCCACCCCCTATATCAATTCTACAGGATTGAATATGCAATGATAAGGGATAATTAACACTTTATGGCTATACTCTTCAGCCATATGATCTGCGACATATTCTTTTTTAGGCTTGTTCCTAAAAAGAACATTATGAAACACAAACCTGTCCCTTTAATTACTTCTTCCCGAATGACGATTTGCATCAGTTCACTTTTCAATATAGTGTTTTCAAAAGGAAGATTATTCTTCGTCGGCTATTCTACAATTTTTGGTTTTGTCCATGCACTAGTTAGAGGTGTATCCATCAGTGTACTGTGATATGGTGCATTATCCATAATAATAACTGATGGCTTCTCCAAGATTTTAAACAGCTGGTTTTCAAACCAAAACCAGCTGTTGTGAAACCAGAAAGTTATCTTGATTCATTTCTCCATGATAATCGCCTTTTGTTTTAGAAAATAATACTAATTCGGCCTCTGGAATAAAGCCATTCTTGTTCCCAACATGAAGATCTGACACATCTTAAAAGAATTATTTATGACATGACTTTAATGGCTCCTAAGTATTACGTATAGCACTCACCTTTTTCCATCAACTTTTGTAGTCTTTACATTCCTCTTGTTATCATCTTGCCATGAGTAATCCAAATAAACAAAATCAAACAGAGATTCGTCTTTAATATTTGGATACATCTTCAAAAATTTAATTCGTTTAAAGGAAATATCTGGAAGTTCCATCAGGCCCCTACATGGATTATCTTTACTCCATTTGAAACCAATTTCTTTTAGAAGTGTATAAAGGGAAGTTTTACATCCATCAAAGAACTGCATGTTCTTTAGTTTTGCATGAATACTTTCAAGATCAACATCTGGTTCTGAAATAGTTAAAAAAAAATCATAAAAATGCAATATTACCATGTAAATCTACTCACTTTTTTCATTCATTTCATAGATTTGATTGCGAATTGAGCCCACATCAAGATGATCTAGATCAGTTACTTTTTTTGCTTTTTTTTTGGTTTTGCCATTTTTTGGCAAATATACTTGCAGATTTTTTACTACAGAACTCACGAAAATAGGAACTAAACCAGAAAATAGCTAAAGCAGTAAAGAATGTAGTAAGAATAATTCAAAGCGTTTAAAGCCAGAACTCAAAAACGATCACAACATAAAAATGACAGATTCTACGAAGAAAGTTGTGTTAGACCGGCAACACTGTCCAGAATCACAAACCTAAATGTTATCTTGACAGAGAATTCACAGAATGTGATCCACCGGCTCGCCATATTTTTATCCTATTCTAATAAGATTAGAGGAAGAAGAAAAGAGAGTGCTTCTAAGTTTAAATGATTTTTTCTTTCTTATGGATTTAAATTGGCAATAGGTTTAATTAGATTGATGACGTACAACCATTATTTCCCTGAATGAGCTATAGTTTCAAGGCATCTAAGTTGGTTGTTTTATTTCAATTTAAAATTTGGACGCACTAAAAAATCACTCTATATTTTAAATATCCCATAATGAATATATTTTAATTTCAATAGATAAAAGAGAACTGGATTAAAATGCTAGGTTCAAGAAAGATAAGTAGGCTATATTTACAAAACGAACAAGTGCTTTAACTTTTTGCCATGGCGTAATATTAATATTTGAAAATTTGAAAAAAGGTATTAATAGAATATGTTGTAAACAAACTGAAAGATGCTGCTTTTGTTTAGTAAATTAAATTATCATATACAAGAAAAGATAGATAACATTGAATAATAATGTAAAAATACGCAAAAACAAATTGTACACGAATTAATGTCCCTGTGATAAAACAACCATATTGGACGTTGAAAAATTAAATCACCCAAAATTTAAAATGTTTAATGAAACACTTTTCTTATCTAATTTCCACTTTGATATATTTATGTTTTACGCGTTTCGCTAATACTGTACCTTCATCGGAATGATCTGAAATTAATATTTTCAGTGTTAAAGCAGGTGTAAATTTTTATTGTCAATTTTGCAATAGGATTTCTGAATTGGAGAAAAAATGCAATAATCATTATTAGTTATGAAAATATCTAGAATAAAACTTTTTAAAAATAATGGAAATTTCGTTAATTAATCGTTTATAGAAAATAGTGCGAGAATATAATTTGTAAGATACCTATAAAACGTAATACATATTCACTTGTCCACGTTCAACACTTAAAACAGGATCAAGATCTAATTTCCAATCACCTTAAGTATAAAACACTAAACTCGAAGAGATATACCATTAAACACCAAATCACTGTTTTTAAGTTTTCGATGTGCGTTTCGCTAATCATGTTAGCATCAACAGCAGATTATTTAATCTAATATTAAAACTAAACTGTTTTATTTTTTGCTATCTCTGCCGAGCATTCCTTCGATCACAATCCTGACAACTAATTTGATAAATCCCCGATATTTTATGATGGTCTAGTGTACCATTTGGATTTATCAGGACTTCTTAATGTCTTAACTTATTATATGGTTTGTCGATTACTTTTTTCAAAATCTTGTCCAACCTTCGTATGAATTGGACATAAAATCGTATTACCATGAATTTATTTTTGTTTTAAATCCTTTAAAAAGCCGAATATTCTTTCAGTAATTGTCTAAACTATTATTTTCTAATTAATTTATCTACAATATTCTTATTATAACAGGACGCCTCCCTAATTAATTTTAATTATTTCTTTTAATTATCCTTGTTTAAAGAAAAATTGATTAAACTATTTACAATAAAATTTATACTAGTCATCTTATTTTGGACGCTAAATTTCGATTCGTTAGGAATATATCTCGAAGGGGTGGTATTTTTTTTTTAATATCAAATCTAACCTATTTTTTTTTCTACTGACTAAAACATCCAAAGATGGTAATCATAAGTAATCATTAAAGTTGTCAACCAACCATATAATAAATTAAGAGAGGTCCTGATTACCCCAAAGGAAAAGTAAATCAACATGAATAGCTGGGGATTTACGAAATTAATCGTCAAGATTGTGATCTAAGGTATATTGGGCAAACTAAAAAATTAATATTAATCATACATAAAGAACACATTGCCCACTTTAGATATAATGAAATCTTGATGAATGAAAAGTCTTCAGTTTCTCAACATGCACTCGAGCATGACCATAATATAGGTATTAGTAATTTAAGGTTTGTTAAAAGTGTAAATAATAATAGGGCTTTGGATGCGTATCAAGCAATTCAGATACAAAAATGTAAAAAAACCATGAACTGGGATAGAATACCTATTCCGTTCAGTCAACTTTGTCAATTATTAATGTAACGATCAGTTAACTGTATGGTTCATGATTTTTGCACGCTTCATTAAGTGTAGTTTTCATATAAATGGAACATAGTTTAGTCTTGATAATGCTAACATGGTTAGCGAAACGCACGCGATGAAGTTTAAAAAAGTGATTTGGTGTTTAGGGGTAAATCTCTTCGAGTTTAGTGTTTCACACCAAAGGTTCCACTAGAAGAATTGAATTTCGGACATTTTTTTTTCGCTGGACATTCTGTTTGTTTTTCAGTGCTAAATTTAAAGTGATACTGCCTGTTTAACGGGACGGTATTTATAAACTCCATATTTATTTATATTTAATCTACGTTTACAACATAGCGTTGTTTTGAAATCTAGATTAGAAAATTGGCAACACTAAGGGATGTCGTATTAAAACAATTTATATAAACTTACACCTAATGAACCCATCAGGTCGTTCATCTGGATCTCGTTTTTGTACATTATATTTCACACTATATCTAAAAACAAAAAATTTCTACCCCGCTATGGATACCCTGTTTAGAATAAATCTTATAAGATTGTTCGATAATTTATTTTTTAGGTTATGCCATAAAATAATCTCGAGTTATGTGTACCATAAGGATATCGATATGTATGAAAAACATGAAAAAATAGTATAATTATTTAAATTTATCACATATCAATTATCACATAACTCCATGGAAACAGCTTAATTAAATTGTTTTATGTATGATTTTATTAACATTAATGGGAATTGTATTCTACAATACCGTTTGAAAATGGAAATGTTTTGTTCGCAAAAGGAAACTTTTCATTAAAGGAAAATGTTATTTAATAAAACATGAGCAATATCAATATAACAAAGTAGTTATTGTTTGGCCATGTTTTCATCCATGTTGTTTATTTTATTTCATTAGTTTATGAATAAAATAATAAATATGGAACGTTTAAAATTTAAATTCTTTTAAACTTTTGATTGAATATTTTCATAAGAAATATATTTATGAAATTTTATTTTTACGGTATTTTATCATTTTTGGCTACAAGTTCACCTTATTATTATAAGTTATTATATTAAGTAAATATTGATTTAAATTTTTAAACATATTTAACTATTTTTTCTGTTAGTTACATGTTCTAGAAATATACACTAGAATATAGTTTGTCCACCACCAGTGTCACTAATTTATTTACATACCCCTTATAACACCTATATACTAGGATTATCGAAAAGTTCGCGGAGCGACACCTACAGAGCAGTAAAAGTACTATATAATCTACTACATTTTGAAGTCTCATCCTTCATATGAACATATGTAAAGTTTCAAGTCGATCTGTCAATTCATTCGTAAAAAAACAGCAGCTTAAAGTAAACGTATCAGTTCTATTTTTTTGAATAGAAAATATTGAAAATCGTGCACTCGTTAAACTGTTTGCAAAAAAAGGCTTAAAGGCAATAGGAGTTCACAATGAAATGGTAAATGTATTAGGGAGTCTCCTCCTTCAAAAACATTGGTTTGTAAGTGGGCAGGTGGGTTTAAACGTGGTCATACAAGCCTGGATGATGATCATCATTCTAAAAGTTCAATAGGTGCAACAACTGAACAGATAATGAATTCTATACATGATATGGTTATGGATGGCGGACAATTGATTGAGTGAAATTGCTAAGGCTATGGACATCTCAAGTGAACGGGTGATTCATATTTTGAAATACATGCTATATCAAGTCGTACGGTTTCCAGAAGGCTTTTTATCGTTGGACTGCATGGCAGACGCCCAATTAGAGTACCCCTGTTAAGCTACCAGCAAAGGCAAAGGTGTTTTCAATGGACCAGGGAGCATCAAGCCTGCTTATTGCCTCAATGGAGAAAAGTTTTTACGTTTTTACCGTTGAAACAAAAATTGGCTTAATCAGCGATGATTATCATCGGCGGAGTTTGGAGGGAGGTAGGAAGACAGCATGGCCTTAATACAGCTATTGCAGTAGCTGCATATCAGGGCGGTAGCGAAATGTTTTGGGAGGGAATATTTTACAATGGAAGAACAGAGCTCATTCACGTCACACAAACAATGAACGCACATTTCTGCTTGAAATATATCATCAGATCTTTTATTTATCCACTACACCAAGACAGTGGTAACAATAGTATCTTTATGAATGATAACGCCCACCCGCATGGGGCTAGGAACGTCCAGATGGCTCTAAATGAAGCTGGAATTAACAGATTAGATAGGCCACCATTATCGCCGGATATGAATTCAATCAAACATATTTGAGACTACCTTTCTAAACCCATTAACCTTAGTAACAATCCGCCAAGAAATCTCCAGGAGCTATCACAAGACACTATTAATAACCTGATTATTGGCATAAATTGAAGAGTTTACGCATTAATAAGAAGTAGGGAGATAAAACTGCCTATTAGTTGAACAATATTTACATTAATTTAGCTTTTTTGAGAATGTATTTCATGTTATTTTTAGATACATACATATTTTTTGAATATTTATAAAATCCAATAACAAACACAAAATTACTCATTTTTTTCTTTTGCACGCATCCACTAATCCTTTAAGCTTTCTTTTGAAAAAATAATATATTTTATTTTCGTATCAAAACAAAAATAAAAAAGGGGGTTCAGGACTTTTGTCCATGAGTGGATGAGATTTTTTAATGAGATTTCGAGGGTCGTTTGCCTTTTTTAACATTTACGTTTAACATTACGTTTAATCAATAAGTTAATAAATTCGAATTCGAAATTCGTATTTTGGATCCAAATTGGACCATGTCGGAACCATGTGGAACATTGGATCATGTGGAACTTTAAGGTTGGATATTATTTACAAATTATCATAATAGATACATAATTCCCTATTGTAATAAATTGTCATTCATCAGACATCACATCCTGTAAAAATGCTTCAATATTTGTGACTTATTTTTCTGTGAAGTCAAACTTATGCTAGAAGTATTTTAAAACTATAAAATTTTCCATATCTTTTAAATCTATAAAAATATCTTTCTTAATTTTTTAGATGCTAACTAACCAAGGAACAATTTTTCTGGTATTATTGGCATATTTTCGCATGGCAGTATTTACCACATCTGTACCCACTTGCCCAAACGAGTGCCTTTGCCTCTCTCAAACACAGGTAAAATGGATAGTTTTAGATTAGGTAATGTCTCTATTTTATTTTAAATTATTATTTACTGATTAGTTTTAAAGATATGTCAAAATTAATATAGTACATATTGCAACCGAAAATTTAGATTTAGATATGATTACATAAATCCTTACCCTATTTTTCCCACATATCATTCGAATAAATAAAGCATAATTTTTTAGTGTGTTCTATCTTCCAATAGGGGTCGCTATCAAACTAACTGTCAGTTAGCGCGCCTCTATTGTCAAAATTATTCAGTATAGTCTGGCAAATCATGGAGGAATTTTTAACATCAGAGCATCTCTTGCAAATCATCGAAATTAGTTATCAAAATTAGTGTTCTGTGCGCCAAATTTATAGAGCACTTTATGAATTTTATGGTTCACATAATCGCCCAAACCGAAAAATATCACCGCTTATGCTGGCAGTTTTAATGAAGACCAAATTTATCAATCGTTAATGGGTGATCAATGATGTGGTCCATGATTGGGTCCAATGAATTGGTCCATGATCAATGATTATTTAATTCCGAATTTAAATGGTATCGATCTGGAGTGGATGTTATTCCATCAGGACGGCTCCACTTGTCAAACAAACAATGTAACAATCGATTTATTGATGGAACAATTCGGTAAGGACATAATTTGGAGGAACGGACCTGCTAATTGGCCACCAAGGTCAGGTGATTTAATACCTTTAGATTATATTCTTTGTGGTTATGTTAAATCTTTGGTCTATGCCGAAAACTTCAACAAGCTTTGTTCTATGCCCATAAACCAGCACCTATTGACGCTTTGAAAGCCAACCTATCTACAATAATTACGTACATAAGACCCCAATTGCTTGGAAAAGTGGTTGAAAATTGGATTACCAAAATGCGCTCTGTCAGAAGTAGCCGCGGTGGACATTTATCCGAAATTGTGTTCAAAGATGAATGCCATTGAATGTTATTGCACATAAAATAAATAAATCATCATTCAGCCATTGTCGATCCACTGCAGTATGAAGGCCTCCCCAGCATGCTTCCAACTCGCGCAGTCCTGAGCTTTCCTTTGCCATTCGGGAGCAATATACTTGATGATGTCATCGATTCAGGGTTTTTAGGTCTTCTTCGTGGACACTTATGATCAAGCGGTATCCAACCCAGGATTGCTTTGGTCCATCTGTCGTCACATCGCCTCGCTATATGGCCTACCCACCTTCATTTCAATTCCTTCACCTTTGCAATGATGTCATATACTTTCGTCTGTTCCCTGATCCATGTGCAGGTCTTTCTGTCCCACTTTGTAATCCCAAGCATACATCTTTCCATTCCCTTCCGTGCTACCCGAAATCTTTGAATTGATTGTGATGTGAGTGTCCATGTTTCACTTCCGTTTGTCAAAACAGGCAGCACGCACTGATCAAACACTTTTCTTTTCAGACAAAATGGGAGTTTGTTCTTAAACACCATGTTGAGCCTGCCAAATACCTGCCAGCCACACCTAACGCGCCGTTCCAATTCCCGGGGGGTATCACCCTCAATTGAAATCTTTTGCCTAAGACATATGTAGTGGTCCACCACCTCTAAGTCACTTCCTAAAATAGATATTCTTCTGTTTTCAGTAAAATTGTTGAACATAACCTGGCTCTTTTTTACATTTATTTTCACCCCAAATGGTTCTCCCTCCTTTTGCAGCTTTTGTATGTGTTTTTGTAATTCGTCTCGGTTTTGTGACAAGAGAACGATATCATCTGCAAATCTAAGGTGGCTTAAGTATGCACCGTTTATTTTTATTCCATTCTGTTCCCAATCCAGATTACGGAATAACTCTTTAAGACAGGCTGAGAAAAGAACAGGAGATATTGAGTCACCCTGCCGTACACCCTGTTCTATATTGATTTTAACTTCAAGATCATCCATGTGAACTATCGCTGTAGCTTCATCCTACATGGATCTCGGTAGGCTTACATAGGCTCTGTCTATCCCTTGGTTAATCAATGCATCGATTATGACTTGCTTTGATATTGTGTCAAATGCCTTTTCTTTCATAGTCAATTAAAGCCAAGCACAGTGGCATGGTGTACTCATTGTGCCTTTCTATGGCCTGTTGAACAACCTGGATATAATCCATTGTACTGAATCCACTTCAGAATCCTGCCTGATTGGTTTTGCATCATTCAATGTTGTCAGAATTATTTTAGATATTCTCTTGGAGAAAACTTTGTACAATACTGACAGGAGGCTGATTGAGCGGTAGTTTTTCAAATCATCATGTGTTCCTTTTTTATGACGAAGAATGACTTCAGCAATTTTTCATAGGTTGGGTATTTTTTGTTTCCTAAGGTATTTTGAGTACAATTTTGCTAGTATTTTATTTAAAGTTCGACCGCCAGCTTTCAACATCTCAACTGTTACACTGTCCCTTCCTGGAGCCTTTCTATTCTTCATCGTTTCTATAGCATTTGTTACTTCATCCATCAGGATATCTGGCATTTGCTCTTCCGTGGATTTTGGTCTCTTGGACTGGTTCTGATCTTCATATAACTTGGAATAAAATCTTCTGATAACCTAACATTTCCGTACGATCCCAGCAAACTGCGCCATCCTCACGTATTAATGTATGCATGTGTGTCCTTTTCTGTCTCAGCTTGTGTTTTGCTTTGTTTATTCCCTTGTTTTCTTCTAGTGTTTTTTGCACTAGCTACATGTTGAACCGACGCGTCTCTTTTCGAATACGTTTTCTTATAGTTTTGCAAAGTTTAACGTACTCGACTCAAAAAGACTCACTGCATTCCTCATTGTACGCCGTTTTTTCATTAAATTAATCATATCGTTGGAGATTTTTAACTGATTGAAACTTTTTCCTGGTGGTGCTATTACAGCAGCCGTTTCAAGCACATTGTCGATTAAACTTTTTTAGAGAGATTTACCACTAAACACCAAATCTTTTTTTTTATCTATCTGCGCTGTCACGATGCTCGTAGGAGAGCAGTATGATTGCGAAGACAACTTATTTGTAGAACATAGTTTACTTCTGGAATTAGATTAAATCATCTACTGATGATGCTAACATGGTTGGCTAACCATGGTTGGCTAACATGGCGAAACGTGCGTCGAGAAGTTAAAAAAAGTGATTTGGTGTTTAGTGGTAAATCTCTTCAAGTTTAGTATTTCACACCAAAGGTTCCAATAGAAGAATTGATCACATTGTTGATTATTTTTTCTTACTGCTCTGGGTCTGGCAACACTTCAAAGTGGTTCGACAAAGCAATCTCAAAATCGCTGGAGCTAAGGATTAAAATTACAAAATATTGTTTTATCGTTTGACATGATGTAGTCAATTTCCAATGCATATGTATATATATATATATATATATATATATATATATATATATATATATATATATATATATATATATATATAGTTGCGTATTTTGTCCATGGAGAAGCATATTAAAAAGCAACGAAAACTCACCTGTGCTCAACGTGAATGCTTCGCCGTTATTATATCGGCCATGTCGAATGGTGACTGCAATCACACGCAACTCACGCTTTCTTGCGGTGAAAAGGTATGCACGAGAGGACGGCGACACCCACGTAGAGCGCGATATATTATTTTGGTTTTTAATAATTTTTGCCCTACTTCACGGGCTTCACTTTTCATTATTTTTCAATTTTGGATAAATACCCAAAGAAGTATACAATACTTGTTAGTCTCTCCCCCCCATTTAAAATTTTTTGTATGAATATAATGTATACAGGGGACAATTAGAAATTAAATATACCATAGCTGTTATAAACGAAAATACTTATAAACGAAAATAATATGTCGTAAAAATCAAAATATTACAACATTATTATTATAAAAAAAGATAAAAGTTTATATTAAACCATATATAAAAGTTTATATAAAAGTTTATTTAAAAGTTTATATAGAAGTTTATGTAAAAGTTTATATAAACGTTTATATAAAAGTTTGTATAAAAGTTTATGTGAAAGTTTATATAAAAGGTTACATATAAGTCAAATATAAACCTTAAATATTGGAGAAAATTGTCTTTTTATCGCTAGATGGAAACTTTTTACGATAATCTTTTACCACTTATAGCAACCACTGATTTTAATCATCTCTCTTTCAAAAAACACTATTAAATTCCTCCATTAGTTTAAGATCTCTTTAGGCCGTACCATTGACAACTTTAAAACTCCCAGTCATCAAGAATCCTGATTAAAGTTCTTAAAAGTATCCCAAGCAGAAAGATCATGTTTCAAAAAAGCAGATTTTATATTATACATCTTGAAAGACTTCATAGCATTTCTTGGAGCGAAAATTGTAATGGTTAAGTGAAATTAAGTTTAATATCTTTTGCTTGTACTAGAAAACCTTTTTGTTCTTCCTAAGTCTCCCCATCTTCTTGAGTTTCTTTAGAATGAAGTACATCACCAAGGGCAGTTTTAGTTCTAAAGGCACGCTTTTATCAAAAATTGCTAAAGTGACCGATTCTTCTGAGATGTATCGGAAGTGAGCTTTTCCAAAGCTTGTCTAAAGTATAAATCATTTATAAAAGTTATATCCTGTAATGGGGCTTTGGCTTCTAGTAGCCAACAAACCCAAATGTTGAATAAAGGCGAATTAAAAAGATGCAGATATCCCTTATACCACCTTTGTTATATGATGTTACATTAAATTTATCCCTGAAGAGAATTATCTTCAAATAATAAATTGCTTTAACCATCCATATTGCATAATATAATGCACCTGGAATACGAAATGTTACTTCTTGAGGCACTTTACCTCCAAAAAAGTTATTTTAAGTTCTATCAGTTTATTATAGTTATTATAGTATAGTTTATTTTAGCGAGGATGATGAACTTGCAGTTAGTTTGGACAGAATAGCAAAATAGTCTTATGATCACTACCAGTTTTGGGGATAACATACTGATCTTCAATCTCATACTGATCTAAATTTATTTAAGATAAGGCTTGTTGAAAATGCTTAAATAAAAGTATATTTGGGCCAGATGTACTAGTTACAACATTTTTACGAGATCCCGACCCTCGAAATATTTTCCCTCAGTTTTTTTAATATCAAATTAAGTTGTTATTTTTTTTTTAATAAAACTATGTTCTGAAAAATTAAAAATAATGAAGTTTACCATGTGAACTGGTCTTTGTGGTATTTGAGGCAAGCATTAATATTAACCGATCAAGCCCGTTGGCGGAGGCCCGTTACTCTGCGTCTCCAGAGTAAAGTGTTAAAAAGTCAAGTCTGAAGAAGTGAATAAATATATAAAATTATAATTTCATTAATAACACGATTTTGGAGAAATCACCGAATATTTAAATATGATTTTCCAAAGTTATCAAACACAGTGGAGATGCAGATTTTATCGGTATTGTCACTAAACTGGGGGGTGAGAACAGAACAAAAAAGTTTTTGTAAATAAAAAGTTTTTTAGAGACCATCATAATGACACAATATTTTTCTTAGGTTCTTTGTAACTCTGGTGGTTTGGTTGAAATACCTTTGAAGAAATTTCCCCCAACAGTTGAGCATTTGTCACTGACGAGGAATAGTTTTTCAGTAATTAAAAGTGACGCATTTTCTGGTCTCCGACAATTGAGAAAATTATCGTTGGATGGAAATAACATATCACTGATTAAGCCCTTTGCCTTTAGGTAAGAATTATATATATATATATATGTAATGTAGTTACTTGTACTAGGCTAATTAAAAAGTTCGAGAAGCGACACCTATAGAGCAGTAAAAGAACTATATAATCTGATACATTTTGAAGTTTCATCCTTCATATGAACATATGTGAAGTTTCAAGTTGATCTGTCAATTAATTCCTACACTTGAAGAGATTTATCACTAAACACCAAATCACTTTTTTTTAACTACTCGACGCACGTTTCGCTACCCATGTTAGCACCATCAGGAGATGATTTATCTGTCTGCGATGTCACGATGCTCGTAGGCGAGCAGTATGATTACGAAGACTACTTATTTGTAGAACATAGTTTACTTTTGGAATTAGATTAAATTATCTCCTGATGATGCTAACATAGTTAGCGAAACGTGCGTCGAGAAGCTCAAAAAAGTGATTTGGTGTTTAGTGGAATTAATTCCTACAAAAACAACAGCTTAAAGTAAACGTATAACAGCGATATTTTTCATAGGTTTTAATTCGTCGTTTTGTAACTATGGATGAGACTTGGGTTTATCACTATGATCATGAACTGCAACAACAATCCTCAGAGTGAACTGAGGTTGTTTAGCTCGAAGCAGCTAAAGTGGTCAAAATCGACCAAAAAGATTATAACATCAAATTTTTGGGATGCAAAGGGCATTTTGTTAATTGATTACCTTCAAACTGGTAAAACAATTACAGGACAGTATTACTCAAACCTTTTGGATCAATTGGATGTTAAAGTTCGTAAGGAAAGATCTGGTTTAGCGTTTAAAAAATAATTTTTCATCAAAGAATGTACCAGCTCACAAAGGTGTTTTTGCAATGTCCAAATTGAAGGAGTTACACTACGAATTGTTGGAGCATCCATCATATTCACCAGATCTGGCCCCCTTTGACTTTCATCTGCTCTCAAACCTTAAAAAATCCTACGTAGCAAGCGTTTTTCATCAAATGGTGAAGTTATTGCAGTCTTAGATGAGTATTTTGAAGGAAGAAAATCACTTCAAAGATGGAATAAATGAATTGAAGAACCGCTGAAAAAAATGTTTTGAGCTTAATGGTGAATATATGGAAGAGTAAAGTATTTTTTTCAACTATAAACTTGTTTTATCATCTCCGCTCCGCGAACTTTTCAATTAGTCTAGTAATAATTTATTTAAAATAGTTTATTAATAAATGAAATATTTTCTTAAAGTTGCAATTAATTTGCGACTTAAATGAGAAAACTTAGGTTTATGTTCTCAGACAAACGTATTTATAATAGACGTTTTAGCAACATGAGTACATTTAGATATTGATTAACTTTTGATCAGTAGGGTAGGGTGTAATTACATAGGTATGACCCTCAAAAGTTTAAAGTAAAATTTATAATTTCTTAGTAACTCTGGAACGGTTTGAAATAAAAACGCTAGTGTTATAGTAGTTAAAGTTAGAAATCACGTGGAAGCGTTTTTAAAAACTTTATTTTTGTTTTTGGGTAGTACAAAGAGTAACGGTTCTATTGACAGTTAACTAAAGATTGATTTTTGTTTACAGTTTACAATATTTATATTAAAATTAATGTAAACTAAGGGCTGTGTCAGCAATGACATCATCTGCTGGGGCTAACTCATTTGGTTGAGGTGCAAGCTGGCGATGTTAGTCATATAACTCCTCCCGCCGAAGACGAAAACAAAAGGGGTGAATGTTTGTTTTCGACCATATCCTGTAGGGGTATTTCTTCATTTCTTTTCTTGATCGGGTTGGTGGTTTGGACCGGGTTCTTTTTCTTTTTTTATATTTTCCATGCGAATATACTCATTATAGTTCCCACTATAAAAATGGTAGTGAGGGTAGTTGAGCTTAGTGCCATTATATGTAATTGGGAAGATTCTGGATTTTTTAAAAGTTTAGCTTTTTCTTGTAATTGTTTTATTTGGTTAATATCGATTGATTGTAGTTGAAGATGGGTTTGTTTTTGAGGTTCTTCTATAGTTCCAAATTCGATTGGTGGTAGCAGGTAGGGATTGCCTTTTAGTAATTCTTCTTTGTTCCAATATTGATTTTGTAATGCCTGAATTCCACAATTGTGATGTATTTGTATAAGGCTTGGCTCTTTAATTAGTATATATTCTTGTTTATAATAGTTTTGATATATTCTTAATGGTTGTTCATTGGGAATAATCAAAATATACTTGTTATTGATCCATTGTATAATAGGTTGGTCTAATTTCACATTAATCAGTTGGCATTGGCGATTTTCTGCGTATCGGATTAATGTAGTAATGCATTCTTTCGTTGTTGGCTTCAGTTCCTTTGGGCAAAGATAATTATCTTCTATTTGCGGACATTCTGTGTTGCTAAATTGTTGCGAATGAGTGCCAATAATTAGGTAGGGTTGATTAGGTACAATCAAGGTATTGTTTATAGGTATAGGAAATAGATGAAAAGATTGAAAGATTTCTTCCTTAAAAATAGGAAAGTGAATTACAAAAATAATTTTGTCTTTGACAAATTTCACTTGCAAACTCGCAATTTGGTAGTAATTATTTAATTCTTGCAAATTAAGAATTTTATCTTTTCCATATAACATTGTTAAATTAGATATTAGATTTGTCATTTCTTGAGCCGATATTATGGTGCCATGTAAAATGTTCAAATGAGCGAAAGCGATAGCATCTTCAATATTGTCTAGAAAAGTGATTAGATTCTGACAATTAAGAATTAGTTGATCAATAATATTATACGTATGTAAATAAGTATCTAGATTGAAGAATTTGTTTATTATGTTTGATTTAAGTTCTTCAATAGATCTTTTGATTGTTCTTTGATTTTTATCAAGAATATTAATAGTTTCGTTGTAGTTCAGAATGAGTTCTTTCGTCAAGGATATATGTTACATTATTTCTTTCTGAAAAGAATTTTCGTTCGTTTGGAGTTCATAGATTGCCTTATCATATATTTCTCCATCAAGGGTCCATCAAGGGTACCAAAAATCCATTTTTGTACTTTTCCTACTAGATTTATTAGTCCTCTTTTGATTCTAATATGGGGTTGAATATTGTTTAGCTTGGTTTTTGTTTCTTGTATTAAATAATGAGTTTGGTTCATCATAGATTTTAAATTTACGAATTTATTAAGTGGAATGTCTGTTATTTGAAGTCTAATGTTAAAATAGTCTTCGATATTGTTTAACTGATTGACAAGTGAGGATGTTTGTATATAGTGGATGAAGGTATGTTTGTTTTCTATTATTCGTGTATTTCCAAGTTGAAAGGGAAATAGTGGTGTTTTTTATAGGGGTTATAGTTACGTCGGTTTCAGTCTTCGCTCTTATAGTCTGTATCGTCACTACAAGTAGGTATACTGTCAGTATCTTCGTTGTTTTTCTGTGGACAAAAAGAATACTTCTTTGGTTTTTGTAGATTAGCTTTATGAATAATTTTACCTTTAGTTGTTATTATCTTTTTTCCTATATCTTGTTTTACCTTAGTTTTTGTATAGCGAGGTTTATCTTTTGTTCGCTTAGCTGTTTTATCTATGACATATGTATCTAATTGTTCTTCGTAATCTATTGGATTTTCTCTATTCTGATTACGTTTTTCAATTATTTTTGTCTTTGTTTCTAGAGAGGTATTATATATATTTTTATATATTTCTTTCAGTCGTTCCTTTCAGTCATCAATGAATTTATTTATTATTATTTCATCCGTTAGGTCGAATGGATCCAAGGCATTCAATTTTCCGTTAATAGGGATATTTAAAATTGGATCTTCCAATGATGTGTGAATCGTTTCATTGTCTTCTCTATTTTCTTGTTTTCGAGGGGGTTTGATTTGAATATTTGAGTGAACTATAATTTTAGGGGTGTTTATGATTTCATTAAGTCTTTCATGTTCTTGATCTGTCATCGGTATTTGTCTTTCTCTTTCAATGTACTGTTCAATTTCATTATTTATATCTCCTGGATTTCCAATAATTGATTCATTTTCAATTGCGTTAATTTCAATCCTTGATAACGCATCTGCATTGGTATTTTCTTTTCCTTTTTTATATTCAATTCTGTAATCGTATTCTTCTAGTTTTAGTCTCCATCTGACTAGACGTGAATTAGGTTCTTTCATATTAAATAGATATTGTAGTGGTTTGTGATCTGTGACAATTATAAATTTACGACCAAATAAATAGGGTCTAAAATGTTGGGTGGCCTACACGATAGCTAAGAGTTCTTTTTCTATCGTTGCATAATTTTATTCAGCCGGGTTTAACGTTCTTGATGCATAAGCTACTGGTAAATCGCTACCAACTTTTCCTTGGCTTAGAATTGCTCCGATGGATACATTCGATGCATCTGTTGTCAATACGAAGGGCTTTTCAAAATCTGGATATTGAAGTATAGGGTCGTTACATAGGATATTTTTACATGTTTGGAATGTTTCTATAAATTCCTTTGAATGTATTATCTTTTGATCCTTCTTTAAACATTTCGTTAGGGGTTTGGTTAATTTTGCGAAGTTTTTGATAAATCTTCTACAGTAAACTAATAATCCTAGAAAGGCTTTAATGTCTTTTGCAGTTTTTGGTATTGGATATTTTAATATTACATTTATCTTTTTGTGATTTGGTCTGATTCCTTCTGGTGTTATGACATGACCTAAAAATTCTACATCTTTTTGTAAAAATTCAGATTTATCTAGTTGAATTTTCAATCGGGCTTCTTGTAGTCTTGTAAATGCCAATTTCAAATGTTTCATATGTTCTTCTAGACCTTTAGAAAATATTATGACGTCGTCCATGTAGACTAGACAAATTTTTCCTACTACATCTCGCAAATCGTTGTCCATAACTCTTTGGAACGTTGGGGTGCATTTTTTAATCCGAATGGCATTCGAATAAATTCGTAATGTCCACTTTCTGCATTAAATGCTGTCTTTTCTACTGAGTTCTTATTCATTTCGATTTTGGTAAGGGATATCGATCGTCGATTGTCTTTTCGTTTAGTTTTCTGTAGTCAATAACTAGTCTCCATTTCTGTTTTCTACTAGCGTCAAGTTTTTTGGGTACTATCCAAATAGGGCTGCTCCAAGGGCTTTGACTATGTTTTATTATTCCATCTTCTAGCATTTTGGTTATCTGTCTATTTATTTCTGCTTTATGAACGAAGGGGTACCTATATGATTTCGTATGTATTGGAATTTCATCGCTGGTTTTGATCTCGTGTTTAATCTGATTGGTAAATGTTAGTGCGTTTTCTTCTTTGTGAAAGATGTTCGTGAAATCTCGACATAGTTTTATTAGTTCGGTTTTTTCTTCATCGTTCAAGTGATCTGTTCTGAGTAGCTTTGAAATACTCTTGTTTCTATATTGGTCCTTAATTGCAATGTTGTCAAAATGGAATAAATGATATTGTTCCTTTTTTGTGTCTGCGAATGGAATTGTTTTCAATGGTCTTAGTAATTTTATAGTGACTGGTTTGTTCGTATGATTATAGATTTCGGTATATGCAAATCCATTTTTTGAGGTAGTGAGAGTTTCTGGTATAAAGGCTTTCTTATCGAAATTTTATTCAGGAATAATTATATCACTATCTTGTTGATCCACTGGTACATTTATTAGGTGAACTTCGTGGGCGTTAATTCTGATTTTAAATTCTTCTTTTTCGGGTTCTCGGAAGTACAAGGGAATCTGTGTGGTTCTGTTAATTAATTTATTGTTTGATAGGTCGATCGTGAATTTGTGTTTTAGAAGTTCTTTTAATTTAATAATAAAATTAGGGTGAATTTTTCTTTGTCGTGTTTGCTTGTTTGCTTGTGTTTTGTGCTTTTTCTTAACCTACGTTTCTTAAAATTACTTTCAATCTCTTATCCGGAGAAATCGAAAGGGGTCGATAAAGGAGTACTGGACACTCACCGTATTTTTAGCCTGTCACGGGTCGTCAGCCGCTCGTCCTTCTATCGGGGTGAACCTCTAGCTCTGCAATAGTCGTTGGTTTCTTTGTGCTGGGTTGATCAGTAGACGGCTTCAATCCAAATCAGACTCGATGCTGTGGCTTTGGGGATGAAGGTGTGGTCGATACACTGATCCGTTTTCCGACTGCGCCAGTTAAAGTTAGAAATCACGTGGAAGCGTTTTTAAAAACTTTATTTTTGTTTTTGGGTAGTACAAAGAGTAACGGTTCTATTGACAGTTAACTAAAGATTGATTTTTGTTTACAGTTTACAATATTTATATTAAAATTAATGTAAACTAAGGGCTGTGTCAGCAATGACATCATCTGCTGGGGCTAACTCATTTGGTTGAGGTGCAAGCTGGCGATGTTAGTCATATAACTTAGTTCAAAAACTAAAATAAACAGTGGCGTAGATAGAGGGTAGTGGGGCCATTTTCTATAAATTAATATTGATAAATCAAAGAAGCAACCTGTATAATTTTGAAAATAACACTCTTTTCTCCATAAAAAGTAACTCTTCTAAATTAAGGGGCTTCTAAGAATGACACTCGGATTTTGAGATAATTACAATTATCTCAAGCAGTTTTTCCTATAAAGTTGGGTTTTTTGACATACGAGTCTGCTGATCAACACCATCGATATCTCTCTGGTACACTAGCAAAACATTGATGCTCATATTTATTAGTAGGCTTTGGATATCGAATATGGGGCATTTCACGTGAAGCGGACAACGAAAAAAAAGTGAGGTTTTGAAATTTGTTCATATTGGGCATATTTGTACTTCGAGGGGATATGAACATGTACACATAATATATCTTTTTTATTTGAGGTTCAGTAATTAAGATATGTGATTCTATAGAATTCACCTGATTGACGGAAGGGTTTCTTTGAAATTTTATTTTCATATTGAAGTAAATTATAATAAAAATATAGAAAATTTACTGTTCTTTTTGATTTTCAAATCAAATTCCAAATTTGGTTTTTTTAGTGTTAAACCGGAAGTAAATATTTAATTTTTTTTTTAATAATTTTGACTATTTTATTTATTTATTTTTTTTTGTTTGCTCTGCTATATTGCTATATTTTTACTATAAAAATTGCAAAATGGGTTATAAATTAGTTTAGGAGATACATCAATTAGAGTACCTACATGTTGCACTGAGCGTGATACCTGTCGCTTGATAAAGCCGGTTGGTGTTGTAAAAACACATTAAAACGTTGTCTATATTTCAATAAGATTGATTATGTATTATTATCTTACCTATTTGTGTCATCATATTTTTTACTAATGATTATTTTATACCTAATGCCGGTCGCTTTGGTGCGGACGATAAGAGCAGCGGCCTGTCGCTGGATGCCTTCTGAGAAGTGTTCTACGTTGGTCACTCGCCAGTCGGTAGGTTTCCTGATAGACTTATGGGTAGGCACATAACCAAGGGTTTATAGCCTGACGGGCGTGCTGGCCTGGGTTTGTCGGAAGCTGATGACCGTGGTTCGGAACCCACGTTAAGCTGTAGGTCCAGTCGCTAAATAGCTTAGTTGCTGATGCGTCTCTAACCCTAACACTTTACCTTTTTTAATACCTAATAAAATTCATTATTGTGAACAAAAATATGTATAGAAAGCAATATCAAAATAAAACACTATTTTACATGATTTTTTTCTAATATTGAGATAACGAAATACGAATAATAATGTCATCTCTTAGTTGCAAAAAACAATCACTTCATCAAAACGAATTAAAGTTATATAATAAAAAGAGATAGAAGTATGACGCCAAGCCACGCTTGTTTTCCATTATTTTTTTAGTTCTTGTTCTAACCTCTTAGTGAGTTACGTTCGTTAATAAGTTTTATCATTTTTATTGATTTATTATTGCTCCCTACGGCGATCCGTGCTTCAATCCATTTAACAGCTCACCGAAAGTTTAAAGGTATAAGAAAAATTCCTAAGTTTAGCTGAAAAATTAAATTGTTTCTTAAATGTGTATGTGTGTGCATCCTGCAGGAAACGAATGGGGGTTGAAACACCTCCGATAGTGGTAGATAATCTTGTCCAGAATAGTCAATCAATTGAAACTCCATAAAACTCCCAATATGTACTCCAACTCCCCTGTTGAAGGAGAAATTTAATGATCCGTCTACATCTACTTCTATGAAGACAATAATACTGACTCTAGCACCTAAATCTTGTAGTGAAAATTCCAAACGACAAGCGAGAAAAACAAAGCAATTAGTACATCAGTTCGGCATTTTATCATCTCCTAATCCACATGGTAGCCGTAAATTATCCGCCGATACAGAGAACTTGGTGAAATCCTTTTGTCTAAAATAGAGGTATCGGAAATTATCTTTCAATTTTAGAAACCTATTTTATTATAAACAAAATTTTAAGACAGATGCTGAGTTTCATTTTCACGCAACCTCTCGCGGTAAGGGACCATGTGATGGTCTTGGGGGAAACCTGAAACGTTTAGCGACACGTGCAAGCTTGCAGTTACCTCTAAGTAGAGCAATTATTATGTCAATACGCTTGTATGAATGAGCGAATTCAAATTTAACTCAGACAACTATTTACTACTACTCCAAAGATGATATTGAACGCCAAAGATTTTTTCTCCAACCACGATTTCAATCATCAGTAAATATTCCAGGGACAAAAAAGTACTACTGTTTTGTTCCTGCTAATAAATAAAATATTTTTCTTTTGATACTGCTGGCCGCGGTGGTCTGGTGGGTTAGTCGCCTGCCTCACAATCCAAAGGTAGCTGGTTCGATTCTAGCGCTCGGATGGGTGTTTTTCTTTAATTCTTCTGTTCGTCTTACTTCCGACCCTACACACACACTTATGTACACTAACATGCACACACACGCCCACACAAATCCACATCTAAATGTCAGTGGTTGTTTCTGACAAGAGTGTAAAATCCGACAACGAATTACCCCTCAGTTGGGTAAGGCCGAATGCCTTCTGAGAAGTGTTCTACGTTGGTCACTCGCCAGTCGGTAGGCTTCCTGATAGACTTATGGGTAGGCACATAACCAAGGGTTCATAGCCTGAGGGGAGTGTTATTCTGGGTTTGTCGGTAGCTGATGACCGTGGTTTGGAACCCACATTAAGTTGTAGGTCCAGTTACTAATAGCCTTAGATGATGTGCCTCTAACCGTAAATCCTTTCCTTTTCCTTTTTCTTTTGATACAATATTGTTTCATTTAGTCATTATTTCACTTAATCATTATTAAGAATATTTAAGTGTAAAACTAGTTTTACACTTAAATTTTTTTTTATTATATACTACTTTCAGACTTCTACCATACCTCTGGCATATATTATACATATTGTCCTTCGTATATTTTTCTTTTTATTAAGACTTTTAAAATTTACTTATACAGGGTGTCCCATAATTTATCCGCAATAGAGAAACTGCTGAAAGTAGAGATCATAAGAAATAAGAGAATTTAGTCAATAAATGTGTTGGCAGAGTTAGTTATTAAAAAGATATAGGGTATTGAAAGTGAAACTAAACTTTCAAAAATTGAGATAATTTTAAAACGTTTGAAGATATTAGGTTCAAAATCGGGGTAGTTGGATTTTTAAAGGTTACAAATCCGAATTTGGTACTAGTTTGAGCTTAGTTTCTAGAGGGCACTTGCTAATTGCTACTTTGTGAGGAATTAACTCACTCATATTTTTTTACTCTATAAGCTGGGAATATTTTGACTTCAATATAGAGAAGTGTCGTAATTCCTACGTAAAAATGTGCCCTTGGTAAATCTCACACCTATTGCGAGATATTCGTGTTCGAATATTCCATTGCACATCTTATCGATGGCTGAAAAATCTGCAATTCACATAGTGTGCATTGAATATGAGGAAAAAAAAAACATTAATATGTCAAAAATACAAAGGACTTTATTTAAAATAACAATTTTTTGAAATTTACTTCAATAGGTGTTGAAAATGTCCACCGTTTACCTCAATACACTTTCGCAGGCTCTTTATTCAGTGACGCCTCACATTTGAGAAGATATTTTCTTCATTTCTAATAACATTAGCCGCTTGTCAATTTTTTTGTAAAAGTTCGACTGGTGTATTGATTTCATCATGATAAACTAAAGACTTCATATAATCTCACAAATAAAAGTATGGATTAACTAACGGATTAATTAGGAATTTTAAAGGAAACTCACCACCGCACCCAATCCATCGATGTGGAAAACATCCCATCTTGCGTAAACCACATATCTTGTCTTAAGTTTAGACCTATACCGTCCAAAAGATCTAATAAATAATTCTAAAAACTGCACTTGCATATTAATCTGCATTCAGTCTTTGCGAAAACTCAAATTGACCGATTAAAAAATTATCGATAGTGCCGCAACAAACGTTAATTGAAAATTCAAGCTGGAAATGTCGCTCTCTTGGTAGGTGTGGATTTCCTAGAGGGTAATAATGATTATTTCGCCAGTTAAAAATTCTGCCTCTGGTAAAAGTTGCCTCGTCAGTACACAATATCTATTTCAGGTACATGGGGTCCTTTTTTTAGGCAGTAGATTTTAACAAAATTCTGATCTAGCCGGCAAATCTTTTGCAAACCGGCAAACAATTTCTCTTTATGGAAAACTTTTGAAACGGTAGAATTTCTAATTCCCGTAGGTGCCTCCAAACGCCTTGTGCTTAGTTCAGGATTTTCTGCGATACTAACCAAAATGTTTCGGTCGCCCACCAAGATTATTGTAACAAAACGAACCTGTTTCGCCTAACTCATTGAAAATTCTTTGAAAAATTTGTCGATCTGGCATGTTTCTGGTTGGGTAGAGCTCTTCATACCTTCTAACTGTAGCGCGACTATTGTAATTTTATTGTGCATAAACATAGAGCATATCCCTTAAATCACGGAATTAGAAAACTGATTAAGTCTGGACATTTTTTACAAATTATTTAATACCAACTCAAGATTGGAGAAACTTATTTTCACCGATGTTTAACAGGAGATATAGAATACAATGACTGTTGTCACCGAGACGTAATAATATGCACACAACATTTAAGGAACACTTTGTGAATTGCATATTTTTCAGCCATCGACGAAATGTGCAATGGAATATTCGAATACGAATATCTCGCAAATGGTGTAAGATATCGATATTGACCAAGGGTATTTATACCTTTTTTACGTGGAAATTATAATCCTTCTCTAGCTAGTACCAAATTCAGATTTGTCGCCTTTGAAAACCGATTTTGAACCCGATATCTTCAACAGTTTTTAAATTATCTCAATTTTTCGAAAATTTAGTTTCACTTTCAACACCCTGTATCTTTTTAATGACTTAACATTTGCCAACACATTTGTTGACTAATCCTCTTATCTTAATCTCTACTATCGCAGATTGCTCTATGGCGGATAAGTATAGGAGTTTTTAAGTCGTTATGTCATCAAATTTTCTGAAATATTTAAAAAAATAGAGGATTATACTTCACTCATCCGAGGTTTAATTCGATTCAATATTTTGCTTCGACAAATCAACATTCCTCGTTCAATATTAACGTAATTTCCCTGCGACATATTCAGTGGACCGTTTTTAACGAAAATATTAAAATGAGTGTCATAAGTCGCAAAATTGAGACAATTATTTTATAAAAGACTTCAGAGCGACTGACGCCACCCCTAAGATTTGCAAAGTAGAGCGGGAAGGTGCCGTATTAGTCCGTACTGCCCAGCTCTGGTTTAAAAAGTTTCAGGAGAGAGACATGAGACTTCAAAATAAGGGAAGATCAGATTGTCCGCGGTCACCCGATGCCGATGTTCTAACGGCAGATATGGCTGCAGATTCTGGACCAAGCACTAGGAAATTTTCAGAAAAACTAGAAGTATTCTGCACTACCATTAACTGGCATTTGCGAGACATAGGAATAGTACCAAAGAACTGTTGAATCACCCCTCATGAACAATCGTCGCAGCAATCCACTAGGCAGGTTGAAATGTGTAAAACTCTCTTCAAAACCCCTATTTGTTTGCGATTCATGCATATTTCATTGGTATTTATTTCGAAAAAGGGTATGTTTTAATAATTCTAATGAGGTAAAACAGTGGGTTATGCTCGAGCAATCAGCTCCTCCGATACCAAGACAAGAAATGTTTGTCAAAAAGATAATGCTGTGTTGAAGGAATAATTGACTTTGAGTTGATTCCTGATTGGTCAACTTCCACTTTGGTCAACCGTAAAAAAATCCTCCTACAGCAAAAGAACACAAAATCACATAGTTCACATCTAACCGCCTTAAAAATGAAACATGATTTTTGTAACATTGATGAGAATGCTTTTTTGAGTTTCATTTAGGTAGTTATTAATACATCTTTTCACAGAAATGACCTAGCACGTCTCATTTTCAAGTACATTTATATCATGGGATCTTCGAAAAGGGTCTTGTGGCGTTATATCTATCACTCTCCTCTCCTCTCCTATCATTATCATTGCATTATCCACCAACAAGCATTATGCGGGAAGTTTTTGAAACTAAACGACATTATGAAAATGGTAGTAAAAATTGTGACCAAGGTTAGAGCTCAGTCGTTACAGAGAAGACTACTCAAATAACTGACCGATGAAATGGACTGTCAATACGGGGATTTACTTATTCACTCTGTCTGATGGTTGAGTAGAGGAAAAATATTGAATCGTTTTAATAATCTTCTACCTGCTCTAGTTGAATTTTTTAAACAACGCGTTAAACCCATTTCTGAAATGGAAAACTCAACCTGGATTTGGATTTCTGGTGGACATGCAGAGATATTGAATGAATATAATTTACCAAGGGAAAGACAAAGAATTAACAAAAATGATTGCCGATATAAAAGCGTTCACCAAAAAGCTTCAGTTTTGGGAAGAAAATCTAATCAACCGCGACACCAAGCACTTGCCTCTTCTTTCAGAAAAGATACCTGAAAATCAGTTGCAACTTTACGACAGTAAATATGATGTATAAATAATATCGAACTTGAAGAATGCCTTTAAATCTCCTTTTAAAAATTTCAATGTCATCACCCTAGTGGTGCAATTTGTTGATTCACCCTACATGAAAATTAATATTGAGCATTTTGCTACTTGTTATGCAGCATTTTTGCGAGGATAGGGCTGTAGCTCTATCATTTTGAAGCATTTCTATGCAATAGATTTAAATGATTTAAACATAAAATCGTTGGAGTTAAATACAAAATGTATCTGATATTTAGCAAGTAAAGACAAATCCAGTTTTAGTTAGCGTTGCCTTAAAAGTGAAAGCGTCGTATTCATTTCTTTCTCCAATATGAAAGTGATAAAGAGCACATACCGCAACCGACTTACAGATGAACATTTGAATAATTGTATTCGAATGGCTGTAATTGACTATACCGCCAATATTTAAAGAGATGTTGAGGAGTCTGAGTATCAGCCTTCGCCTTAAAATGTTGATCTACATTTACTTTTGTTTAAATTTTGAAGTAAGATGTTACTTTTTCGTTATTTACATGGATCATGCGACTTTAATTTTTAAAAATATATCATATGCAATTGTGATTATTTTTCTGACATATACAATTTGTATATTGTATGTACATCATATGTAATATATAATATAGTTATAGTAAAATAAATCTTGTAGGTCGAAAATGTGTTTCCATTATTGCATTAAATAAATTTAGATAGCTATTCTGTCTCTATTTTCTCTATCTTCTCTATTTTTATATTATTAAAATAAATCAACACATTGAAAAGGTTGGCGAACACTTTACTAGTACTATATATCTTATTTAATCCATTTACTCAAATAATTCTTGAATTTTATTTGTAATTTAAAGCTATATAATACATACATATTCTTAATTTGCAGAGGATTGCCAAAACTGCGAGATCTTTCAATTCAACATACTCCACTGAAAACTGTTTCACCATTTGCTTTCGCAGGCCTCCAGAACATCACGTGCATCTATTTAAGCTACAACAAAATTAAATCTGTTGAAGGGTATGCCTTTGCTGGAACGACTAATCTAAAACTTTTAGTCCTAAATCATAACCCATTAACTGTATTAGAAAGTAACGCTTTTACTGGAATAACTGAGGTGGAGAAAATTGTTTTACCATCAGGAATTAAAGTTTTAGAGCCAGATTGCTTCAATGGTTTAGACACGTTAGGTCATATTCAACTTGCTTTTATGGATCTTAGAGGGTTAAAAAGAGGCATATTTAGAGGCCTTACTAACGTAAAATATTTGTCAATTCAGGAGTCGGATTTAGGAATTATCGAAGGTGATGCTTTCGATGACATGACCTACATTAAGTCGTTTAATTTTTTAAACAATAAAATTGATGCTATTCAGTGGTTAAACTGGACATGGGAACAGCACATTGGCCATGTTCGATTTCAAGGAAATCACATTCTAGAAATTCCCAAACCCGATTCGCTCTTGATAGAAGTAGAAAAACTGACTGTAATATCCAATCATTTCCCATGCGATTGTCATCTCCATTCTCTCTTAGGTGGACCTCTTACAAATGGTAGCATATTAAATTTTATATCAAAAAATTATTGTATATCACCGTTAGAAGTAAATGGAATGTATATGAACAATATTGATGTGGACTCAATAGCAAGGTGTGAAGAAGTTACTAAAGAAAATTTAGAGGCACCTCCAGATACGAGTAATGTAGCTCAACGATTAGAGAACCTATGTAATTATTTAAATATTTTGTTGTACTTACTAAAGTTGTTTAATATTACATAAAATTTACCTACATGTTGTTGTGTATATAAGAACCAAAGTGTAACATTTACAAAATTGTGATATTATTGATATATATATTAAAGTATATTTTGGTCTGTTATATGTTATTAGAATACGAACTAAGTTAAAAAATTGACTTGATATACTTTTCGCAATAAAAGTTAGCAAATTGTATGATTTTATGATATTGCATGTATATAAAAGTGTTTTCAGATTGAAGCCCTGTAAATGTGTACAGTATATATTTGTAAAAATAATTAATTTATAAAATTATTCCTTAGGTTTAAATGTTAGTATCAAAGAAGTAAAGACGGTTTGTTTTTTTTTAATGACACTGCCAAATGTATCTATTAATTAAATCTGCATATTTTGTTGTTTTAATTAAAACCCACCAATACAGCCTTGTAATATTAATATGAGGTAGCCGATATTTTAATGATAGGTAGCCTCATATTTAAATGAGGTAGCCGATAATTGATAGAAATTCGTTTTAAATAAAAAAAAAACTTATGTCTAAATTTCCACTATATTCAAAAATCGTATGACTGTTGTTTCGACTCACAGTGTTTTCTTCAATTATCATACAGTTTATAAGTTTTGGTTCTTTTCTAGTTAAAATAATTAGTATAATAGGAATGTGAGGTGGGGTGGAGAGGTGGTTGAGTTTGTACCGAGTGGCGGCACCCAACTCTATGACACCACAAGAGTGGTGACGAAAATGACAAAATTCCAATAGTAATTCTTTACCATATGCGACCACCCATATAGGAAGAAAACTAACACGCATGAAATTGACACCTGATATAAGCACATTTATTATGCGTACTTACAAAATCACAAATTTGGAAACAGGTCATACCGAAATGAACTTCACAGGTTATTTACGTTACAGTATCCAAATATCCCAGTTACAGCAGAACGTATATCTGACCAAAGAAGGGTCACAATAAGAAATAAACGCACTCCAAAACGAATACTGGCAAAATTAAAACAAGAATTTACAGAGGAATAATAATCCACATAGCCTCATATTTATAAAGAATACTAGAGCGACTGCACTCCCACTGCAGAGGTTTCGCATAATATAATCAAAAATATTATATCAGAGCAAACATGTGAGCAAAACCCGATGAAAAACTAGCTCTCTTGACCTCCTAAACGTTTAATGCAATATTACCGAAATATCTAGAAACTGATGCAACAGCACTGCCTTAAATATCAAAACGAAGTTCCACCATTAGACTACCAAAAATCGTGAATATTGTGGCGAAGTTATCGAAAGTTCCCGGTAATACAGTTCATTTTTACTGTCAGTGTCAATATTGGGAAGTGTCAAGAACAGTATTTTTTATTAGTAGAAGTATTAGTGTCGCATTGTACTTTAAAAATATATAGTAGCTTTTAAATCGAAAGCCCATTTTTGATTAGTGCCCGCACCCAAAGATATTGTCAGGGGGAGATGAATAAGTAGAAGAATTATAAGGAAAGAATACGTGACAATTGGTATCAGAAGCGGGATTTTCCCGGCGAAAAAAAATAGTGTTTTGAAGAACACTGTACTGCAAAGAATCGATTGTGAAGAATTAATTAATTGGGGGAAGAAGTTCCCGATTATTCTAGACAATACTTGTACGTGACTACGTACGTGATTTTTCCGAAGGGTTCTAGAACATTCTATTTGAGAACTAACGAAGATTATTTAACTTTGAGTCAATCAAGGCATATTATACTTAAAGAAGATTTAATTAGATAATTTTCAAAAAAAAACTAGACAGTTCTATTTCGGAATTTAAGAGATAAGGCAGATTGAGGACAGTCTCAAAAGAGTATTCTTACTATATGGCCACAACAAGACAACAGTCAGCAAAAATGGAAGAACAAATTAAGAAATTACACGAACCTGAAAAAAGATCACATAAAAAAGTAGCCGAAAGACACCAAGAACATACGGGAATTATGAAATATTTGCAGGGCTTAGAAGAAAAGAGACAAAAAGAAAAGCTAGAAGAGTAAGACCGGTTTCAGAAAATTTTGGATCAGAATCAAGAATCAATAAAAAATTTGATAGAGAAACAACAAAACAATTTTCAAGGTGTTATAGATTTCGTTAAAGGAGAAATTACTGATTTGAAAGAAAAAGTAGAAACGCAAATAAACAAAGTGGAGAGTAAAGTTGAAAAACTGGATATGGAAATGAAAAAGTTAAAAATTCAAAGTCTCGCTGGACATATTTCCAGTATTAAAATAAAACCACCAACCTTTGATGGCTCCACTTCCTGGAGCATGTATTTTCAACAATTTGAAGTCGCAGCTACAGCTAACGGATGGAACGACAACGATAAAATCACGTCGTTAATACTTTCACTCAGAGGGCCTACATTAGACCTGCTCCAGAGTATACTAGCCTGTCACCAGCAAAACTACCCCCATCTTGTGCAAACGTTGGAGCTGCGATTTGGAGAGCAATACCGACAAGAGGTATTTCGGACTCAAGTTAAATCCCGAGTACAGCAATCTGGGGAGTCACTTCCGGAATTCGAGTCCGAAATAAAAAGATTGATAAGACTAGCATTCCCTACTGCAGGAGAGGAGATGCAGGAATGGATGGCCCTGTCTTCTTTTATTGATGGATTGCGAGGATTGAAAATACAAGAAACCCTACGAATGTCCAAGTTCAGTAGGAGTAGTGATGCTCTTGTCTGTGCTCTAGAATTAGAGACTATTTTTAACGCATCAAGGCCAAAAATCAGAGCAGTGACTATGGAGGACCCAAGTGAGAGTACACGTGCACGCAAAACAGGTTTGGAAAATGTCCTGTATGCGCTGATGGAGAAAATTGACGCCTTAAGTGAAAAGTCCAATCAGCGTACCTTAAATCAAGTCGAATGTTTTCGATGTCATAAAAAGGGACACTTAAAAAGGGACTGCAGAGAGAGGTCTTCTTCGAGAGATCGAAATCAAAGATCTACTAGACCAAGGCATGCAGGCCCTAGTTACCAACAGGGAAACGAATATTAGTCAGTGTCAAAGGGTAAACGCTGGCTGCGTGAGGGGAAGCCCGCACGGTTGTCTCCATAAACAGTTTTAAAAGGTCTCAAGAAAATTTAACTCTAGAAGGAACAATTAGTGGGCAACTGAAGGCTGTAACTGTAGATACTAGAGCAGCCGTTTCTTTAATTAAAAGGAATTTAGTAGATCCCGAGAGAATATAGGCTATTTCAAGGAGAGTAATGTTGCGTACAATCACAGGGGAGACAGTACCAGTTCATGGAAAAATCATCGTTGAACTTACACTTGGTTCAATTTCTTTAAACTACAAAGCCATAGTTGTTGATATAGAGGTTGAATTTATTCTTGGGATGGATTTAATCAGACAACATGGGTTTTCCTTTGATCCAAAAATGGACACAGTGCAGTTCGGTAATGAAGAATTTGTGCTGAATACAGAAAATAACTTTCAAGCAATAAATATTTTGACCATTAAAATCGTAAAGACACCAGCAAGTACAGAACAGATAGTTATTGGAAAATTGGAGACATACCCTGGATGCTGTGTCGAAATTGCGCAACCATTAACCAATGGTGAACCGGAAAAATACATAACTGGGAAGACTTTGGTGAAAACAGACGGCGAAATTTTGGTTCGAGTGGCTAATGTATTTCTCACCATAGTTAAAATAAATAGGGGAGATGTAATTGGAACTTTTGAACCGGTAAAGCAAATCTCCAACTGTAATCTGCCAAAGGGAACTGATACGATTATGACTAATATAAATAGACAGATTCTCGAAAACTTTGAAAAATCTTGAGCCCATCTGACTCCAGAAGAACTTCAGAAAGCTAAATATTTTGTTTTAATAGAAAGTGATGTATTCGAGACGGAAGATGGCCAAACAGGACGAACGAACTTAGTGAAGCATAGAATTAACTCCGGACGGGCACACCCCATTAGGCAGCCAGCACGACGAATGCCGATCGCAAAGCGATGGAAAGGCATGTTGATCAAATGCTTGAGGAAGGGGTCATAGAAGAATCCAGCAGTTCGTGGTCAGCTCCGATAGTGCTAATAACTAAGAAAGATGGAAGTCTTAGATTTTGTGTGGACTATCGGAAGCTTAATGATATCACCAAAAAGGACAGTTATCCCCTACCAATAATTGAAGACACGTTAACGACACTGTCAGGTTCTAAATGATTTTCCATATTAGATCTGGAAAGTGGATACTGGCAAGTCTTTGTACACGAAGATGATAAAGAAATTACCTCCTTCACCACCGGTAGTAACCTATATCAGTTCAGTTTGGATCGTGCAATGCACCAGTTACCTTCGAGCGATTAATGCATCTTGTTCTAAGAGGTCTTACTTGGAAGGCCTGTCTAGTGTACTTAGATGATGTTATGATAATGAGTCAGTCATTCGGGACCATCTGAAAAACTTTAGGGAAGTATTCAACAGGTTTGGACAGGCCAATTTGAAGCTGAACTCAAAGAAGTACTTCTTGTTTCAGAAAAGAGTAGAAGAGAGTAGAAAAGAGTAGTAGAAAAGAGTAGTTTTTGGGCCATGTAGTATCTGAAGAAGGTATTCAGGCAAACGAAAGGAAGATCGACTACATAAAAGATTGGCTAAGGCCCGAAGATAAACATCAACTTAGGAGCTTCCTAGGACTCTACTCGTACTATCGACGGTTTGTGGAAGGATTTGCCGACATAGTGGCTCCTCTACATAAACTAACTGAGGACAAATCAGTGTACAGTTGGACACTTGAATGTGACAGTGGTTTTATGAGACTAAAATGTGGTTTATGCTCTAGTCTTATTTTAGCATATCCAAAATGGCAAGGAATGTTTATTTTGGATACGGACGCCAGCAATAATGGAACTGGAGCTATCCTATCAGAGGTACAAAATTTAGAAGAACATGTCATCGAGTATCACAATCGAGTTTTGTCTAAATCAGAGCAGAATTATTGTGTCACAAGAAGGGAGCTACTTGCCATTGTCAAGGCCGTCGACCATTTTCACCAATATTTATATGGCCGTAAATTCCTAATTCGTACAGATCACGCCACTCTAAAATGGTTTTTTGAAATGAAAAATCCCGAAGGACAGTTGGCCAGATGAATAGAAAAGTTACAACAGTATGATTTCGAAATTAAACATCGACCGGGGAAACTTCATAGGAATGCTGATGCTCTATCCAGACGTCCATGCAAGGAAGATTGTAAGCATTGTCAAAGTGTAGATCAGCGAGAATGTTATACGTACAGCAGTGTAAGGAGGACTGGCATTACTACAGAAAATAATTGGACTACAGAGCAATTGAGGATAGATTAATTGAAAGATCCTGATATGGGACCAATCCTGTACCTCAAGGAAAACAGTGAGTGCAGACAAGAATGGAATGAGGTCTCCAGTAAAAGCCTAACTTTTAAGGCGTTATGGGCCCAATGGGATTCATTGGTAGTCGAAAATGGATTGTTGAAAAGAGTTTGGGAAAGTGCTGACGGGAAGTTTAAAAAGAGCCAGTTAGTGGTCCCAAGGAAGAAGATTCATTAAGTGTTGGAAGAAATACACGACGGTAAATCTGGAGCCCACTTTGGAGTCAACAAGACTTTGGAAAAGGTTCGGGAACGCTTTTACTGGGCCGATATCATGAGGACATTAAGGAGTGGTGCTGGAAATGCAACACATGTGCCTCTAGCAAGGGTCCTAAATAACGATCTCGCGGACCAATGAAACAGTACAATGTTGGCTTTCCGTTCGAAAGAATAGCCCTGGATGTTGCAGGACCATTCCCAGTATCAGATCATGGCAACAAATACATCCTACTTTTCATGGATTATTTCAGTAAATGGCCTGAAGCTTTTGCTCTCCCCAATCAGGAAACAACAACTGTAGCGCAGGTGTTGGTGGATAAAATTTTCAGTAGATATGGTGCACTCTTGGCACTCCACTCAGATCAAGGGCGTAATTTTGAATCCGTGATTTTCAAGGGGGTACTCGAGATTATGGGTATCCACAAAACTAGAACCACACCTTTGCATCCGCAGTCCGATGGAATGGTAGAGCGATTCAATAGAACAATGGAAGAACATCTTTCCAAGGTCATCGCTAAAAATCAGAGAGATTGGGACCAATATCTTCCATTATTCCTACTGGCTTACTGATCCGCAGTCCACGAATCAACAGGTCAAAGCCCAGCTAGAGTTGTTTTCGGGAGGGAGCTACGCCTTCCTTGTGATTTGAAGCTTGGAATACCCAATGAAGAGAGAAGATATGTCCATTATTACGCAGATGAAGTACAAGAACGTCTTCTAGAAATATACGATCACTCGTGATCGTATTCAGTTATCCAGTGACCGGATGAAGAGTAGATACGATATTAAAGCAAATTCTACAGGGTTCCAAGAGAATTACTATATTTGGTTATATAACCCAGCAAAGAAAAGTGGGTTATCCCCAAAACTTCCTCAACCATGGGAGGGGCCCTATAGAGTTATTAAGAGGATAAATGATTTAGTGTATCGAGTCCAGTGCAGCCCCAAGTCCAAGATGAATATAGTACACCTGGATAGGCTTACAAAATACCATGGTCGAGAAGCTGATCGGGACGATGAGGTTTAAGAAGAGGGGGCAGTGTGGCGAAGTTATCGACAGTCCCCGGTAATACAGTTCATTTTTAGTATAAGTGTCAATATCGAGAAGTATCAAGAACAGTATTTTTTATTAGAAGTATTAGTGTTGTATAGTACTTTAAAAATATATAGTAGCTTTTAAATTGAAAGCCCATTTTTGATTAGTGCCCGGACCCAAGGATATTGTCAAGGGGAGATGAATAGGTAGAACAATTATAAGGAAACAATACGTGACAATATTCTAGATTGTCGCTAATCTAGATTCTTGCTAAAAAGAGAAACATACCCAACTCATTGGAAGACTTGCACACAATTGTAAGAAATATTTTTGTTTAGTATATATATTTTAGACATTGGTTTCATCTCAAAGAAAAGGATAGGTCTATCGTTTGTTTAGCATACAAATGTAAGAAATATGTTTGTCTAATTTACATCTTCCAGTATCTTGTTCATTCTCAGGCAAAACGATAATTTTATCACTTTTTTGGTAAAGATGTGTTTTATTGCATTTGACCAAATGCCGACTATATTTAATTTTTCCGCTTAAAGACACACTGGGTTGTGTTATTGTGTATGCATTCAATGTGTTCACTGATCCTATCTAAAAGCTTCGACAACACTTAAGGGTACTTACCGCCCGATGTGCGAAAATGGTGGGGCATCTTTAGAAATGTATTTGAGTATTTTATATTTCAGTATTTGAAACCAACATTTTTATTTATAATGTGAACAAGTGTCGTATCGTGTCGTTTCCGGATAATTCCAAAGGTGAGTTTGTCACTGAACAGTTTGGTTTCTATCGATTTATATTAGTTTTGAGATCTATTTTAAGCTCTATTATTTCTAATTAATGTTTTCATTAATATTAAATGATTACTATGTAAGTGAGTTTTTCACTAAACACTTTGTCTTCTATTGATTTTGGTAGTTTCGAGAAGTATTTAAAGATTACTTCTATTTCTGTTTCTCACAGGATAATGTTCTGATTATTATCAAGTATTCATGTACAATTAAATTAAATATGTTACTATTAATTTAAAGTAATATTTAAAACAATGTTTCTTGATTAGTGTTTTGATCAATATTAAATTATTTCTACTTAAGTGAATATCCAAACTTTGTTTGAGTACTGGCATTAACATATTCATATGATTTAAAATTTAATCGAAAGAGATATACATGGTATTGTCGCGCATTCTCCCTTTAATACCATGAGGTGGGTAAATGCTGTTTTGCGCTTCTAGTATCTGGAGCGGGCGCATCGCGCGCTCTCCCTTTGTACCCATTGCACAATTCAGTGCTAGAGGTTACCTTAGGGTGTAGTTGGATAATCCATTATGTTTTGTTTAGCTCTTTGGGTGGGTATCTCGTGCGTTCTCCCTTGATACCCCCGCATACTCGAAGTTGGCACTGTTGCGCATTCTCCTCTCAGTATCAGGAACAGTACTCATTATTGATTGATAAAATTGTCATTGATGAAAAAGTTTGAGCTGTAATTTAATAAATGATGAGAGATCATTGTTGAAAATATATGGTCTGTACTTTAATAGATATTGAGAGGTCTCCATGGTATTGTCGCGCGCTCTCCCTGCAATGCCATGAAGTGGGTAAATGCTGTTTTGCTTTTTTGGTATCTGGAGCGGGTACATCGCGCGTTCTCCCTTTGTACCCATTGCACAACTCATGATCAGAGTAACGTCTGAATGATTGTGGCGTGTTCATAAGAATATGTATTTTTGATATTTTTTGAGTTTTAGGTAGTGGCGATAAACCCAAATAAAGGAAAAAAATATAATTACCGGAGGTTACACGGTAGGGTGTGGTTGGATATCCATTATGTTGTGTTTAGCTTTTTGGGTGGACATCTCGCGCGTTCACTGTAGATACCCCGTTCATACCCGAAGCTGGCAGTGTTGCGCGTTCTCCCCCCAGTGTGAGGAACAGTACCCAGTTTGATAATTGATTATTGGCCGATAATATTACAATGGTAAAAAAGTTCTACATAACTACAAAGTTATGTAGAAAATCTCAATTTAAATCCATGATTGCTATCATGCATTATAACTGAGGTTATAATGAGTATCTTTCGTTGAGAGTGTGAACAGTTACTTTTCAACATTTTTATCGATCTGATAAATTTAAAGTAACAGATAGTAAACAGAGAATAGTATGGTGGATTCGGAGTATTCAGGGTTACTTTTACTTCCAAGTAGTTAAAGCTGCAATGATTGGAAGCCACCATAATGCTCGTCAAACTAGTTAGAGCAGTTGGTTGGAGCAGTACCGTTAAGCCATCTCATTTAGTATTGGAGAGATAAGTACATCTATCTCTATATTATATATATGTTTAAAAAAATCCTTTTAATATATGTCACGTGATTTTTGTCGTATCATTACACAATTGTCTGCTGCGCAGCTCAAACTGCTGTAGTTGTAAATTGATCCAATATAATCAAGCAGCCTTATGAAAAAATGTTATCACAGAACAAAAAGGATTCGAACAGAAATAGGCAAAAGTAACCAGGATATTAAAAATATTTAAAATTTATACTAAACGTGATAAAATGTACCAACATGTCGAGAAGGTTATCGATACTCTAAAGTCAATGAAATTACCTGAAATTACTATAACGGAATTACAGAAGATAACAAAAAAAACTGCACATTTCGAATCGCACTGGAATGGAAAATATATACAATTTCTAATATATTTGAGTGGATTTATATAAGAGAACCGGAAAAAAATCCTCAATTTGTTACTCCACATAAAACATATAAAAAAAAAGAGAAGCAGAGTTCGGTCGACTTAATCATACTAATTATCAATAATTAATTGTATTATTAAGTAGAGGCAGTATGACTAAATGAACTAATTCTATTACTAGGAGTCTATGTCTAATTCGATTACTAGAAGGAAAAACATTCATCCACATCTTAAGACCGGTTTCGTATTTTAAGAATTCAGCAGTTAAGCTCTCTAAAAATATGTTAAGCCCTCTTAAGTACTTTTCTTCCCATTTATTTAAACCCGACCCACAAAGAGTGACCACCTGTTACAAATTAGAGATCGAAGTATGCTAGTACTCACCGACCTCTATGTGGCGTTAGTATATAACGTTTACCTAAATTATCCGACGATTTTAAAGACGACTGAGTCTTTAAAATCCCCATAAAAAATATCCCAGCTTAACTGATGAATCCTTAACCTTTAACTACCCACGCGTGTCATATCACGGTGGGGTTTCCCCACCTATCCCGCTCCACGCAACCTACACCCAATGTGTCTACTAAATGCTCACATAGTAGGCCCCTTTCACACTATCCACTGCACGTCACTCCACGCCACGCTACGCCGCAACAAGTACACAGGAGTAGATGGGGGTTTACACACCTATCAACGCCACACTATTATACTCAGCCACAAGGGTTCCACTCGAGATCAACAGCTGGAGGGCGCCACATGCACGCAACTCCCATCCACGCCACACCACCTCTTGTCAACAGTAGGCCTGAAAGAACCAATGCCGGTCGCGTAGGTGCGGACAATAAGAGCAGCGGCCTGCCGCTGTTGTGCCGAAACCGCATCGGAGCGGTAGTTGGTTCGATTCCAGCGCTCGGATGGTTGTTTTTCTTTCTTTCGTCTGTCTGTTTACTTTCTAAATGTTTGTGGTTGTTTCTAGGCAAGAGTGTAAAATCCGACAACGAATTACCCCTCAGTCACGCCAATTAAAGTCTGCGTAAGGCCGGATGCCTTCTGAGAAGCGTTCTACGTTGGTCACTCGCCAGTCGGTAGGTTTCCTGATAGACTTATGGGTAGGCACATAACCAAGGGTTCATAGCCCGAGGGGGGTGCTGGCCTGGGTTTGTCGGAAGCTGATGACCGTGGTTCGGAACCCACGTTAAGCTGTAGGTCCAGTCGCTAAATAGCCTAGTTGCTGATGCGCCTCTAACCCTAACACTTTACTTTACTTTTAAAGAACCAATGGGCTCTTTCATACTCTGCCACGCCCCATCCATTCCACAACCACAATACACACGTGGTTAATCATATCAGTTAACAGTGCTTATTTGACCCCAAGTTTGTTCTTTGTTTTTTTTTTTAATTTTGATGACTTTTTTTTGCAATTTTGATTATTTTTTGTTGTAATTTTGATTACATGGAGTTTTTTGATGCTGAAAGTTAACAGACGAAGTAAAGAAAAATAACTATTTATGGAACGTACAACTCAGTGATTATTCAAATAAACAAAAAAAACAGTTTGCTTAGTCCGAAGTTGCAAATGCATTGTTTTCTGAGTATGCACAAATGACCCAATGTTACTATCAGCATCTGCTGGGGAGTAATAGACTTCCTCGAGCCACTGTCTTGCCTGCTCAAACTTTCTTCTAAAACTGCAAACAGTTCTTGAAATGATCCCACGCTCATACGAAAGAATGTGAAAAGCTTCATGGGATTATCAAGGAGCTCCTCAAAATAGTCAAAAGTGCTGCTTTTTTGTCGGGTCGAAATATATGGGTGTACCCAAAATTCTTTTTTTCCTGCGCCTTCTTAATCTTCGAAGGACAATTAAACTCATGCCAGCCAACTCTTCAGTTGAATAGTCCATGACGATGGCAGGAGCAGACTGAACAGAAAAGTCTCACTTTTCATGTGGATAATGTGTTGATGGAACTTTGATAAGTGTGAAATGATGAGTGGTGGCGTGGCGAGACGTGGACAAGTGTGAAAGGGACCAATATGTTGACGACATGTGGTGTGGAGTGGCGTGGCGTGGCGTGGAGTGAATAGTGTGAAAAGGGCCGTATTGTTTTGATAGCAATACGTTGAACTAGTTTTTTCTGCAGTTTCGTTCGTGTACACAGTCTGGTGTACAAAATACACCGCCCATGTAGTTATGCAAGTATAAGAATGTTTTAACGTTGATTTGCACGTTAGGGATTTGCACGGATTTTGTCGAGTCTCAAACATTTTTATTGAATTTTAGGAACAAAGTAGAAATAAGAAACCCAAATAAATTGACACAAACGGAATTGGAGGAACTGGTCCAAGTGATTTGCGACTCCGATTCGGAAGACGAAATACCGAACGATGCTGCTGATACTACTGTCGAATATATAGAGAAAAATGAGCATAACTCTGAATCAGAAATTGAAAGTAGCGACTGCGATGATTTAGAAGAATAAAATTGAAAATAAAAATTACTTTATTGTTAAGGAGATTGACTATTTGGCAAAAAAATCGCTGGAAAGCAAATTAAGTAAAGTGAACTTATAATTATTATTAAGCTAATAAGCTAATAATCTTGAGAAAAATTTGTCCGGTGCTAAACAACATGCAAAAAAACCTACAAAATGAAGTAGATGCCCTTATGAGAATACTTACACAAAAAAAAGATAGAACTGGAAAAAGAACTAGAAAACAAAAGAACTAGAACTAGAAAAGATAGAACAAATATACAAATTTCGAAAGTTCGATCCAAGTATATACGAGAACGTGACGCGAAAGATGTAACAAATATAGAAATTCTTGCATTTATAGGTTTTTTATTGTTATCTGGATATAAGAAGCAAAATTATACCTATTTTTTGGAACTATGGGCAACAGAACAATGGTAGAGGTTCTGAAATTTTTCAGAAATACATGAGCAAAAATAGATTTCTATTTTTGCTTTCTGTAATTAGATTCGATGATAAAAGTACAATAAACCAAAGAAAGGAGATAGATAAGTTGGTTGCAATAAGATGGATCATAGATAAATTCGTAAAGAATTGCAAAAACAACTACGCCGTTGGCGAATTCATAACTATTGATGAAATGTTGATATATTTTGGAGAACGTTGTGGTTTTGTACAATATATACCAAACAAACCTGCGAAGTATGGATTGAAAGTTTCTGTAATATGTGATGCGAAAACATTTTTGTATCGAATTTGGAGCTCTATTGTGGAAAACAACCGGATGGGCCCTTCAGCGTGCTGAATATACCTACTGCGATTGTTCACCGCTTGCTCGAGGTTCGGAATTACCCCACTCTTCCCTATTAACTAAATAAAAACTACTAATTTTTTTTTGCAATTTTTATTTTTCATACATTTATGTTTCAATACGTGTTTTTAAATTTGGATACATACCTTGTGCAATATAATTCAATTTTTCGTTAAAATGTATCGACATCTATTCCCATCATTTAAAACTTGTTAATTATTTTTGTTTGGTACAAGAAGGTGAAAAATGCATACGTATACTTTATGTACTAAAAGGCAAAAGATAATTATGTTTATTTTATATTGTGTATAAATTTTGTAGCTTTTATACAAGGTGATCCATAAATGTCTCAGTGAACATATGATCTTAAATTGACATTACACATAGGTCACATGGATATAATAAAATTTTACGTAAATTTGACATAAAACTGACTCTCTTGATCGTAATATGATGTAATTTTGTATATTAATACGACATTATACTGACATATGTGATTATTATATGATGTCATAACTATGACTTAGATTTTAAATCCACCTTAATAATATTTATATTATTAACTAAAATTAAGCCAGTAATATTTATATCAAACCGTAACGTAAAAATTAAGTCAGAATTTTATGTACTATTTACGTAAAAAATAATCATTTCAACAAATAGTCATTTTAACAAAGGTCGATATAATTATTTGATGTTTTGATTTAACTATACAAATAATTCTATCATACAATTCATCTTCAATGTTTTTTTTCCTCATCGTTTAATGCGATGCTGTCGGAATTTTTCAATGACAAAACAATATTCCATTACATATCTACTTTGTGTCAACTTTAAATTGTAATTTATTTGGCTCTTTGACAAAAAAAATTTTTACGAATATTAAAAAAAAAATTAAATAGCATAGTTTGCACATGCGCAGATGCAGATCTGAACCCCCCGGACCTGACTAGATCTGAACTATTTTCAAAAACAAACCTGTGGTTAATCCACACGATGACAAAAAATTCTATTTTTTGTTAGTTTCTTAATTTAATTACTTAATTTTTTTAATAACCTTACCCCATTAATTTAAAGCGTTCATTTCATAAAATAAATTAATAAAAAAATATAAAACAGTTAATAAATTAAAAAATTATTTAAAACTGAAATATCATCACAAATGGTATATGCGAAATTGGCGCAATTGCGCAATGAATTCATATAATTTATCGAGGTTGGATTATTTAGTTTATTTTATAATTATATTTGTATTCTACGATTCTAATACCATTATAAATTTTCGTCGGTCAATGGCACTAGGTGCTCCAACTCACTTATCGAATTCGATATAAGTCGAATAACTACTTTTTATTTACGTTACAGGTAATGGTAATATATGTGTGTACCATTAACTGTAACGTAAATAAATAAAGTGAAACCTGGACACTCACACCGCAATCAATTCGAGTAGCACAGAGGGAAATGGAAAGATGTATGTACATGTACAAGACGAAACAGAAAGTCCTGCATCAGGGAACAAACGAAAGTCTGTGACATCATTGGAAGTGTAAAGAAATTGAAGTGGAGATGGGCAGGCCATATAACGAGGCGATGTGATGACAGATGGACCAAGGTAATCCTGGAGTGTATACCGCTTGATCGCAAACGTCCGCGAAGAAGACCGAAAGCACGATGGATTGATGACATCGTTAAGCATATTGGACCAGAGTGGCAGACGAAAGTCCAGGATCGTGAAAGTTGGAAACATGTTGAAGAGACCTTCATTCTGCAGTGGACCGACACGGGCTGATGATGATGATGATGATGATGATGATATATATATATATATATATATATATATATATATATATATATATATATATATATATATATATATATATACATATATATATATATATATATATATATATATATATATATATATATATATATATATATATACATATATATATATATATATATATATATATATATATATATATATATATATATATATATATATATATGAATTATAAAAATAATTTTACGTCATGAATACAACTTCTTTGTTACATCAGCATCTTACGTAATAAAGTGTGAAATAATTAGTCACATATAACTCATATACGACACATGTCTTATGTAAGGCGTCACATTATGTGATATCATTTTGATTTTGATATCAATGACGAAAAAGGCGGAGGGGGGGGGGGGGGTTGAACTTACGGTCATTTTTTATATTAAAAAAATGTAAATCGTGTTTTTAAACACTCTGTAGTTTTCCAGTTAAAGTTAGTTACTAACAGCATTTTGTCTTTAAAAAGTACCTTCACTAAATTTTTACTAGAAGACACCGTTTTTTAGATGATAACAATTTTTTATAACTTTGCAGTTTACACCAACAAAACAATAAAACAGTGCACAAATTTGTTAGTAGGCCTTAGATATTAGGTATGACAAATCGTGTGAAATAAATGATAGGTTATCAATTAAAGTTCCTGTTCACGCTTTTTGAGACAAACAATATAAATAAAATAAATAACCCAAAGTATTAATAAGAGGAAGGACAATATTTAAAATGAAGAAATATCTATCTATGTATTTATTTAAATCAACAGAATTAAATTAAAAACTATCTAAAGGGTGACAATATTAAATATATTATTTTAGCAAGAGTAAAAGCTTTTCAAATAAGAAAACGAAAGTAATAATACAAAAAATCAATTATGGCGAAAGTCTCACACTTCACATGAGATACTCAAAACGGCCACAACGGCCATTACATAACCTACCGCCATAACTTACCATTACATCTCCTAATCATCTTTTTTTTTTTTTAATGTTAGTGGCGTATTTCTAATTGTATAGAACGTCTCTACTATTTTTTGCCACAACTCTTCTGTTCGTCGCATTAACATAAACTATGTTTTGCCTATGACTGTCCTATGACTTGCGTATGACTTATAATTTACTATTCACTTAATAGAACATTTTCAAAAAACTGTGGTAAGTCTTTTTCAATATTTTCTTGGTATACTTGAGCATTTCCTCTGTTGGGTAATTTAACTGGTCCCATTAAATAATTAGCCACAACATCGACCCACACACTTATTGAATATCATTATTGTCGATGCACTTGTACAAAAGAATATGGATTTTCTTCTGATAACACATGATCATTATGCATTCGAGGGCTGTATTATAAGTACCTGATCTAGGCCAGAGATAGCTGGCCTAAACCAGGCTAATAGTTTTCGTAAATACAACCTTTCACAGCACTTCCGCCTCGTTTCTCATGATGTTCACATCGTGGAAATGGAGTGGGTGTCAACCGCCAGATTTTATCCACGTGCATCCTAAAATATCTTAATATTAATATTTTTTCGGACGGCACGCACGCCAGTGAAGTAGTATTTCGATATTCCGTTATAGATTTCCTGTCTATTTCGAAGAAATATATTCGTGATATTGAGTATTGTCAAATAATTCTTGATCCATTGTCACGCTGGTATGCAGGCCGAATAAAGCCGGATGCTTCCAGTGGTGATCGAACGCAATAATTTTTCGAACCTCCACTTGTACGGTGGTCGACCCTTATGACCTTAATTGCAGTAATACGTTCTAATGTATATAAACAATGAAGTTATGGCTTTAAGGCAAAATAACCTTCCTCACACCTAATGAGCTGGTGAATTATACGTAACGGGCAGAAGCCATCAAGGAGGAATAATTCTCCTTACAAACCATACCATACCATAACCTTTCACAGCACTACTGTTAAACTCTCAAGTCGTTCCGTGGTTTAGTTGAATCGTTGCCATTTAAATAGAATAACTTTTGTGATTTTACAACAATGGAAGAAATTGAATATCGAACAGTGATAAAATACTGTTCTTGAAAAAGAAAATGATAAGATTAAAACAGAGGTCGGGGAAGTTTATGCGGCTTACTCTGCACTTTCGTTATCAACCATAAAGTACTGGATAGCTGAATTCAAATGTGTGAAGATCATACAGGTCATCCAAATGTGGTTAACACTTCAGCAATGATGCAATGAAAAATCCACTATATCGTGAGGAACGATCGGAGTGTGAAAGTGCTTGAGATCGCTGAGACTGTGGGCATCTCAATTGAACAGGTGCAGAATATTTTAACAACTCATTTGAACATGAAAAAGCTTTTCGCAAGATGGGTGCCACGGTTGCTCACAATTGATAATAAACACACACGTATATCAACTTTAACAGAATGTTTAGCGATGCTACAATGCAATCGGAATGGCGATTTTTGGTCATAGTTCATGCCTGTTGACGAAGCATGGATTCATCGCAGCACCCAAGTGACCAAAGAATACTCACGAACAGTCAAGGAATACTTATTTTGAAGAGCAATAGTATTTTTAGAAGAAATACAAAAGATAGAAAAACGTTGGACTAAGAGTATCCAACTGAACGGTGATTACGTTGAAAAATAAAATAAATTTTACACATAAAAATATTTTTTTTGTCAAGACCAGGTACTTGTCATAGAACCCTCGTACTAAAAATGGCGCTGTTGGTAAACATAGTTTCGACTGTTGATAAAACTGTATTCAAGAAAAAATCATATTTTTGAAGGAGCCATGTGGAGAATCTTATAACGGGGAGTCTTTGGTGTAGTGCTCGCACTGGTTGTATATTATAAATCATAACTGCTGTCAATGTAATATCAGTAAAATTGATTGATGCGATATTTGAGCCACAATTACTCATCTGGAATATATTCTACAATTATTTTCCACTAAATTGTTTTATTTTAAAGATTTGTTTCTTCTTAATTACTCCTAACTTGTCGCAATCGTCCAGCATTATTATTCTGATATTAAATACCATTTTCGAGAAAACTGCGTTTCGTTCAGTAAAATTTCGCCTATCTGATTCGCCTATCTGGCGTTTATTGGGATATTTTTATAAATGAATATGTCTTGCAAGTTCACCATTCCTTCAGCTTTGCCCAAACACCATTTCATATTGGTTACTTTATTGAAATCATATATTCAAAATAACTTTCCTATGATTTATTTGACGCAATTTATCATATCCAATATACAAAACCACTTTTTGACCTGTAATGGAAAAAAAGCCAAAACACGGAAAATGTCCGAATAATGCTGCTACTGTTACCACAAATTTACCAATCTGAAAAAAACAATACATGCTTATTTATTAATAACTAGATACCGGATTATATGCATTTGCATATTTAACCCATTCTCACCGGCTATTGCATATTTTATCTAAAATCTAGTGGTGATGCATATTTTCGCTATATTTACAATATTTTTCGGTAGGGTAGTTAAATAATGAAATCTTACGTTGTAGCCAGCCAAACTTGCACACCGCACGACTCTTAGGCAGCTTTTGCATTAGAGCAACGTAATTCGTGCGATGAGATATGTTCAACCAATCGCTAGCAACCATTGCGTGCATACGTTTCCACATTTGTCGAGCAGTCTTTCTAGTCGTAATGGATTCTTCAGAAGAAGAAGATATTATAATGTCTCTAATGAGAAAAAAGAAAAGATGTTTTTGGGTGCACAAGTATTTTGAAAAAAAAAATAAACGGAGAATGTTTGTAGCTGCAAAGGAACAATTAAATTTAAAGCTATGTGCAGGATGAGTCCAACAACCTTCTTAGAGTTGCTTAGTTTAGAGGCTCTTGCAATAAAAAAAGTAAATACCAGATTTAAGAGGTGCATTTGTGTAGAAGAAACACTTCTAATTACGCTAATGTTAATTTAAAATATATTTTTTATAAAATATTTTATATAAACATTTAACTAATTAAGCTAAATTTAATATATTTTTTAGAAAATATTTGACATAAACATTTTACTAATAATTATTACTTGGATTTTCTGGGTTGCTAAAATTTTAATATAACTCTACTAAACCGATCCTTTGGTCAAATGGAGTTGGAAAATTCCCTACATCAGATTGAGTAGTATATCATCCAGATACAGCAGTTGGAGGATGAATCTAAGACCTTCAAAACATGCCTCCGAAATTTTCACATCTTATATTCGCTTAGTTTTTGTACCAGATAGCAAACTCAAAAGAAACATTTTCCGAGAATTTTCTTCTTTGGGTTCATTCGTTCTTTTTTCTATATATTTAATGGCCTGCCTCATCAGCAGCGTTCGTTTGATTAGGTCGTTTAATTGTTTTTTTTTCATGTGGTTCTCTTTACTCGTTTGAATTGCAGTGAACTCAAATTCTAGTTCGGTACTTAATAGACTTTCCGTAGGAGATGGAACATTACCAGAAATACTAATCTTATTTCCTATGAAGGGCACTAAAAATTGTAGATAATCTATTAAGCAGTATTTTTTCTGGATTCCGGAACCACTCGGAGGATTTTTCGGTTTTCTGGAAAACACGGTGCGGATATTTCGCCACTTCTTAAAACCCACTAAGCTTTCGATAGATTTAAATTCAATATGGTTCCCGATTCTAAAGAATACAATTAAAAATGTTTAAATTTTCACAATAATTACACAATAATTACAAATACACAATAATTACACAGTCAACCTCACCTATATATTTTTTTGGTAGTTTGTCACTGTCATTAAAAACTATTATTGTCAATGTAAGTATCATTGACATATACATAAAATATATTTACAATCTTTTCAGTATATATAGAAAATAATATAATTTACTTTTTAGAATCGTTTTGAAAACGGTAGGAGAAGACCTCCCGAACGTTCAAAAGTTTGTATTTATTTTAGAAAATTTTTGTATTTTTTAAAATTTTGTTCGTTAGGCAAATTTATTACAGAAAAAGAATTACTGAGAAATTTGTCTCCGTTTGGTTTTTTGTTTTTTACCCAGTGATTCTTTATTACATAAGAAAAGATATTTTTGATATTTTTGATATTTTTTTCAGTTTTAGATCGTGGCGAAAAATCCAAAAAAAGAAAAACATATATGAATACGCCACAATCATTCAGACAATAAACAGTAAGTACATTTTCAGAATTATCATTATATTTTATGAGAGGGGTCAGTACAATCAGTGAAATAATTGCAACTAATACTAAGGCAATTTGGGACAAGCTCCGACCAATATATATGAAAATACCGAATAAGGACGATTGGTTGACTCTTTCTAATCATTTTAATCAATTATGGAATGTAACTCCCAAATTCATGTTCATTATATTTAAATTATAAAGGTTATCATTCAGTCGTATTAATGGGTTGCTCTGATGCAGATGGCTGCTTTACAATAATTGAAGTTAGATTCTAGGGAAAAAATACTGATGGGGTAGCTTTAGAATGTCCAAAATGGGATGATGGATAAAACAGACTGATCTGCAATTTCCAACGCCCAGACAGCTTCCACAATATACAAATGGAATTGCATTTCCACTCTACTTTATCGGTTATGAAGCATTTTCGCTATATGTTCGTCTAATGCGACCTTACCCAAGAAGAGCTCTAGATGATAAAAAAAGAATTTACTACAAGACCAATAGAGTGCACGTTTGGAATACTGTGCAAAAATTTCGTATTCTATCAAATTCTATTGTTTTTGCAGATCAAAATAAAATCAACGATATAGTGGGTAGTGTTTCTGTGGGTGTGTTTGTTCATGTATGTTTATGAAAAAAGAAGGAGTACCTTACAAATTTCAAGAACAAAATATGGACGAAGAAGTGAATATGGAAAATGAAGAACCAAAGTTATTAGACTTTGGCATGAATAATGTAGGCAATGTGGACGTACCCGAGGTAAGAAACCCAACAGAAACAAACTTGAGAAATAACCTTTCAAACTATTTTGTTCAAATTAATCCTTTACCATAGCAGTGGAAATATTGTTTAGATGCCGATCATGCCGAGTAAAGTACTTGGATTACTAATTATTAATACTTTTCACATTATAATAACATTTTTTTCTTTATAAATAAATAAAAATATTCAACTTTTTTACCTGTGGCATTCATTGCTTTTGCCACATTTCCCAAGCCAAATCTACCACATCTCTTTTCCTGTAGTCACTCCATTTTTAATTATATAAGACTGGAAATGTTTCCACTTCTTGCACCAATTTTAAACTGAATGTTTCCTCGTTCATTCTGAATAAGCAGTAATAATAAAATATAAAATAAAATAGCAAAGCAACGTTGTGTAGAACTGAAATAAACAAAAACCAATGCAACTGGTCGGCGTGCGACCAGCATGTCGAGCCGTATCCAATCCATTTCATCAGACTAGTTGGATGTATCTGACACATCGCGCAGGTGTGACTGCTTCTACGAAAGTAGAATGAGTCAGACTAATGCAACTAGTTGGTTAAGTCTGTTGTTTGAATTACGTTGCTCTAGTGTGAAAGCAGCCTAAGAGCGCACTCACAACACAGACTCACGAGAGACAAGGACGGAAGATACCGATCTTTGTCTCGCCTACTGCAGCATTCCTCCCACTAAGTAATTAAATTACGCATGTTATGTTGACGCGTTTATTTCGTTAGTTTAGTTTTTTATTTATTTGTGCATAGTTTAATATGTCCTTTAATGCCTCCAAAAAAAAGTGTTTCTTCGTGGATAGCTGACTATCCTGGAACATTTACATACCATGGAAATGTTTTATATTGTGGAGTTTGCGAGAAAAATATTTCGTGTACAAAAAAGTTTCAAATAGACCAGTACGTCAAGACAAGCCTTCATATCACAGGATTGCAAAAGAAAGGCCCACGACAACAACTTACAACAGCGACAGGTAGCAGAGATTACATTTCCAAAGGCAAAAAAAAACACTTTAGCAAAGATTTACGTGAAGCATTGCTTGTAAGTAATATTCCTCTTTACAAACTTACAAATCCTACATTCAAAGATTTTCTGCTTTGAGTATTGCTTGAATCAAAATATACCAAACGAATCAACAACGCGTAAGAATTACATTCGAACAATTTACCTACATGTTTTGGAAGAAATACGCAATAAACTCAAGAAGAGCATTATTTGGAATTTAACTGATGAAACTACAGACAATTGTGGCCGTTACCTTGCGAATTTAATTGCCGGTGCATTAAAACTAGAGCCTTCATCTTCCTATTTAGTGGCCTGCAAAGAACTTGAAAAAACAAATCATTCTACGATCGCTAGATTTGTGGATGAGGGTATTAAAAAAATATTTCTTGAATCTTCTGCAGATGAAAGTGTGCTTATATTTCTCTCAGATGCTGCTCCCTATATGATCAAGACAGCCAAAGCCCTCCAAGTATTTTATCCCAATTCGATTCATGTAACTTACTTTGGTCACGGAGTACATCGACTCTCTGCAGAACTACGACCTATGTTTGGGAATGTAAATATAATTAGATTTTATCAACAAAGAAACTGTTTCTTAAGGCACCTGCTTCCAATAAGGCCCATAAAGAAAAACTTCCACAATTTTCGATTAATCGTTGGCCTTTGGAAAAATTCCCAGCAAATATTCCCTCCTTAGTAATAACCGAAACCCAATTAGGCATGTTTATAACAAAACAATTATTAATAACAACAGAACTGACATCATTAAAACAATAAACAGTGAGGCATAAATAGGACCACCGAAATTAGAAAATATAGATACTGGAATGAAGACCATCCGAATGTTAAAAATGGTAATATAGCTGACAGTGGCTCTAAAAGAACACAAAAAATCAAATTAGTCACAAAACTAAAAAAGCTAAATGGTTAAGAATAATCACAGACCTCAAGATTTTCTTGTACCTAAGATTTTAGAACTGATTTTAGCTATATTTGGAGCGCTAAATCTAAATATCAAATCAGTTTTTCTCTATCTGCTCTACCTTTTTAGATACATCTGCTTATCTATCAATATTTTTTTCAATTCAATACATTCAAGTACGGGTGTTATAAAATTATTATACAAGGATTGGTTCCTCTATATTTGCCCTATTGTCAGTCTGTCATTAAGTTAGTTCCAGGAAAATCCACTAGACAGCATAAGCATTGCCTTTCAGGTAACTGAAGTGACCTTCAACGCTTAGAACTACAGTTGAGGTTAGTTTGTGAGTTCTCGCCGTGCAGGTAGATCGAAGTTGGCCTCGCGTAATATTTATGTTTAGGAAAGAGTTGTTATAAAGTTAACCAAAAACGTACTGTGTTGTAGATTCTTGTATTTGTGTTGTTGAATAGAAATAAAATGAGTTCAAGTAGAAGAAGTTACGTAAAACAAAAAAATTGTTAGTAACTTTGTAAAGAGAGCTTATCTTGGATACTTTGGTATTAGGCTTGGTGATCAGGTTGAACCTAAGCACCGCATCTGGTCTGTAAAACTTGTATAGAACATTTACGAGAGTAAACAACCGGGAAAAAAGAAAGTCTAAAATTCTGCGTACCAATGGTTTGGAAAGAACCCAAAAACCACTTCGATGACTGTTATTGTGAGGACCTCTGTGAGGACGAGTATTGTCCCTCTGATCACCCTTTTGATACTAATGAAGGTGACAGTGATTATGAGGGGCTGTTATAAATTCCTCAAGGTTTCAACCAGGTTGAGTTAAATAACCTCAGCAGAGATCTCAAACTGTCAAAAGAAGCTTCTGAATTACTGGCTTCCAGGTTGAAAGACAAAAATTTACTGGGACAAGAGACCAAAATTACCTTTTACCGTACAAGACAAAATGATCTGCTACCATTCTTTTTTTCAAAAACACAATCTTGTATTTTGTCACGAAATTAGAGGACTTCTGGAAAAAATGGGTCTTCTTGAATATTTTCCAAATGATTGGTGCCTATTTATTGGCAGCTCAAAGCAAAGTTTCAAATGTCGATAGCAATTGCTCACTCAACAATAGTGAAAGAAGAATATGACTTTGGCTTTGATCTTGAAGAAGATAAACTATTATGAACATCAATGGGTGATTTGTGATGATTTAAAAATGGTTAACTTTCTCTTTGGACACTAAAGTCGCTATATCAAATATCCTTGCTTCTTGTGCCTCTGGGATAACCGAGACAAAACACACCACTGGGTTAGAAAAGAGTGGCCTAAGAGAGAAAACATAGACGTTGGGAATAAGAATGTCATTAACGACCCCATAGTTGGACGAGAGAAAATCAACTTTCCTCCACTGTATATCAAGCTGGGCCTAATAAAGCAGTTTTAACGGCTCTTGATAAGAATGGATCATCATTTACACATATAGGGAAAAAATCCTCACTTGAGTATGGAAAAAATTAATGAAAATGATGAGTGAGGCTGAGCGAAAAGCCTGGACTTCATTTGTTGTGGTTGTTGGACATTTTCTGAGCAAACGCAAAGCTGAAAACTATATTGAACTGGTTTAGTATCACATGAGCATTAAGGTTAGCTTAGGCACTATTTACACAACCAAATAATTCCAAAATACATTCAAGAATGTCACGGAATAGAAGATTCTAAAGTGTTCAGTAATTAGTTGGTTTCATCAATTACTTTGTCCTCTATCTTTGTATATAATATTTGTATAATATAATAATAAAAATTCCGTGTTTAGCTTTTTTATTTGATCCCTGCAGTTAACTTAAAATCAGGAAATTTTAATTTCAAAGTCAAACTAAAATTTTTCCTCAAGTTCATTCACAGTAACATTGGAGAAAATGGAGATACATATTTAGTTAAATGTACATAAATAATCTAAAATAATATAGCCCACTTACTTAGTCTTCTCCTCTTCTATCCTACTGGGTGTAGAAGTTTGGACTATCAATCAGCCCCCTTGGTGGAATCTTCTCCATTTCCATCTATCTCTAGCCATCATCATTGTTCCCTCCTAATCAATTCCCCGCCCCTCTTCCTCTCTTCCTCCCTCCATACACAACCATGGTCCACACTCTCTTCACCACCCGTATATCTGCCATCCGCACGAGATATCCGAACCATCACAGTTGGGTTTTCTCAATTACTTTCAATATCGATCTAACGGCCAAGCTCTCCCTTATATCGGTATTTCTTAGTCTATCCCACCTTGTCACCCCTTCAATCCTTCGCAACGCTCCATCTCTAATACTTGTAGTTTTGCTTTTTGCTATTCAGACAACACCCATGATTCACTACTGTAAGTCACTATAGGCACTATCACCGAGCTATTCTGATCGCATTCTGAATTTCCCTTCTGCTCCAAGGTGACTTCCAGATATTTATCAACCTGTTTCACATTTACGTTATTCAGCCTTATATGAAGATCCTCCAAGCATTCTGAAACCACCATCACCTCTGTCTTATCCACATTTTTCTTAGGCCATTTCTTGTGCATGCCTTGTTCCACGCATCAAAAGACTTCAGCAATTGATGAACACCAGATCATCGGCATAAATCAGTCCCTTAATTTCAACCGTTTCAAGTTTATGCAATATTTAGATCTAGTTCCTTGGCCAATTCATCGATAAAGATGATAAACAATAGCGGACTCAAAATACCACCCTGTCTAACACCCTTGCTCATGTTATTTGTTCTGACATAATTTCTACAGTTTGAGTACAGAGATTGGATTGCCTCTATTAGGTATTCATTCACTACTTTATTTCGTAGTGCCTGCCATATTCTTATCCTGGGAACACTGTCGAATATTTTACGAAGATCCACGTCTTTATCATAAGTTGCCGCAACGTAAAAATAAGATCCTGGGTGCTCCTGCCTACTCTAAATCCATGTTGACTATCATCAATTTAATGTTGCAGCTTTTCTCTCAATCTTTATTCTAGTATGCGTTCATATATTTTTCTTGTTGCACTTGATAGGGAAATCCCTCTGAAATTATGATATATTGAACGATCTCCTTTTTTAAAAATTTACAAAATGATTGCTAGTTCTCAGTCCCTCGGAATATCTATCTTCCTCCATGCAGCATTTAGTACTTTAAGAAGATATGTTCCTGCTTTTTCCATATTCTTCAGCAATTCCATTCCTACCCCATCATTCACCGTAGCCTTCCCATTTTTGCACATATGAATTACATTATTAACTTCGTTATACTAGACAATCTAACCTTTAAATTCTTGTTGGTTTTCCTTTGGTCTATTTACATTAATTATTGTGATATCCTCACCCTCCAATATTTCTTTAAAGTGTTCCAACCAAACTTGCATTATCTCGTCGTCCTCAGATACTATCTGTTCTTTATTTCTGATATGATGATGATGATACCTTTACTATTTGTTCTCTTCCCACACTTTTTAAAACATTATACAATAATTTTTGATTGCTCTTGAAGTCTGTATCCTTTCTGACTCCTAAACCTTCCCATTATTTTCTCTTGGCCTCTTCGACACTCTTCTTGACAACATTTCTTTGCACGTTATATTGCTCATAAATTATTATACTATTATTAGCAATATACATCTTCCAGAGTTCTTTTTTCTTTTTAATTTTGGCTCTAATTTCTTCCAACCACCAAGAGGTATGTTTTTTGTTATTTGCTATATTTTTCCTTCCACAAACTTCTTTAGCAGGTTCCGCACAATTTTTTCTAAATGTGGCGCAACGTTTATCAGTATCCTCCGACTGTCACTCTTTATAACGTCTCACTCTTAGTCGTATACTTTCCTCAAATTTTCTTATGTAATTATCCAATTTTAGTTTTTGAAAATTTATAACCGACTTCTGTTTCTTTTCGTTATGACATTTCAGTATTGTGTCTTTTGACCATTCTCTTTTGAAAATAGCCATTAGGAATGGATGGTCGCTGCCTATCTCAAATCTCCTCTTTAATCTGATGTCCTTTACTGTTTTTAAATTCTCCTGCTCAATCAATATATAATCGATAATCGATTTTTCGTTCTTATTCCTTTCGCAATGAGTAATTTGGTGAATGACTTTCTGTTGAAAAAATTAATTGCCCACCAACAAATTATTTAAGAGGCATATTGGACCAATCTCTTGCCATTATTATTCCCTACATTTTCTCCATACATCCCCAGTGTGTTCGCCGACTGTTCGTCTTTCGTCGCCCAAAATGATTATAGTACCATTACTTTTACAAATCTTGCTGTACTTTATCCTAAAACCTATCCTTATTTTTTTTGGCATCATTTTCCCTTGGACCATATAACGTAATAAGATTATATTCTTCCTTCTCAATACTGAGTACAATGTACGTCACTCTATCAGATATAAATTTGTACTTTTTGATATGTTTTGTGAGTTCTTCCCTAACAAGGGAAGCCAACCCCCAAACACCCATGTATTCCGCAATCAAGCCCACTATACCACATTCTTACACCACTCTACAACACCAGCACTCCCTTCCTTTTACCCTTTGTTTCAATGACAGATAATGCGTGCAAATCTGCTCTTTCAAATTCATTCATTAACTCTATTTCTTTATTCTATATTCCCCTCGCATTCTAAGTACCAAACTTTAAATAATATGTGCTTTGCATCTTACCTTTCCTTTCTGTTTCTATGTTCGCATATTTGTTTCCACATCCATATTCCCATCCAGGTACATTTACAATTTCGACGTAAGAATTTTCTATGTCCTGCGCCCCATCCTCTTTTAGTTTTTTGGACTTCTATGTGATGTTGATGTTTTCTTATTTATTATCAGTTTCTGATCCTCATCGCTCCAGTTCCACAATTAACTTTCTATGAATAATTTTTTGTAAGCAACTTTGACCCCTTACCTTTCTGTCGTATTTTCTTCGCTTCCCTTCTAATCACCGGTTGGATTTGTCTATCCGTTTTTACCTTATCACTCTCGATATAAACAGGTGTGTTCTTAAATTAATGTCCTTAATTTTGACTTGTTCTTCATCACTTTCATCTTTTCTTCGAAACTCCCCATCTCAATAAAACCCTTCATCTTTCCAATTTACGCACATCCTTGACCTTAACCTCAATGCCTATGTTGAGCTTTATAAAATTATTTATCTCTTCCCTTAATCTGTTCTTATTGGAATCCAGTTTCAACCCCGATATTACTATATATTTTTTGATCTTATCTTTCTCTAGATAATTCATTCTTGTATTCAATACATCTAGCTTTATCTTTCGTTCGGAATTTCCGTTTTTTAATGATTTAATCTCAGATTTATATTTTTCATGTTCCAATTTCAGATCCTGTATCCCTGCATCATTATCTTTATCATTTCCTTCATATCTTTCGTATCTTCCTTCTGTCCTCAGGACAGGTGTTCTGATCATTGTTCTACTTCTTTTGAATGCTTCATCGTTTTCAATGTCATCTCTGTAAATGCGACCCCTGTCTTCGCTTTCCCTCATCTGTAGAATAACCATCACTTTTATTATTCGCCATTTCGACTTCAACTGCTGTTTGTCCTTAAGTTCACTAATCGCTCCACGCAAGCGGTAACACTGTTTTATCATTAAAATGACGAGCATCCACTTACACAGCCACAAACAATACCTTAACTCCTAACCACACTTCCACTATCACTACGGCCATTGTTTACATCGGTGAGTATATTTAGCAAAATTTGTATACTCAGCGTTAAGCAAATCACTTTAGCTTTCCTATTTCGCCTCGCCCCGAACTTAATTTTTCTCTGTACCACCCGAATTTCGAATTTAATGAAGAAAAATCAGCTAATCTATCACGCTCAACTGCGACGATGCCGATGAAAGAATATCTATATTAAATAATTTTATACGTAACGACAATATACAATTGAAATAATTTCATGTTTAATGCTCTTCCACAAGTCCTTTATTTGTCAGTAATTATACAGGTCCACATGATTGGTAACATTGATGAGAATGCTCCTTTTGCGTTTCATTTAGGTAGCTATTAAAACACCTTTTCACAGAAATGACCTAGCATGTCCCATTTTCAAGTACTTGCTTCTCCTTAGTATCATGGGGTATTTGAAATTATTTGTACCTGACTTTGCATTGGACAATGTAGGAATTACTACAAGGCCGTAGAGGGATGTTTTCACTATATTCTACGAACCGTTAAGGGCAGTTTTATTGTTACCTATGGTTTAGTTTGTTTCTGTCTCGTTTACAGTACAGTCAAGTGGTTCAGTCGATTTTATATTAGTCTATTCTAGTCGTTGATTTTATAAAAAGAATAAGTTTTGTTATTAAATTCAATCAATTTATTTTAAAGTCACAAGCTAGGTCTGTATCTGAGGAAGTCAAAAAGCCTATTAATATTTTGAGTGCCAAATTGGAGATCAAGATAAAAGTTGGGTTCCTCATGTTTGTTGTGTGAGGCCTTGCAAAAAAAGTGCTTCTTCCACCTCTCCATATTATCCTTGGACTAATGAAAACTTTGTCAAAGCCATGGACAAACAAGGTAATGGTTTCAAGTACCTAAAAGAAATATTTCCTCAACTGAGTGAGTGATGAAAAACTAAAGGAAGGTATATTTATTGGACCTCATATAACGACGCTTTTAGGTGATTTCTGTTTTCAAGAAAAATGAAAATGAACTGGCAGCTTGAAAAGGTTTTGTAAGTGTAGTGAAAGGATTTTTGGGCAACAAGAAAGATGAACACTAAAAAATTTTTAAAAATCATTTTAAAATTAATTAATTATTTTAAAAAATTAAAAATGCATTTTTTTACACTCCCATTTGGATTTTTTCCGGAAAATTTGTGTGCAGTAAATGACAAACAAGGGGAAAGGTTTCACCAGGACATCAGGATGAAGGAACGCTGAAATTCATCTATGTTGGGCGACTATTACTCGTTTTTTAAAAGAGATGATGATACAGAATACAAGAGAAAAAAGTGAAAGTTTTTCTCGCTGTATCTCATATATGTTTTATTCATATGTTCCTCAGTAATGTATTTGCATATATTTAACACGTTTTACATGCTTATATTAAATAAATATTAGATTGTAAAAATATGTCGTTTCCTTTTTCTTCTCAGCACCGGCCCCCTGTAACAAAAAAACTGTACGTGTTACTGTACGTTTAGGAACATAAAATACTTCATATACACCTATATTCATCAATGTTACCTCAAAAAGGTTTAAATTTGTTGACCTGTGTTATCAAACTTGTTAATATGAACTCAGCATTTTACTTTATTGTGGGTGTAGCCTAATACATTATAAATTATGAGTATATTAAGTAACTTACAATATTAAAATGTGTTAGACTCGATAAGAATAAAGGAACCATGCTAAGTCCAGCTATCTGCAGGACACCACCTCCAAATTGTATCACTCCGGATTGTTGATATATATGTGTAAGTCTAGAAAGGGAGTAAATTAACGATTTAATATATTTTTTTAAAGAAATTAGTGTGTACCTTAAAATTTTTAAATGATAATTATAAATAATATGTAATTCATCATTAATATCTTTCTGAAAATATATAGGGATTATTGAATTATCTTGCAAATTGAGAATGTTATTTTTTTGCAATACTTTCAGAAACCAATGCCCCTATAAAACATAATTAGATTTCTTTTTATAAATGTATATTAGTAAATACGAGTTCAAATCCTTACCACTAGCATACCCCTTAAAAATGCTTGAATAACAGATTTCATAAAATTGGCTAAAATCATGACTGTAAGTTGAAAACGACACATTTCAATAAATACCGCTGCATTATATAATGAAGGAAGATGTATATGTATATATACAAGAATAGCAAATTGATTTTGTACACCTAAAATAACATATTATATTAAAAAGTACGTTTTTTTCAGACTATAAAATTGCAGCATACGCATTAATAGTGAAGTATATTACACAACTGATTTTATAAATAAAATATATGTAACAATTCTTAGTGGATGGGGATAGGCGATGTGATTCGCTTTGCAATATACAGCTTTCGTAAATGAACAATCGCAAGAGTCCAACGAGGCCTTCAAGGTGTATTGGTCGTACAATTGGGACCTTGGGTGTGAAGCATTAAACTTAAAGAGATTTATCACTAAATATCAATTTATCTTGTTTAACTTCTCTTTTTTTTTTGTTTGTTTATTTAACTCATGCTTTATTATGTTATCATAATGTTATCATGATCAGGAAGTGATTCAATCTCATTCTAAAATTAATCTATGTGCTATTTATATGACAACAGTACGCAATGAAATTGGTTAAAAGCATGAACCGTGTGAACCAAAAGGATTTCTGAATGAAAAAAGTCATTTACTCCGGTTCATAGTTTTCTTACGTTTTGCTATTTGAATTATTTCATGTACATCCAAAACCCTATTAGTATTTACAGTTTTAACAAGTCTTAAGTGACATTATGGTCATGCTCGACAGCATGTTGGATAAAACAGAATTTCACATTTCTATCATATCTAATGTGGGCAAAATTATCTTTATATCTATTTAACATAACTCATTTTGTTTGTCCAATACACCTTCGACCACAATCTTGGTAATTAATTTCGTAAATCCCGATGTTTCATGTTGGTTTACTTTATCCTTTGGATTATCCAGGACTTCTCTTAACTTATATAGTTTGTAAACTACTTCAAAGTCCACTTTTTTAAAAATTTTGTCTAACCCTCTCATTATTACCATGAATTGTTTTGTTCTAATTTTAAAATGTCGAAAATTCTTTCAGTTTCTTTTTCAATTTTCTAAACTAATATTTTAATTTATAAAAAGTTATATTAACCCTCCGTCGGTCGCAAACTTTTGGTGCCAAAGAAGCACACAATTTCAAATTGCCGTTACTCCCATTCCCCTTGGATTTGGGGGACGTTCCTTCGCACTGATCTTCTTTAGGATCTAGATTAAGGGATTAAAATAAAATAACAGTAAAAAAATATTTTATTACACAAAACGCGCAATTTCAAAAATAACCATTTTTTGGCCCTCCACCGTAGTTGGAGTTGGATCAACGTTAACATAAACATAAAAAACCACATAGGCACTTCAGTTTGATTCTGGTGAGCTCAGTCCAGTTCAGATTCACTGGATTCAGGCTTCTCCGAAAAAATTGGAAGGATGGCAACTTTGCGCTCATCGCAGACTTAGTTTGCGTGTTTATTGCAGATCGGCTCGACACAACGCAGACGTCTTGGCATGGTAAGCCTCCTCAAATCAGCTTCAGTCATGCAAGGGATGCACCTACGCCTCTTGAGGGATGGTTCGTCTTTATCATTATCATCACCAAAACTCCTCGTGAGGTTGAACTTCCTCAAGCGCATTTGAAGGCTGGAGGAGATTCCATGCTTCTTCTAGCTTCTGCTCTGTAGCTCTGGAAGAATAAGCTCATGGGACAACTTTTTGAGAAACACTCTTAAGCTCAATGGCTCAAGATCATTGCCGAGATGAACGATGAGGGAATTGATCTCAGCTACATTCATCATCAAATAACATATTACCATTAGACATCGCTTGTTGTTTCGGCATACATCATAAGTTGAGCACATTTGGTCTGCAGAATCCACTCCACTTCTTGTGGAATTGTAGAACATGATGATCTCTGGCTTCATTTCCCCTCCAGATGATGTATCAATGGAGTCGTCATTATGAAGGAAAGAAACGAGGATCACATTTTTTTCGTACTCTTGGAATGTACGAGACAGAAGCTTTTCCATCGTTGAACCCGAACTTATTGTCGTACTGCTTCCTTCCTTTCACATTCACAAAGGATGTTGGCAACTATCTCCTATTTTTCCTTTCTGTGCCAGTGTAGGTGAGCTTATGCTTTTTGAGTTAATCAATAAGCGTAAAGTCGGTAAACCAACTGTATGCAGTGATGTTTCGCCCACTTCCCAATAAAGGCCCCAAAAAGGCTCATTTGACGTCAGGTGGTTTGTTACTTGCTTTAAAAGTACCTTCAGGCTGTGAGCCAGCATATACTTCCAAGTTGTACGTGTAGGTCATCTTCGCATACACGAGGGCAAACAATTTGATCCCATACTTGTTGGGTTTTGAGCGAATGTACTGACGGAAAGGTCATCGTCCTCTGAAACCTGGGAGCATTTAATCGATTATGACATTCTCTCCCACAAAATAATTCTTTTGACAATTCTTGACAAATAGTTCAAACATTTCAGGAATATGATACATGCCTGTCATATGCCTGTCTTTGGTTTCGTCAATTTCAATCATCGAAGCGAAGGCACCTGATCAAAGTCATAAACCGTCTTAGGCTCATCACGAGACCAAACTTTTCAATTCCATTATTTTCTCAGCCACAAAGTTTCTCCAAATTTTGACGATTTCCTTTATAAGCCCCTGCAAGGTATAGTAAACCAATAAATACCCTCACTTCAGTGATATGAGCCTACCTAATATCCCTCCCTCGTTTTAAGTCTACTTTGATCTTTGATTGATTTGTGCATTTCATTATGATTTAAACCATAGAATCTGTGAAATGGTGACTCCAACACTCTACTGAGGTTTTGGCCTGTCTCGCTGTACCTACGACCCCTGGAAGGCGAGTAATAATGTTTTCAGATCCTCCGCGTTTATCCTTATTCGGTAGCTTCCTGGCCTGGTTCATTTCATCTTCTTTTTCTTCCCTAAAGCGAATGGTCCTTCTTCTTTTTCAGTATCACAAGCATCTTCATTGTCAGTATACTCCTCTTCAGTAGCCGTATCGTCTTTTTTTCTTCTTCAACCGCATCTTCTAATGCAATATGACTTTCTTCACCAAAATCTTCTGCTTGTGCTGGATATTCATCACCATCACCTGCTAGAAGATTTCTTAACTTCTCGACATCATTTTCGTTACTTAAATCGAAGCTCTTGTTCGTCATGTTATCCAAAAATCTGAAACTAAGCGCAAATGAAGTAAATTAATTTAGCCATAACGACTCGGCAATGTTTTTCGATCACAATGTGCAAACTACGCACATCTCATGATAAATTTTTGTTTTCTATAAATCCGACTAAATAACCTCATAAACTGGTGGTTTTGAGGGGTTAAACTGGGGTTTCGAATCTCAGAAAATGTGACGTGTTCGGTCGCAATGTGCTTTTCAAACCACGTACTCTGGTTGTGGCATCTGGTCCCTGTGATGATGGAGCAACTACTGCGCTGGGAGGTAGTAGAGACTTCCCCGAGCTAGTAGAGTACTGAAGTACTGAAGAGGAGGGCGCCTCCCGTCGCGCTTTGAAGATGGAAGCGGCACAAATACACTAGGTGTGCGTTTTTTGCACAAGTGCGACCGAGGAAGGGTTAACGAACCTATCTACAATGTTCTTGTTATAATCATTCAGTTCGGTCACCATCCTAATCAATTTTAATCTTCTGTTATAACTCTCTTGGTTTAAGTGAAAACTAGTGAATCTGGCTACAATAAAATTTAAACTAACCATTTGGTTAAGGAAGAAGTTTCGTTTGAATCGATGAAAATGTATCTCAAAGCGGTGGTATATTTTCTATTTATGAATTATTATTATTCCTAAACTTGAAGAGATTTACCACTAAACACCAAATCACTTTTTTTTGGACTGCTCGACGCACGTTTCGCAAACCACGTTAGCATCATCAGAAGATAATTTAATCTAATTCTAAAACTAAACTATGTACTATTTATATGAAAAACCCTACCTAACGAAGCGTGTGAACCGTGAAGTTTACTAAGCCTTACATTAATAATTGAAAAAGTTGACTGAACGAGATAGGGCCTTTATCTCGGTTCATGATTTTCTAACGTTTTTCTATTTGAATGCTTTCATATGCATCCAAAGCCCTATTATTATTAACACTTTTAATTAGCCTTAAATTATTAATATCTATACTGTGGTCGTGTTCAATTGCATGTTGGGCAACACAAGATATTTCATTTCTCATGTATTTAATGTGGGCAATATGTTCTTTATATCTTGTCGATATGGATGTTTTTGTTTGCCCAATATACCTTCGATCACAGTCTTGACAACTAATTTCGTAAAACCCCGACTTTTCAAGTTGCTCTACTTTATCCTTTGGATTACCCAGAACTTCTCTTAATTTATTATATGGTTTATACACAACCTTAATGTCCACTTTTTTTGAAAATTTTGCCTAGCCCTCTTGTTAATTGGGCATCAAATGATATTACCATTAATTTCTTTGTATTCTGATCCTTTTGAAAAGTCGAAGATTTTTTCAATAATTTTCTGAACTTATGTATTTACTTAACTTATTCTTCTTATTGTAATTTCATTCACTTCAGATACCTCCCTAATTAATTTTAATTCTTTGTTATAATTATCTTTATTTAAAGGAGAATTAATTAAACTATTTACCATAAAATTTAAACTAGCCTCTTATTTTGGAAGCTATGATTTGAATCGTTAGGAATGTATCTCGAAGTGGTGGTGTTTTTTCTGAAAATATCAAAATCTAACCTATTTTTATTGTTCAGTGTTAAATCTGTTCTTAAGTTCTTAACAAATTCTTCAAAATTATAAACACTAATATATTTTTAAACTGAAAACAAATTGTTTTTCATACATAATCACGTTGGAGAGATCTCAGGCTCCTGTAACAGTATATTTTCGGCTTTGCTTCTAAATTGAATATGAATTTTTAACTGTTCTTTTATCGCGACTCAAAAATTATCATATCTTCAAGGCAGATTGGTCCTTATTACTTTCACATTATGTCTGATTTTTTCTATTGCCTTATTCAATATTCTACCTTCCACCTGATCCTTCAATCTGCTTCATAATCCTCGCTTAAAGTGAGTGTTTTATTAATTGTACTACATTTAGTTATGGATCATTTAATTATAGATATATTTCAATTTTATTAACAATATTTTATTTTCCTAATATGTCTTTAATTATATAGTTCATTAACTAATAGTGCTTGCTTTCGCTCATTTCCTTTGCACTCATTATTTAATTAATTCTATAATTAATATCTAATACTCATTATATAATTAAATCTATTTACTTTTTTTTCCTGTTAAATATGTCTGCGTTCAAAATGCAACAATATTTTATTTTCTTTTCCGTTGCATGTATATTTAAGTTTTCATTCATTTATCCCTTAATCCTCTTAACTTAGCTGCTTCCTTCAGTTTTAGTGTTGTTTTCCAGTTCTATCCTGGTTGTTGAAATGACCAACTACATCATCCTCATGAGCGAGTATCTACGCCAGGGATGGTGAACCTTTATCGATCTATCTGCCATTTTTTCTAAAGAAATGTTTAATAAGATTATGACGTGCCGTCAAACAATCTGGACTTAATGATTAATATAAATGAAAATAAAACTAAATACTATCAACTTAAAACTATTTGAAATCAGAAATATACATTTTGTACAGCAATAGTAATATTAACATGAACTGGAGTCATCTAACAAGCTTCTTCAGACAGTTATATGTGTCTGGAATTGAATTCCACATTTCTATAAATTTGGTATTGTCATTTTTACTCATATTTCCTTGCTTCGATAAATATTTCAATCTGTATTAAGGCTAGAAATCAATCAGCTGAATTTCAATTTCTTCAATTTCCAACCAAATAAATTGGCACAAGTTCAGTTTATCAAGTGAAGTCACATCAGGATACATAATAAACTTGAGTGTTTCCGATAATTCTTTGAACTGAGAAAGTCTCGATGAAAATTATTTGATTGAAGAATTAATTACCGAAATAAACTTTTCAGTGACTTTTGCTAAGTTTGATTTTTTCGTGTAAATCCAAATCTCTGGTGTTTTTTTCAAGTTTGGGAAACACTAATGTACTGAAACACTTTGTAACGATATCGTTACTGAAAACTTGCAGTTTAGGTTCAAAAGCGCGAATGAGATCTATCATAACGATAATTGTTTTATTTACCCCCTGAAACTTTATGTTCATTTCAATCGCAATCGCTGACCTATGCTGAACTTTTAGGGATTGTTCATTATTTTTATTCTATATCAAATACTATAGTAAAGAGTAGGGCTGATGATAGAGTATTTCCCTGTCTCACTTTTTTTATAAATATTTTCTCTGTTGTTCCGACATTTGTGGGTAAGTTAGATTCTTTCGTTGCAATCTTTATAATTTTCTAACATTCGTTGGTATCTCGATGCTTTGCAAATCCTTCATTAAAGGATTATTTTCATTCTGACTTGATCGAACGCTTTATTTGAAACCATGTGAATTTCCATATTTCTTCTTTTTTCCACCACCTGTCTTATTATCTACATTTTGTCGAGCGTTGACTTCTCTTTCTGAATACCAACCCTTTTTTGTGTACTTCTGTGTGTACTTAATATAATCATTAATATAATCATTAGTCTTTATCTATAATTTTCACATATTGCCACGTCTCCTACAATTGGTAGGTGCATGTAAGTTTCAAACACGTAAGCAATTCGGTGCGCATTCCCTCCTCCCTCCAAATTATTCGCATCATCTTATATATATTCTTGGGTATTCTGCTACTCCTTTAAATAATTCTAAGATTATTTTATCACATCCAGCTTTTTTCTTATTTAATTGTCTAATTACTTTCCATGCTTTATGTAGGGTATTTTATGTAGGTTTATTAGCTCATATGTAGGATTATTTTTCCCTCCCTGCCTCTTCTTTCATATCTACAGTTTTTATTCTAAATTGCCTCATTTTTCGATTTATTCATTTTTTTCTTCTTCTTCAATATAGTCACCTTTCTGTTCCATCTTTTCTTTACTTCTGCTTTATATTTATCTTTGTCTCTCGCATATTCCCGTCTGTTTATAATAAGTGATATATATACTTTCTAGCCACTTATCTATTATTGTTATTGTGTTTTTATGTTATTATTATTAGATTTTTCGAAATTCTCATCCGGTTTATTCTTTCTATTTTTTCTCTTTGCATATTTATTCGTGTATTAATTATCACTGTTCATTTTCGCTCGTTTTGTTTCGTTTTGGTAGACTAAACTAACTGTATAACCCTGTACCGTAAGCTATTGGTACTGCGAAAAGGAGCTCGTCTACTTCAACCAAGACTCGCGTTTCATTAGCTTATGACGTTTTTTTTGTTATGATTTCCTTTTATATTTATTCTCCATTTCTATTTTTTGTCATATTTATCAAGTGATTTTAATGGCTTATGTTCATTTTCGGTGTTTTTCTTCTTTATTGGTGATTACTTTGTAACCATTGTACTTCTACTTAGTGATTACATACTGACGATGGTTTCTAATATTTCACTTAATTTTGATCCCGATTCTAAGAAACTAGGCGAGGCTCTAAATCGAACTAAATAATAATGCATCTAATGTAGGGAATATCTAATATAAAAAAAAAAAAGTGATAAGTCCAAAAGACAAATTGAACTGGCGGTAAGGTTATTGTAAAAGGACAGTTCTACAGAAATATTTGCTAATAACTGATCTCACCGTTATAATGCCAGATGGAGCTTCCCAGTAAAGCAAATAAACTAACAAACCATAATGCAGCATTTAAGAGACCCCTTAGTTTTCTGAACCCTTCGTGATTTGCCATGAGTTATGCACTTCGGATGGAAATATACGTTTCATTAAAGTATATGATCTTTCTAATGTTGGATAACACACAGCGACATCAACAATGAGAAGTAGCAACTAAAACACCATTTAATTTTTTTTAATTGACTTTTCGAATTGAGTTCGGATGCTTCGTCGGACAGTAATGTTAGAATTACCAGATTCCCAGGTAGAACCGCGTTTAAGATTTGTAAAATCTCGACGTTTCGTCTTCCATTTTTAAGCAATTATCAAGAGACCCTAGTTGCTTTGTTCCGGGGCCTCAATCTGCATCCTTTCCAGGGTACACAACTAGAAATAACTTTCTTACAACTAGAAAAAAAAGTAGGTAGATTGAGACCCCAGAGTCAAGCCACTAGATTCTCTAGATAATGGCTTCAAAGCGGAAACTGAAACGTCGAGATATCACAGATCTTAAAGACGGTTCTACCCGAGAACCTAGTAATTCTAATATATATATATATATATATATATATATCTGAGCAATGGTTAGTTGCTTGACCGGGAGGAAGCCCCACCCATCCCTTAGAATAGGGTCCCTCTCCACAATCAAACAACTCATATTTTCGTCGACTTCTCGACGGATGGCTTATAAATGGAGTTTTTTTACTTCTTTGGACAGTGTCCAATGAGACAACAGTAGTCAGGAGTTATACACCCCCGACCATTGGGTTCCACAATCTCATGTGGAACGCACAACAGCCTGCGTCTCCGCCATAATGAGCAATGGTTAGTTGCTTGACCAGGAGGAAGCTCCACCCATTCCTTACATTGGAGCGCACATGTTTCGTCTGTGGATGGTTAGATTCATCAGGGTATCGACATATGCTCTCTCGCCAAGAATAAAGAGTCCCTCTCCACAATCAAACAACTCATATTTTCGCCGACTTCTCGTCGGATGGCTTATAAATGGAATTTGCCTTTGCTTATTATTGCGGAGATGCAAGTTGTTGTGCGTTCCACATGAGATTGTGAAACCCAACGGTCGGGGGAGTATAACTCCTGACTACTGTTGTCTCGTTGGACGCAGTTCAAAAAACTCCATCAGCATGAAATGTTTAACATTCGAACAACGGTTGCAGATTGTTGAAATTTATTATCAAAATCAGTGTTCTGTGCGCCAAACTGCGGGAAGAAACTACTTCGTGAATTTTGTAGTGCACATAATCGCCCAACTGGGCGATATATTGGCCAAATTATCGACAAATTCCGAACGCATTTCACCCTACTCGACATTAAAACAAAAACAAGACAAGAACTGTTCGTTCCGAAAAAAATATCGCCGCTCTTGCTGGCAGTATTGATGAAAATCCAAATTAATCAATTTGTCGCTGTTCGCAGGAAGCTGGGCTATTTGATTATTTAATTCTGAATTTGAATGGGATTGATCCGAAGGTTTGAAGTAAAAATGATCCGCAAATGGTCCAACAATTACCGTTGCATTCAGAAAAATACACCGCATGGTACGGAGTGTACGCTGATAGCATCATTGGATCGTATTTCTTTATACATCAAGCTGGAAAGCACATTACCGTTAACGGGAATCATTACAGAGCGATAATCAATGATTTTGTAATTCCGAATTTGAATGGTATTGATTTGAAAATGTGGCTCTAGCAGGACGGCCTGATATGTCATAGAGTCAATGCAACAATTGATATATTGAGGGTACAATTCGGCGATAAAACTATTTCGAGGAACGGACCTGTTAATTGGCCTCCCCCTTTTCTTTGGAGTTATGTTAAATCCATGCTCTATGCCGATAAACCGGCAAGTATTGACGCCTTGGAAGCCAGCATAACTAGGACAATTGCGGACCTAAGACCTAAATTGCTTGAAAAAGTAGTCGGGAATTGGATTGGTCGAATAACAAAGCCCAACTTCCTGCGAACGGCGACGAATTGTTAAATGTGTGACTTCATCAACACTGCTAGCAACAGCGGGCACATTTTCTTGGGAACGCACATTTTTTTGTCTTGTTTTTGTTTTAATATCGAACCGCATATATATATATATATATATATATATATATATATATATATATATATATATATATATATATATGTGTGTGTGTGTGTGTGTGTGTGTGTGTCAGTAGTTGAGTGTCACATGCACCCAACCGCTGGGTTCCACAATCTCATGTGGAACACACAACCTGCGTCTCTGCCCAAATGAATATTTTATTAGACGAGCCCTACCCAGCCTTCCAATTGGAGGGCACATGTTTCGCCTCTCATTGTTCAGGCTCTTCAGGGAACCGACATATACTCTCTTATCAAGAATAGGGAGACCCTATCCCATTGAACTCAGTACCAGGGTACCGTACCAGGGTTCCGACTCGAGAGCTCAGACTTTATTCCTTCTGATATTCCTTTTTATGGAGTTTCCTAAAAAATCGGCTCTGCCTATTTACTGTAACCAAATGACGGCCACAGAGATAAAATCCACTAAAAATATTGGAAGTTTCACTTGTCATGTGCTGAAAGATTTTTCACAATCTAGCGCGGAGAAATTGCGCATCTCGGCGATGTTGTTTTTAAAATTAAAATTTCCATATTTTTACCAATTACTTTTAATAAACATTTGTTGTCATAGAGCTAGTAGTTTTATTTTTATAACATTTTGAGTAATTCAAATAAATAATTGGGTAAATCCGCATATTTCCCACTTAACTTTATCAAATGGTATTCCAACGGTTCCTTTAATACACAATTATAGAGATCCAAAGAGATCTAACATTGCATATATACGCCATCCGACGGGAACCCTGGTACGGTACCCTGGTACTGAGTTCAATGGGATAGGGTCTCCCTATTCTTGATAAGAGAGTATATCGGTTCCCTGAAGAGCCTGAACAATGAGAGGCGAAACATGTGCCCTCCAATTGGAAGGCTGGGTAGGGCTCATCTAATAAAATATTCATTTGGGCAGAGACGCAGGTTGTGTGTTCCACATGAGATTGTGGAACCCAGCGGTTGGGTGCATGTGACACTCAACTACTGACACACACACACACACACACACACACACACACACATATATATATATATATATATATATATATATATATATATATATATATATATATATATATATATATATATATATATATACACACACATATATATATATATATATATATATATATATATATATATATATATATATATATATATATACACACACATTGGACAGCGTCCAATAAGACAACAGTAGTTGAGTGTCAAGTGTACCCAAACACTGGGTTCCACAAGTATGGATGGGATCTCCCTATTCTTGGCGGGAGAGCATGTGTCGGTGCCCTGACGAGCCTGAACATCGAGAAGCGAAACATGTGCCCTCCAATTGCAGGGATGGGTGGGGCTCATTTCCGGTCAAACACCTTACAAAAATGTTCATTTGGGCGGAGGCGCAGGTTGCTATGTGTCCCACATGAGATTGTGGAACGCAGCGGTTTGGTGCACTTGACACTCAACTACTGTTGTCTCATTGGACGCTCTCCAAAGAAATCTAACATTGCATATATATATATATATATATATATATATATATATATATATATATATATATATATATATATATATGTATATATATATATATATATATATATATATATATATATATCGGCATAATCCCCGTTTATAATTTAGTTCACATTAGGCATTGCTCTTATGTTTGTTTCGTTTGATTTTTTACTTGTTTTATTTCCAGCTTGATTTTTGATTGATTGTTTGAATCAATTTTATAGTTTAAAGATGTGATTTTTCTTATACCATATAAGATGCTAGAGCTCAACAGTTTAGAATGATTGTAATATAATAAATTTAACGAGGAAGTAGGCCAAAAATTGGTCATTGTTACTCTTTTATAATGTAATTAATTCAATATAATATTGATTCTATATAAATTGAAGTTATTTCAAAAGCTTAATTTAATGTGAAATATAAAGCCATTATTTTTACTTCCGATTAGAATTATTTAATTAAAAAAATAGCAGGAATAAACAATATCAAACAATTTCAATATAAAATATAAACTTATCACGGAATGTTAATTCTGTAATACAATATACAGCTTTTTTTAGTATTTTGAGTAGGTACCACTAAGATAATGAAAACATAATAGAATGTTCAGAATACTTACACCATAATCGAAAAACGTCAATGGTAGAAACAAATGTGTTTCGGTTTTACTAAAGCTAATAAAAGCAAAACCATCACACATTGCTTTTATAATCCCAGCTATTAATATACCTTTAATTACCGGCATAGTGAAAAAAATATTGAAACATAAATTTTCAAAAATATATAAATATATGGCTATAAATCTATAAAACAAATAAATAAATAAATTCGAGAGGAAACGCGCCGATCCAAGGTGCAGTTAGTGTAAAAATCCCTGCATCAAACTAGGGGAATAAACATAGCTATACGCGTAAATGTTTGCCAAACTGCGTGAGGATGGCATAGAGTATCGGACGGGACGGAAACGTTAGAGGTTATCAGAAGCTTTTATTCAAAATCTTATGAAGATCAGAACTAATCAAAGTCCGCGAAAGAGCAAATGCGGATCTTATAACACATTAGATGCGGATCTTATAGCTCCAGATCTTATAACACATTAAAACGGTTCGACAAAGCAATCTCAAAATCGCTGCCCTTCACCAAAAGTTTCCCGGAAGCCACTTTACCTTTCTTTGACCTTATCATTCTTTCGCGCCCTCTTCAATAGCATATCCTTAACTTTGCTGATACCATTCGGTCACCAGTTCTTGCTTTCCCAATTCTGGTATTAAGTCTGGTAAGAAAGTCACCCTTCTGGATTTTGCACCTACATTTCGTCTTGTCTAGAAGCTGAGCCACATCATAAAATTCCTCAATTTCCTTATAGTTGGTGCATAAGTTTGGAGGATTTTAAGCTTAAATTTGTATTCAGCTGAATGACGCATTGGACAAACGAAAAATGTAATAAAAGTATGTGCATTAGAAAATGAGTTAATTCCGTTCGTTTGATATTCACCAAACAAGAAATATTTCACTTACCTAATCTATTACTATCTTTAGATAATATTAATATATTATAATTCCGTTCCCCTTAAAATATAATAAAACTTAAACCTTTACAACACAATGTTAAATTAATACGGATGTAAATTATTTGGTTATATACCTATATCCTATAATCATTCACTAACTTCAAAACCTTCCAATAAATATTATATATTATTACGTATTGAATTAATATTATTGGTATTGGAAAAATATTTGCCATGCTAAGAATGTCAATGATTTATAGATACCATCATCGTTAAGAAAACTTATATTTTTATATAAGCACATCTTAGATAATTAATGTTGCCCTTTGTTAATGATGATGATCAATTTGTGACTTGATAAAAACCACTATTAAGGAAAGGAATTGCTATATAGCTTGCAAACATATTAACGACATAGCTATATATTTTTTTATATAGTAATTATTTTGGTAACAGTTTTGAACAATAAATTTACTTCCTTCCATATTACTAATAAGTAATATTTATATTACTAATCAGTAATGTTAATAAGTAATATAGTTTGTATTAATAAGTAATATTTCAATAATATATTAAACTAATAATTTCTAACTTTATATCCTTGATGTATAATCCTTTAAATAATAGTAACAATGAGACCATAACAATTATTCTAGTATAAGATTTAGAACATTACGGAGGAGATCATTAAATTGTGTATTAAAGGAATCGTTGGAATACCATTTGATAAAGTTAAGTGGGAAATATGCGGATTTACACAATTATTTATTTGAATTACTCAAAATGTTATAAAAATAAAACTACTAGCTCTATGACAACAAATGTTTATTAAAAGTAATTGGTAAAAATATGGAAATTTTAATTTTAAAAACAACATCGCCGAGATGCGCAATTTCTCCACGCTAGATTGTGAAAAATCTTTCAGCACATGACAAGTGAAACTTCCAATATTTTTAGTGGATTTTATCTCTGTGGCCGTCATTTGGTTACAGTAAATAGGCAGAGCCGATTTTTTAGGAAACTCCATAAAAAGGAATATCAGAAGGAATAAAGTCTGAGCTCTCTGAGGGCTATGGAATATTACCCCTGTCCGATATTAGTTTATTGAATAAATTCGTTAAATATATGTCTGACTGTATCGTCTTTTTGCAGGCAAATTATTCCACTCGCTACCATAATCACCCACTTTCAGTGAAGGAAATGGTAATAATCGAGAGTTTATTTTACTTCTCTACCGGCAATTTTGTTTGATATACCGTTGCGTTGAAAGTGGATTTTATAAGGATTATTATAGATTATTTTATCACATGAGATACAGCGACAAAAAATTTCACTTTTTCCTCTTATAAATTATTGATTGATTTGTCCATTACTTTGATAGTTCATTTTTTAAAAAAGGAATAAAACAATTTTTTACTTTGCTATCTATCACTTTTATTTGTAAACAACAACACACTCAAACACTACTTTAACTTTAACTCAAACACTACCTTAAAACTCCTTTAAACTTACTTTTAAAGTAGTGTTTGAGAATGTAAAGTCGTTTTACGAAACTATAGTCACACAAATTTTGTTTAAAAATAAAAGTGATAGATAACAAAGTAAAAGAAATGTTTTATACCTTCTTTTTTCCTCTTATGTTTTTCACTAATCTAAGCTTAATATGAAGTGGTGGAAGAAGCACATTTTTTTGGTTAACAAGGGGGCAACATAAGGCAAATCTTTCTTACTGGAATGTTCTTTTGTTGCCCTACTGTCCCATAGATACAAAAAAAACAACAATACATTGTGAAACCCTCTTCAAGTCCTAGCAATATACCTATCACTTTTATATCCCCACAAATACCCCACTGATACTGTTTATATTTAATGCAATTTGGTATAGTTGCTAAGTTGGTATAGGTTTTTTTCATTGTCACTGATTGGGCTAAAGGAATAGATGGATTTTTTGATGTTATATTTAATTTATCATTATTCATTAAACCATCAATATCACAACAGACACATAGCGATCCTTCCATTTTATAAAAACATTGAAAATGTTCCGTTCCGTTTTCGGTTCTGGTTTCACTGTTGAAGTCTGAAACCAAGAAGTTTTCAATTTTTGTTGTGACAATCCGAGGTCACGTGCCAAATCATTTAATTCATTCTGAGTTATTAAGTGTGGTTCACTGGTAGTTGTTAAAAATGTTGGGTTACAACTGGTGTTCTCAGGAAGTTGTGGATCAGACTCGGATAAAGAATTAGAATTACCTGGAAAAAAAATGTTGTCCAGGTTTAAACGCGCTATCGGTACCAACAGATCATGGCTATGAGGAACTGGCCCTAAGTGCATGAGGTAAATTTGGATATTGAATGTTGTCCCTTTGCTTTCTTGAAATCCCTTCTGTTTTAGTGCTACAAAAGTAGCAATCAATTACATGGTCAGTAGTTTCTCTCCATACCATACGAACAGCAAATGGCATAGAATTTTTCTTGCGGTACATCTACTGCACTAAATTTACATGACAACTCACACAGCAAACAAGAGGAGCCCAACTTTTATCTTGATTTCCAATTTGGCACTATAAAAATATTTAAGATAGCCTTTTTTACTTCCTCGGATATAGATTTAGCTTGTGACTTAAAAATAAATCGTCCGCGTATATAACAAAACTTATCCGCTAGATTTTTGCAAAATCGACGATTAGAACTTGTCATTTTATCTAAAATCGACTTGGCTGTACTGTAAATGAGACAGAAATGCACTAAACAATATAAAAGAAACTACCCTTAAAGGTTCGTAGAATACTGTGGAAATTCCCCGTCTACGGTCTTGTGGTTATTCTTACAGTGTCCAGTCCAAAGTCAGGTACAAATAATTTCAATGACCTATAATATAAAGGAGGAAACAGGTCCTTGAAAATGAGTGATGCTTCGACAGTGTTTCAACAAGATAACAAAGATTATAATGGATTGTTTCGAGCAAAATAATATTTCAAAATTCGACTGGTCTGCGGTCTATTTAGATTTCAATATTCTTAAAAATATCTTTCACGGCCAGTTTAGAGTAAATAAAGGCAATTATGTAGAAATTTACGAATATAGAAGATTTGAAAGGTGTAATTCAGGTTTCATGGGAAGACATTCTACAGCAAACAATGAAACAATAAACAATCAAACCAAAAAAATTTTTGATTTATTAAAAAATGGTGGAAAGACCACAAAATATTATCATGTATTTCGTTTATGTTTTTCTCTTGTTAACTTTCCTCTTTCCTATAAAATCGAGAATGTTAAAAAATTAAAACATTCTGGGTTTTAATGTTTTTTTTCTTGAGAAAGGCCTTCAATTCAACTCTAAACGATTAAAAGTTCATTTTACTGCATTTTTCATATTAATTTGTTATTCTGATGACACAACATTTTGAGTGTATATGTTATTATTAAAACAAAAAACTTTTTTTTATAATTTTTATTTCTGAGCTTATAATTTAACGTGTTCTTTTACATTTCGAGATTAATATTGTGTAGTGAAATATATTTTAAAGTGAAAATCTATCGACTTCTAATCGCACTGTCGAAATACGAAGATATTCACATCCTGTTCATTATTTTTGTTTGGTATAAAAATGTGAAAAACGCATAGGTAAACTTCATGTACTAAAACAGTAAAAGAATATTTAAAATAATAAAGAAAAACACATTTTAATGTAAATATATTAACTATGCCTATTTTGAAATTAAATTTGATATCTAGTAAGGGAAAGTCTGGTAATTTGGACTATTTTTTTTTAAACGCGCTTTGAATATATATTTTTAGATTTTTAGAAATGTCTATTGTATGAAATAAAATAATTATTAGACTTTGTATTTATTAAGTTTTAATTAACATAATTATTATAGGTATCTCAATAATAAACAAAATGTGAGATCCGACCTTTGTTCCAATTTAGGCAACAGGCTCTGTTATTTGGACCACAGGGTTGCTTATTAGAAGCTTATTGAAATTAGACCTCAATAGGCTTTAAGGTACAACAAAGGTAAAGGTAACTTAAGGTAACAAAGCTAGTAAATACTTCAAGCCCTTTATGTTTCGTGATTCCAATTTTGACAACGCACACACTGTATCCAATCAACTTTAGGACCTTTTTTTATCGTAGTAATTTATTTTACATTTGATACATTCATTCTCCTTGTCTTCTGATCCTAGACTATCAGAATCGTGCAAAACTAGGAGTTCTTCTTCATCGTCGGATTCTTCACTATCAATTTCATTGATTTTTCTCTTTTTTTTCCTTGTTTACAGCCTTTTCAATAACTTTGTGGATTTTGGTTTTTATTCTTTTCTGTTGTTTTATTAGAAATTTTAGTTTGCTTTTTGTTATTTTTCTTATCTAAATTTAATTTGATTGGCTTTCGCTTCTGTTGTAACGCTTCTAAATGTTTGTACCGACTAGAGGTCAATTCAACAGCTTTCTGTGCACCTCTACCTTTGATGGATTGCCTGGTCCTTGATACTGGTGATAGGAGGTTAAGACTAGCTTTTAGGTCACGTCTCACCTGAATAGCCTGCGATGAGGATGGTTTGGCTAAACTTAATTGCTCAATATTCTGCGAAGTAGATGATATAACTTCTGTTAAGCATTGTGTGGCCATCTGCGGATTGGAAGGCACAGCATCTTGTAACTTAAGTTGCATGGAAGGTTGAGCTTGGAGAGGAACGTTTAAAGAGGATGGCGTGTTGGTTTCAGGATCGGCAACAAGCAAAGATTTAGCAGCGGCAAAATGGCAGTCAAAAATATCTCGATTAACGGGCGAAATTCCCGATGCTTTAAAGCCATTCACCACATTACCAATAGTGGCTGTACGTTCATAAGCTGTGTTACTCAATTGGCCAAGTTGATATTGAGTAACAGTTCTACCGGGATTTGTTTGCAGCCAAGATTCGATAGCTTGCGTGTAATAAGTATTAATGAGCTTGGAAAACGACACATCTGATGGTTGAAGTCTATGAGTTGTGTGTTCCGGTAATTGTAGCAAAATAACGCCATGGTCACGAGCAAACAACAAAACACCTAAATTTTTACTGTGTCGTATGACCATCGAGTAGTACCAAAATCTGATCTTCTTTTCTTGGTTTGATCACAGAAATAAAATGCTGTAGCCATTGATTGAACATTTTACAATTTATGTAACCAGATTCCGAAACAGCTACAATACTCCCAGCTCGAACTTCCTCCTTTAACTGTTCATTCATTCGCATTTGCTTAAAAATTATCATTTGCCTAATCAATTGACCAGATGCACTAGCACAAGCAACCATTGTGATATTTACACCGCTTTCACTGCTAGTTAAAGCATCCACTTGTTTTTCCCTTTGCCACATATAACTTTTTCAAATTTCTTCTGCACTGTTTGAAATCCACTTTGTTCAAGATTAAATATTTTATTAGGAGTCAGTTTATTTGTGTCAACAATATTGGGCTCTATGTAAGGAGGTACCTTCAGGTTGTCGGAGGCTTATTTTGTCTTTAGATCTTTTTAGGAAAGCATATTACCATGCTTTGCCTGCCATTTTTTTAGTGCGATTGTACGTGTGCGCTATATTATTCTTCTCAACAATTTCAAAAACCAGTCTTCTAAAATCGTTGATCGTCAATCGGAACATGTGTTGTTCTAACTTCCGAATATGATTTACTAGAATATCTTCAAACTCATTGCAAAATATAGTTGACCTTCCGTTTTTTATTTCTATGGACTGACTTGTATCACCTATGTCTAAATACCTGTTTAAAGTGGCTTTTAGAATCTTATGCAATCTTGCGCATTTATTTAGTAAATCTTCTTGTGACCATTTATAATACTTTTTAACAGTCTATCAAGAATGGATACGGTAAATTGGACGATACGGTACGGAATTGGACGGCCATGCGCCAAAAATGGATCTATTTTATCCAACTGCACGCTTTTCATTTTAATCAACAGTGTGTATACGCCATAAAAACAAATCTAATAAGATAACGGCAATTGCTGGCAATCATTTCGCGGATTTTGATTGTAAATTTACGATTTACGCTTCTAAACTACAAATTACAAACACTGTATGCTTATTTTTAACTTAACGACACTCTTAGCACGGATCGATGGAATTTACATTAAAAATATCACAAATAGATTATTCAAAACAAAACACAGACGTTCAATGCCACAACGAAAACAATATGACCGATATGCAATGAAGTTAGATGTATATCGCTTGGTGTTGCCAATATTGATCCAATAAATCAGAGTTTCCCCTATTAAGTAACACTAAATATTCTCAGTTGTTTGCACTAAAACATTCTATTTATACCCTTCCTAATGTATCTTACCTGTAATAAGGAGTTTCTGTTCACTCTTGTATTAAATCCAACGTAGAGACCATCAATTTGTTGAAATCTCATTAAAAGTAGAAGATACGATTTTCTATTCTTTACATTCCACATATACCAAGACATATTGGCCAACACTGTATACATGTTGAAAAACTAGAAATATGAAGCTCAATATTAATATTTTCTACATAAATTAAATTTATACTACCTGATCTTCACAAATTTGCCCTGTAATAGAAAAAAAGCCAAAGCAAGAAAAATATCCAAATAATGCTCCTACTATAAGCACAAATTTGCCTATCTGAAAGGAAAATTATATCACAGGGTATTTATGCGTCACATCTAGTTCAAGCCATAGAACGGATGATTTATCATTATTATATATTTATTCAAATTTTACTAGTCTAACAAAACTATTGTGTTTTCGAAGTACTCAGTTATTCAGTTTATACAAAAATTATAAGTACACTTTGAGAACTAACTCAAAACTTGAAGAGATTTACCACTAAACACCAAAACACTTTTTTAAATTGCTCAACGCACGTTTCGCTAACCATGTTAGCATCATCAGCTAACCATGTTAGCATCATTTGAGATTAAATCATCTCCTGATGATGCTAACATGGTTACCGAAACGTGCGTCGAGCAGTTTAGAAAAGGGTTTTGGTGTTTAGTGGTAAATCTCATCAAGTTTAGTGTTTCACACCAAAGATTCCAATAGAAGAATTGAACTAACTCAAAGTGTATTATTTCTTCAAAATTGCATTATCTTTTTGACAAATCTGGTTCTCGTCTTGTTGCCGGAAGAATTGATTCACCGGACATAACCAATTGTTTTACGTCAGGAGGATTGTTGAAATAAATTAATTTTTCATCGCAAGTAACCGTTTGATGAATCGAAAATCAGTAGGGTTTTTGAGGAGAATTTTATCCACTGGAACCCGACGTGTGGCTTACGACGGTGACAGTTTATGAAAGATCCTTCTGAATCATACCTATGCCTCTCAATGAAATAAATATTCATCCGTATCATATAGAATTGCTTCAAACAATATATAAAATTGATTTCGATCAAGGGCTCGAATTTTGTAACTGGGCAATAGAAAAAAATAGAGAACCTAACTTTTCCAAATATATTTTTTTCACGGATGAGGCAACTATCAAAATAAATGGGTACGTTAACCGACATAACATACAGCAGAGAAAATCCAAGATTCATTAACCCTTTAGATCATTAGTATGGATGGTCTCTTAATGTGTGGGCTGGTATTATCGGAGATCGCCTCCTAGGGCTATATTTTTTTGAAAATTGAGTTTATTATTTATTATATTATTATTATTTATTTATATATTTAATTATTATTTATTATATTATTATTATATTATATATTTATTTTATTATTTATTTAGTTTTCTTCAATTTTTGCAAAATTTTGGAGAGTGGATTGAATAATTGCCTTTAACTGTGTCGAGACGAATGTGATTACAGTCAGACGTCGCCTCTCAAGATTTTAGCAGGCAAGTGAGACAATGTTTGAACACGAATTATGAAAATAAATTGGTAGGGGAGTTTATCAAATGCTACCCACTACAATACAGGACATGCAAATTAAAATTAATTTTAAATTTTAATTATGCAGCCAATTTGGTGGTACAATTGAGACATCCTGTATATATGGTGATTTTTAATGCCTCCAAACTTTAAATTGAAATAAAACAACAAGCAAATTAAATGCCTTGAAACTATTTATTTTATGTAAAACAACATTCAATGGCACTAATGTTTGAATAGAATTAAATAGGACAAATGTACGCCGCGACTACTTCTGACAAAGCGCATTCTGTCAGTTTAATTCTCACCACTTTTTCAAGCAATTGAAGTCTTAGATCCGTCATTATCCGAGTTGTGTTAGCTTCCAAGGCCATAGTTGCTGGTTTATCAACATCGGCAGACCAAAGATTTAACATAACCCAAAAAAGACTCTAAAGGCGTTAGATCACGTGACCTTGGTAGCCAATTAACAGGTCTGTTCCTCGAAATAATTTTATCGCTAGATTGTACCCTCAATATATCGATTGTTACGTTGGCTGTATGACATGTGTGACGGTCCTGTTGGAACCACATCAGTATTAAAAAATTATTGATCATCGATTTGTAACGATTGGTGGGTTTTTCAGCTTGATGTTTAAAGAAATATGGTCCAATGAGGCTACTGGCGTACAATCTGCACCATACGGTGCATTTTTCTGGATGCAACGGCAATTGTCAGATCAATTGCGGTTTATTTTCACTCCAAATGCGGCAATTTTGTTTATTAACGTAACTATTTAGCCAAAAATTAGCTTGACCGCTGAACAAAATTTTGCTGGTAAATTCTGGATCAAGTTGCAATTGATTTTAGACTCATTCACTGAACATACGAAACAAACGAGGGTCTTGCGGCTTAAGTTCTTAGACAAGGTGGATTTTTAAGGCACCAGACCAAGATATTTGCGCAAAGCTTAACGTCCTGCGAACGGCGACGAATTGATAAATTTGGATCGTTATCAACACTGCCAGGAACAGCGGCTATATTCTCTTCGGAACGCACAGTTTTTTTTGTGAAATGTATTCGGAATTTGTAGATAATTCGGCGAATTCACCTCTTGGTTGTGCGATTATGTGTACCATAAAATTCACGAAGTGCTCTATAAGTTTGATGCACAGAACACTGATTTTGGTAATAAATCTCGACAAATTGAAAGCGTTGCTTTGACGTTAAACCTTCCACGATGATTTGCCAGACTATACTGAATAATTTTGGCACTAGAGGTGCGGAAATTCAGTTCTTTGACAGCAACCTCTATCGGAAGTTCGAACACACTAAAAAAATCACCCGTTACATGTCTCAGTATCTTCTTCTCGACATACCCCAAAAAGTTCTCACAGTACTTCGTAAATTCGTCCAAGTTTCTGATGAGTACATCATCACTTGCCCAATAAGTGTTTTAAAAATAGTACGTTTAATGTTAAATGTTTAATTAGTCCGTAGTAGGTTTTGTTTGCTAGGAATATTCTTCTGCTAATTTCTGAGCTAATGTCATTGTTGTTATTTATATGCCATTGGTGTTCTGTTCTGTTTTTCCTATTACCAGACCTTCGACCTACCGATTGAAAGTTTTTTATGACTATCATGTATTTAATTTTCTCTATATTTAAGTATATAAGATCTCGCCTTTATCTAGCTCTATCATCCAAATCAACATACACCAGTATCTGGATGATTTTATTTATAATTGTGCTAGGTGTGTTGATGTTCTTTTATGGTTATGTTGGAGTCTCTTACTGCTTTTTCATGTGCTATACTGAAGAGAAAGTATGATCTACTTGAGTATGATGACTATCACCTTAGCGCAAACCAAAATGGGTTAGAAATGGAGATGATGTGTCGATCTGAATCTTAACTTTGGATTGAATGTTATTTAAGGATATTAAATTATTTCATTTCATGCTTTGTACAATATATTTCTGTTCTATGCTATCTACGCACTTATAAAATCTATTAACAGGTGGTAAAGGTCTATCTCATATTCCAGTTGGTCGTCTTTTTGCGGCCTTTTAGTAATTAATCCCTAGTAATTAATCTTTAGTAATTAATCTTAGTAATAACCCTTTAGTAATTAATCTGTTGGTAATCCATCAATACCCGAAGATTTATCGTTTTTTACTTTTTCTATTGCGTTGTAAATATTCTGTGCAGTTGGTAAATATTTTTCTCGATCATCTATCATGTCCTCTTCTAATTCATAGTTGTAAATATTTTCTGTTTTGTTTAGTCGTTCTTCAAAAAGTTCAGCCCACCGTTCTAAAATTGTTTCTTGTATCGTTCAGTACCTCCCCATTCCTATTTCTACACATACTAAGAGGAGGTTTTTAATCTTTCCTACCATTATTGAGTTTTCTATATAATTTCTATATTTAATTTTGTGATTTTAGTTCTTCGAATTCTTAGAGTTGGGATTGTACGTATTTTGTTTTTATATGAAGTTTTTTTCCTGTCGTCTTAATTATTTGTATTTTTTTTCTGCTGGCTTGTTTAGTTCTTCTGCAAGGATATGTAGGCTGCATCCTTCTTTGGATTACGACTTCCCATTCTGCATCAAACCGTGTAAATTTGTTTGGTTGCCGATGATCATTACCAATTACTTCCTCAGCTCCTTCTTTTATTATATATTTCCATTGTGTGTAGTTTTTTACCAATTACCATCAATTGTGTTATAATTCTTCAAAATAATTTAAATACAGAACCAAATAACACATTTTTTTCCCCAAATACTCGTCGAAATTCCTTCTGTCAAACATCACAACTTTATACATGTGCAGTAGATAATAATTCGAAACTGCGTTGCAATACTATTTAGAGTTATAAACAAGACGAACTTTCACATCGGCTTACATCAAAAAATATTACTTGACTTACGGTATTAAAATGTGTTAGACTTGACAAGAATAAGGGAACGAAACTGAGTCCGGCTATTTGTAATACACCACCACCAAATTTTATAACTCCAGATTGGTAATATAGATGTACGAGTCTAAAAATAGAATAAAATTACAGCCCTTTTAAATTTTTAAGATACACAGGGTGTAAGGGGAAGTGCTTTCGTAAATTTATTTATTTTTTTAATAAAGAAGTTCTTTACAACAAGGGCCCAAAACCTAAGGGCTCCCGAGAAAAAAATTGCAAAATTTCTAAATCAGCGATCAGAAAGCTATGAAAAGAATTTACATTTTAAGCAGATATGTGAAACGGCCCATTTGGTAAATATTCATTTCTTATTATGATTCGAATAAACTACAAACAAATGAACATTGTTAAAACATTTTTTTTTAATTAAGAATCATGCCCTACATCAGCCCTGAAGGATGTGGCAAAGACGCAATATTGCCACGACAAAGATTGTTATTTCAGAATGCGACACAAATGATTTCAATATTTGAATACATGCATTTAAGTTCGGTTTATAATTCAAAAATATATTCTGTGCGAATATCAGAATACGAGGTGTGACTATTAAATAACGAGACTGACGCTGCTACAGAAATAGGCATGCGCCAAACGCCAGCGACCAACAGCTGTTTATCGTGAAACTTTCTCTTTCGAATGCAGTACCTTTCACTTCTGTAAACAAATTCATATAACCGCAGCCTTCGTTCACATTATTTTTTATTTCGCCGAAAAAATGTTAAGTGTAACAATAGGGCAACGAATTGCTATGAAATTTCACTTGAAACTTGGAAAAACCGCTACTGAAACTGAAACTGAGAAGTGCATGGTAATGAATGTTTATCGCGTGCACGTGTTTTTGAGTGGTTTAAGAGTTTTCAAGATGGCGAGAACACGTTAAAGATGATTCACGCCCGGGTCGCCCTTCTACGTTTAAATCGGATGACAAAATCGAAAATATCGGTAATCTGGTTCGATCTGGCCATGGGTTAAATATTCGTAGGATTGCTGAAACTCTAGGAATTGACAAAGAATGCGAACGGCAAATTTTACATAACAGTTTTAACATTCAAAAAGTGTGTGTCAAAATGGTGCCTAAAATTCTCACGTTTGAACAATAAGAAGCTCGCAAAAATGTTTATACTGGCACCTTGAATGCCGTTGAAAATGACCCAAACTGAATTTGAAAGGATAATAGCATGTGACGAATCGAGGTATTTTACTTATGATCCTGGAACAAAGCGCCAATCCATATACTAGATGCGCCCAAGTTCACCAAAAAAAAGCTCAAATGAGCAAATCAAAATTCAAAGCAATGATGATTGTTTTTTTCGATATTCATGGGATTGAGTACGTTCACTGGGTTCCTGAAAGTCAAACTATTAATCAACATTACTACCTTCGCGTTCTTGCTGAACTTCGTGAAAGAATATGGAAAAAACGGCTCATTCCGCATTTATAAGAGGTTTCTAGCCAAGTACAACATCCAAGTGTTTTACCATGCGCCTTATTTACCGGATCTTTCGCCATGCGACTTCTACCTGTTTCCTAAGGTAAAATCTACATTAAAAGGAACAAGATTTGAGTCCGTTGAAGCTGTGAAAGAGAAAGCGGAACGCGTGGTAAAGGAGCTGACAGAAGAAAACTTCCAGCACTGTTTCGAACAATGGAAGATTGGAGCATGGAGCATTGTAGGGGTAGAGGAGGGGTGTATATTGAAGGTGATAATAAGCAAATATGTATGAAATCAAAATAAAATCTTTTACCCAGAAAATCTGCACTCTCAGATCGGCAAACAGTTCCTTAAAGGCTTTTGGATACAGGTAGTATAGTTCCAAAATTTCTAAAGTGTGAGCGGCGGCAAGAAATCGGTCCTACGGTCGAAAAATAAATTTTACATCTTTTTCGGATGTTACTAGAAGTACTCGAAATATTGCTCAGCGAGTTGAAGTTTCCCATTAGATAGTAAATAGATCACTGAAACAGCAATTACCCTACTCTTATCATATACAGAGAATACAAGAACCGTTACCTGCTGATTTTTTACAGGCAGAAATATTATGAATAGTTTTTTGGCTAAAGCCAAAGGAATCCAAATTTGTATTCAATATTTTGTCAACCAACGAAGCTTCTTTCACGAGGAATGGGGGTGGTGGACATTTGAACAGTTAATTTAACAAAACAATTAATCATGTATTTTTTAGTGTGATGTAAGTCCTTTAAAAAGTGGCATGACGTGAAAAATTTCAAGTAATTTTAACTCTGACATTAAACGAAAATAATGTGTAAGTTTTCCTTTTTTTTGTAACAAACTAAATTTATGCGGAAACGTATGGAATAAATGACTATAAAAATATTATATTTTATTTTCAAATAATACCTTAAGAGACCATTGTAACAAAAACTGAATTCCGATAGATCGATCTAAACAAGACAAAAGTAGACATTGTTGTTGTTAAGAAAAGGCCTGCCGTCTGCATGCATGTTTGCGACGAAATTTTGTTCAAAAAATTGTAACAAATCCTTAGTTAAATTTACGAAAGTACTTTCCCTTACACTTTGTGTATTACCTTAAAATTTTCAAATGATGATTATAAATAAAGTGTAATTCTTCATTCACAGATTTCTGAAAATAATGGTTACTAGTGATTGTAAAGCTCTCTTGCAGATTGAGAATATGTTTGCCTTCCAAACCCTCCGTAAACCAATCTACCTACAGAAGAAAATTAGATTCATATTTATAAGTGTATACTATTTCATAAGCGTCAAATACATTACCACTTGCACACCTCTTAAAAACGCTTGAATAACAGATTTCATAAAATTTGATGATATCATCACTGTTAGTTGGAACAAACATATTTCAATGAAGACTGTTACATAATAAACTGAAGGATAAGTTGTTCGAACGTATACTAATAGAGCTATTTGACTTTGTCCACCTAAAACATTGAATTAGGTGCACCAATAGGGAATGTAGTTTTGTTCAAATTTTAAAAACATTACAATACACTGACAATACTTTAACTTAATATAACATATCCTATATTCTAGTTGAATATATTGATATGTACTATTGATATTAGTATATTGATATTTCTAGTATTGCTATATCTCGCTGAAACATGGAGCATTAAAAAACCTCAAGCGCATTGATTCCTTTGCACTTTGGTGCTGGCGACGGCTCGTTCGCATTCCGTGGACTGCCAAACTAACAAACTCATCCGTTATTGAAAAAAATAATGAACTCACGAGGCTCACTCAAATTATTCATGAACAAATACTAAGATTATTCGACCACATTGGCCGCACGGACGACAATAACCTAGAAAGGCTGGTTTTGCAGGAATGGATGGGCGGTTTTAGATCACGTGGCAGATCTCCAAAAAAATGAACCGACCAAACTGAAAACCTAGCTGGTACATCTCTTCAATATGCAATCAAGAAAACCAGAAGAGGAATACAAAGTAGAAGAGAAGAGAGTTATTCTAAATCAATATATTGATATATAGTGTGATTGTTACTAAATTTTGAAAAACCTAAGTGAACGCTATAAGAAAGCACGAGCAAAGTTTGAATAAGTTCCATAGTAGACATTTGAAGTTTTATGAGTTTCGAAAGCATAACAGTGCCACTAATACCCCTAATACCATTAATGCTGTTTATACCGGTGCCTAGGATAACTAAAGATGTAAGATCATCCCAAACAAACCTTCCAGAAATTCACCACAAGGCTTAAAACTCCATGGTCCTTAATACCATGGTGTTTAAAACAAAATGAAAAGAATGTGGGTGCTATACCAACTTTTACTTGAAAATGAAATTCAACGGGTGACTATTTGCACTTTTGATTAGGTTAAGCAGCGATCCTTTTCTTCAACAAATTGAAATGAATATCACTCTTTTACATCGATAAGTAGCTCTATCTTGAGGGTTCCATTCCTTTGACCATAGCTTTGTAGTTTCTTTCGCTTTTTAGGTAATAATAATGACCCACACGCACACAAGCTCACATGCACGCACCCATATACGCATACACACGTAACGTCCTTCAAAAAATATCGTCCTTCGGAAAATATATCGAAACTAATTTTAGTAGAATACTATATAACATTGTTTCATTTGCAATTATAGTTGACTCACAAGGCTTCGGTCAGACTAATAGCTAAATAACTCGTAGTATTCTATGATTAGCCAACTATATATATATATATATATATATATATATATATATATATATATATATATATATATATATATATCAATGTTCCTAAAATTACAGTCGTCTCCTTGAATGTTCTTATAAATTCAGGCAATCCTAGCTTCTGATTTCACCACGTTGAATATGCTTATTTCTTATTCTTTTATATGTCTCCTGTTGGATTTCCATGTTTTTTTTCATTGGCGCGGTATTTGGTAGAACCATTTTTTAGCTTGAATATAATAACTCGAGTTACCAGATTTAAATAATTTACAAAGTTGTATTTCTTCACAAAAACGAGGCAAGAACTTTTGCAATGTATCCCTGTAATTATGCCTTCTGACCCAACTACAGGGGATTGGATCTTCTGAGACCACTTTCTCCCCATATAGAAAAATTGGATATTTAATAACATTGATAAACTGATTGATAAACACTGTTTTTGTCACACTAATTTAGTAATGATATTTGATTGTACTTATCTACTCTCATTACAAAAACAATGATATTTTTTTTCTAATCACCCTCAGTTTTTTTGTGACAGCTACATATTCAATTTTGTTTATGTTTGAATAACGGCATTTCTGAAGTTAGATAGCTATCATAGTTAACAAATTTAAATTTATTGCAATTCGATATATATATATATATATATATATATATATATATATATATATATATATATATATATATATATGTGTTGAAATCATTTGGATGTGAAGTTTTATCGCACCCGCCGTACTCTCCAGACCTGGCTTCATCCGACTACTACCTTTTCGCATCGATGGGCACGCTCTTGCAGAGCAGCACTTCGCCGATTTCAGAGAAGTTAAAAATGGCTCGATGAATGGTTTAGCTCAAAGGAGAAACTGTTTAAATCGTGTGTTTAAAACTGTTTAAAAAGTGTTTAAATCACACGGGTAGTTTTTGTTGTGTGTGAAAAATTAACTTTACCTCTCAACGTCGAAAGTTCACACCATTAATAACCAAACATTATTTAAGTTACTTTGTAGGTTAGGTTACACCATCAAGATCAATCCTAGGTCTCACATATGTATGTAAGACTTCTGCTAGGTTGGGCTAAGGCATCTAAACATATGACATGGGGGCCAATGGTAACGAAACCAACAGATCACATAAGTGACTGTTATTTTTGTTTGACTGTTATAAAGGGTATCACAACTAAGCCGAAACACACCATGAAGTACCCAGACCTGTCAACTGCAAAAAGACCAATCCCACATACTGCCGAATGGCCAGTGCCAACAATTCCAAATCCATTAGAAACTTAAGAAGCTGCTGCTAGTCAAGACGATAACTTAGAGACAGAGTTTAACCCAACTTATTATATTTGCATTTATATTATATTGTATATTTATATTATATTATTATATTGTTAATTTTTTTATTAATATATACTTGTTAGGTGACCATAGTACTACCTGACTACCTCTTAAAGTAGACAAACGTTTACGTGTGACAAAAAAAAGTTTGAATTTTGTACACCAGTGTAATAATGGTCATTGCATATCATTGTACCTACATTTTTCAAAATTTTGAGATATGTAACAATATCGTAGTTTTAAACTCGTTATTCGTTTGAGTCTAATTGCCGATCGATCTAACCGAAACCTTATTTTTTATGGAAGTAAATCCCATTAAAATAACATAAAAATAAATTTTGCTTGTTGGTTTTAGATTTCTAAAAAATATAGCTTTTATTATTATTCACGTATGGGTCCTGGTGGACCACGCGAAGTACAGTTAGAGGCGTTTGTTGTTGTTAGCATTCCTTTGCGCCTATACTGGTTTCATTCTTTCGCTATAAGCTTTTTTTCTTTCGTCAGACCAAGTTTTTCCAGTCTTCCTACATTGTTCTCCCTGGCCAACCTTCCAAACGTCAACCTTGTGTCTGAAACAGCCTCTATCCTCAATTTCACTTTGTGTAATATTTGCTGAACTTAGGTCCTCTTTAGGTGCAGCAATCCATTTAATTATTTCTACTTTAGCTCTACTCCTATTTTCATAAAATTCGACTATTTGTCTAGTTAGCCTACTCGGATTCATCCATTTTATGTGTGCGTAAAACTTAAGTCTTCTTTTTCTCATATCGCTATGTATATCTGTGTATTGTTTGATTTCTTTGTTTTCTGAAAGTCGGTATGTTGTGCTTTTTATTTGTTTGGGACCTAAGATTTTTCTTTCCTTCTTTTCAATCTCCTCGATGTCTCGCTTTCTATTCAAAATGAGCCTTGGTACCCCACATAGACATTCTAGCTTAATAACTGTGTCTCAGTTTTGTGTTTTTAAATATACATTTTTTGTTGTATTTATTTTGTGTAAGTCTCAATGCAGTTTCCATTTTTTGACATCTACCCTTATTGGCCGCTTTTTCCAACCCATTTTCCATCATCAATTCACCCAAATATTTGAATTGAGAGACACGTCTGATGTTACTATATTTTGTTTTTAGAAATGGTGTTCTTAGTCTGTTGGAGGTCATGTATTGTGTCTTTTGAAAGGAAATTTAGATTTCTACCTTTTCTGCTGTTTCTTTTAGGATTTCAATCTGTTTTTGTGCCGTTAATATATCTTAAGCCAAAATTGCTAGATCATCAGCAAATGCCAGACAATCAATTTTGATGTTGGTTCTCCCCAGTTTAATGGGCTGGTCAATATTCAAGGCCGACTTTTTTTCACGCCACTCCTGTATTACTTTTTCTAGAACACAGTTAAATAAGAGTGGCGAGAGTCCATCCCCTTGCCACACTCCAGTTTTAATTTTGAAGGGCTCTGAGATGTTACCCATGAATTTAACTTTTGACCTTGTATTAGATAATTTGGCTTTAATAATTACCGGCGTTTTCAGATCTAGTCCTTGTTCTTTCAAGATTTGGAATAAAGATTCGCGGTCAATAGAATCATATGCTCTTTTGAAATCTACAAATGTACAGACGAGATTTTTATTGAACAGTTTTTGATGTCTTAGGATCAATTTTAGATTCAGTATCTGTTCAGGGCCGGATCTGCCCGGTCGAAAACCTGCTTAATATTCACCAATTTTAGGTTCTAACTGTCCTTATGCTCTGTCTAGTAGACATTGAGATAGAATCTTGTAACAAACTGGGAGAAGAGATAGAAGAGATAGAAATAACCAAACTTCTTATAGAATTTTGGCTATTTCCTTGATTGTACCTGGACCAGCGGATTTCAAAAATTCCGCAGTGATTCCATCTTCACCTAAAGCTTTGTTATTTTTAAGTCGCTTGATTTGACTAATTATTTCATCTCTATTCGGTGATAATGAATCTTGGTTTGTTTGTCCAGAATTTAGTGTTGGAAATCTGTTTAAGGGCTCAGGACAATTTAGTATTTGTTCAAAATATTTTGCAAGTTCTTTGCAATTTTCTTGGTTATTTAGGTTGGTTTTGGCTTGGTTTTTCTTGGTTCCTCCTTTGGTGACTTTCCTGCTGGGCAATATATTGCAGCAATTGTGATGTCTTTAGATTTCATCTGGAGTGTCACAGCTGTCGCTTTTATGTCAAGGGTATCATATTCAACATTTATGTAGTGCTTTATGTTTTCTTTGATTATCAATGCTGATCCGCCTTTTCCTGGTAGGTCCGAGCGGCAGTGCGATAGACTTTGTATCCTCTTATTTTACAGTAATTTGTTTCGGTCATGTGTGTCTCTGAGATGAGAGCTACATCAATTATATCATTCCATAGGAATGTTTTGAGCTCATGAGATCTTTGTATCAACCCATTGGTATTCCAGGCTACTATTCTGATTGAATTGTCCATTACTTCTTCCTATTAGCAGCAACTCCCTTGTTGCTGCTTTTTAGTTTGTCTATCTAGGATTATTTTGTTGGTTCTTTCCTGTTGGTCAAGTTTCACCATGATTTTTTGCAACATTTGGCTGGTTGCATCAGGCTCCTCCTAACCGTTTTTCTTTGGTTTGGTTTTACTGCCTCTCGTAGTTGGGGTGAATGTCTTATCCTCTGTGACATGCTTTGTTACTGGTTTCGCTTTGATCATCTGAGTTGTGGGTTCTGGCACATTGGAACTTCTCATGATTAGCTTCTGTTTGCGAACGGCGCAATTCCTAATCTTTTGAAGTTCCTTGGCCACTATGCATCCTCGATAGTTGGCCGGATGTGCTTCATCGGAATTAGAACATTTAGGTGCTTGGCTTTTTGGATGACAGCATTCGCTAGTTTTATGCTTCCCAGCACATCTAACATATCGTGGTGTTTTAAAGCAGTTATTTTGGGTGTGCCCATAAAATGGTTATAATTTGATATACTCTCTTGATTCTATGGATCTATGGATTCTATGGATTTCTTTATGGAAAATTACCATGAAGATAGGGAAGCGTCTCTTGGTGACTGTTTGTTCCCTTTTTTGTTTCTTTATGATGTTTACCGCATCTTCGATTAAGAAGTTCTTACTTGTTAGTTAATCACCAATCATTTTTTCTGTACATGTGGAATCAATACCTTCTGCTATTATTTTAATCGGCCTGGTCTTTTTATCCTCATATGTGTAATGTTCTATTCCCGATTGTCTCAGGTAATCTTTCAGTTTGTGATACTCTTCGACAGTAGACACATTTACTTTATTACTTTATATACCCCGTTTAAGATTTTGACTTTATATGTTTCTATTGAGACATTATGCATTATCGCAATAATGTCTTCATATACTTTAATGTCAACTATGTTTATTGGAGGTGGTAGTGGTTTTTTCTTCGATTCTGACATCTTTGAAGTTCCCGCTATTTGTGATGGAGAGGTTTCAAGTGAGGAGTCCGCTTTTCGTTTTTTGCTACCTCTTCTTTTCTGTATTATTCAATCCGTTTCTTTGGCTTGATCTTCATCATCAGTATGATATTCGACCGGTTCTGGATTTCGTTGTTCGCTTGCTTTCAGTAGCAAATCAACTTTTTTCTGTAGTTTTCCTATTGTAGCATGGCGATTGTTGCATTGAGTAACACTCTTTTATACCTCATTCCAGAGGTTTATTTCATTTTGTGTAATTAGAATAAATTTGGACAGAGGGACTGTTTGTATAGTCCCCGTATGTTGCATTGGTTCCATCACAGCTGGTACAGTGGCCAACAACAATATTTTCGTATTATGTCCCCTTAATATTGATGAACGTTCCCTGCAAACAGTTTCTTTTTATACATTTTTTCACCGATACTGGCGTTCCGTTTGTAGCCACACTCACGCACTATTAAGGCTCGGAGCGAACAACATACGACCTTGCACATCGAATACAAAGCGAGTACTAAATTAACTTTAGATTTAGCTATGGAAAAAAACAGCATGTAACTCTTCAGCATGTAAAAGGTCCACCATTATGGATGATGGAACTTTGACAGCTCATGACGGTCATATTTGTTTACCATTTTTGACATGTCTTGTCAGTTGTTTTTCGAAAGGTTTACAATTACATCATGGTTCGTTTCACATTAGAAGAACGTTTGGAAATTGTCCAGTTTTAACATGCAAATTCGAGGTCCGCTTGTGCTACTCAACGACCAATTCAGATCTATCGTGATATTCGTCGTGGTGCTCCTTTTAAACAGGCTAATGATCGTGTTATCAGAATATTTCAAAGTAAGTGCACTCTCCTCGACAGTGTGGTGCCTGCATGACAAAAAAACCAGAAGTGTTAAAAATATCGCCACCGTTCAAGCAAGTGTACCCGAAAATGACAATGTCCCGGTTACTCGCTGCTCGCAAGAGTTAGGCCTCTCGCCAATGACAATATGCCGAATTTTGAAGTTCGACTTAGGCTTGCATCCATATAAGATAGTACTGGCACAAGAACTGAAGCCAACCGACCATCGTATTCGTTGTGAATTTGCCGATTGGGCCCTGGAATTGATGGAAGTCGACAACGAATTTCATCGCAAAATCATCTTCTCCAATGATTCACATTTCTGGCTTAATGGCTTCGCCAATAAACAAAATTGTCGGTATTGGTGCGAATCTAATCCACACATTTTAGTGTGGATTTTTGCATGGAGGAGTCATCGGTCCTCATTTCTATAAAAATGGGAAGGAACTACCGTTACATCAACACCGAGCAGGACAAGGCAATGCTGCAAGATTTTTTTTTTCGGAATTTGATGGAATCGATGCGAATGACCTTTATTTTCAACGGGATGGCACACCACCGCATATTTCTCTAGTAAACATGGGGTTTATTGCGACCCAAGTTCGGCAACTAAATATTTCCATGAAATGGCCCCATCGTTTGGCCGCCAAGATCAAGCGATTTAACTGGTTTAGGTTATTTTCTCTAGGGAGATGTGAAAAAAAAGGTTTATAGCAATAAATCCGCGACTATTGGCGACTTGGAAACTAACATTTGTCAAGCCATTTGTCGCCATACACTCCGAAATATGCGGCAGGACCATCGAAAAACAGTACGCGATTAGCACTCGAGGTGAACGGTTGTGTCTTTCTCGAGTGATTTTTGCAGGTTAGGTTTGGTGCCAAGCAGAGACGACAGGCGTTTTTCAACGCCCCCAGAGAAAATTTTTGCGAAAATTTTTAGCGATTGACTCCTCCCCTTAAGGGCGGAGTAAACCGCAGTTCGGTTGTAAGGTCGACTGTGGGCGCGATCGGTTTTTGAAAAAGAATCGGCCGTGAAAGCGGTAGGCTGACTGCATTTGCAGTTGGTTGCGATCGACAAAAATTTAAAAATTTTCCGATCCGAAAATTTTGTAAAAAGTTGGTACGTTAAATTAGTTGGCAGTTTCTCGGAACTGCCGACCGGTATTTCGTGCCGTTGTGAGATATCGCGATAAACATCGCTGCATTTGCAGGCGATGTTTATAGCACGATAAGATAAACACGATAAGAGGCAAAAGGCTCAATGGATGGAGCACCAGATTGCCGAACGCGGCGCCCTGCTAGACGAACAAAAGGTACAGATTGACGACCTCCAGGCAAAGATAAAGAGCCTTGAGAACATGGTGAATGCCTTGACGGCAAAACTCAACGAGGTCGCATCGGAGAAAGATGTAAAGGAAAAGACATCAGCCGAGGTGGTGGCCGGCACATCCGGCGCCCAAAAAGCCAAGAAGGCAAAAAAGCGGCCTGCAACGTCCACTGATGAAGATACGTCGGAAAATGATTTTCCGACTTTAGAAGAAGCTGCAAAAGTCAAGAGACAGCCGGCTAAGAAGACAAAAACTGTACCAGAAAGGCCAGTTAACGAACAAGACAATAAAAAAGCCCTACCGCCAGTCGCCATTGCGTGTCAGGACTGGTCAGGGTTTTCCAAGAGCCTTGGTGATAAAAAGATCAATTACACCAAGGCTAAGATGACAAGGGAGGGAATAAAAGTCACTCCCCAAACTGCAGTAGATCACAGGGCTATGGTGAAGTTCTGTGATCAGAAGAAGGTGAGCTACTTCACCTATAAGCTGCAGGAGGATAAGAAGCACCAGGTGGTGTTAAAAGGAGTGCCAGAAAGCACTCCTGTTGAAGAAATAAAAGAAACCCTGATGAACCAGGGTTTCGACGACATAGAAGTCGCAAGATTGCGATCTAGAAAAGCGGGCACCAAGGGCCGTGAACTCCCAATGGTCTTGGTGAAAAGCAAGAGTGATAAGGTCTTTGCCATCAAATACCTAGATAGGTTGGTGGTAAAGACGGAAAGAAAAGCCAAGAACGACAGACCGGTACAGTGTTACCGGTGCCAGCGATTCGGGCACGTGCAGAGTAACTGCGGTTACCCTGTACGATGCGTGAGCTGCGGAGAGGAGCACAGGAGCTCCGACTGTACACACTCAAAAGAAGACGAAGCGACCTGTGTAAATTGCGGGGGGAAACACCCCGCATCTTATATGGGATGCAAGAATGCCCCACCCAGAGTGGGAAGAGGTAGAATAGGCAAGAGCCTACTACGCAAACGCGAAAGGACGCAAGCAAGAAACCGGATCTAGAGGAAATAATCCGACAAGCGGTCGAGCAGTCAGTCTGCGCCATACTTGCAGCACAAAATGCCAAGTAGAGGAAGCAAACCGCACACGCTGATGATTGGATCCTGGAATGTCAACGGGATCAGAGGCAAGAAGATAGATGTAGAACAACTTCTAGCCGATTATGAGCCAGATATTCTTGCGCTGCAAGAAACAAGATGTCCGTCCGGGTACAAGATTAATTTCCTGAACTACCGGACATTCAGATTCGACAGACCGAATCCAGTTGGTGGTGGCGTAGCCATCCTGGTTAAACGAAGTCTGGAATCTGAGCCATTGAGAGATAACGATGGCAAAATCGAAGCTATAGGAGTCAAGGTAGAGATGGCACATGCACCCATTGAGATGCAGTCCGTCTACCATCCTGGCAGGCCAGATCAGCTGCTAAGAGAAGATATTGAGGAACTCCTACAGGGAAATGTAGGAAAAGTACTCATTGGGGATTTCAACTGCAAGTCACCGGGTTGGCATAGCAGGTTGTATAACCCCAACGGAAGAAGACTGGAGAGATTTGTGGAGGCTCTGGGAGCAATCGTGATTGCTCCCCAAGAGCCCACGTATCAACCAACAGGCAGCTTACCAGACATACTGGACATCGCGGCCATCAAGGATATCCCCGTGGATATCGACATTGAGATCGTGCACGACGGGAGTTCCGACCACAACCCAATTTTTCTAAAATTGGATTCTGGTGACGGACAAAGGGAGTTTACGGTGAGGAGGTGGGTGAACTGGGGCTTGTTCCCGGAGAAACTCCACTCCAAAATCCAAATCCCGAAGATCGGTACAACGGAAGAGTTGGAAAACGAAGTGGAGAGATTGGAAAAGGCCATTGTCGATGCAGTAGAAGAATGCACGACGAGGACGGAAGAAAGGCAAACCCAGCACCCCTACGGACCTGTTCCTCAGTTTATTCGGAGGATGATTAGAAGGCGTAGGGCGCTGAAGGGAAGATATCGTGCCAATAGGACGGCGGATCTGGCCAGGGAGTTGACCAGATCTACCAATGTCCTGAGACAGGCACTGAAGAACCTCGCAGAAAAGAGGTGAACTGACCGCTTGACCGAGTTGGATAACGCGGACGGCACACTATGGGGAGTCTACAGGGCTCTCAAGAGAGATCCAGATGTAAGGATGATCCATGGAAGGAATGGACTTGTCTACACAGATGAAGAAAAGGCCGAAGCCATGGCGGACGCGCTCGAAAGAGAGTGTGTCATCAACTCTCACGACGACGATGACGAAAACCTCAAGAGGTTAGTTAAAAGGACGGTAAGGAACTTCCGCGAGAGGATTGGGCCCAGGCCGCCTCCGGAGTTTGCAACTCCGAAGGAGGTCAAGGGTATAATCCAGAAGATTCGGCTCAAGAAAGCTCCAGGGTGCGATGGTGTTATCAATCGCATGCTGAAAAAGCTGCCGAGAAAAGGAATTGCCGCCATCACCGCCATTGCAAACGCAGTCATTAGACTGCGGTATTTCCCGGATAGATGGAAATACACAATGGTGAGAATGATATCGAAGCCAGGGAAAGACAAAAAATTTCCCCAAAACTACAGGCCGATAAGCTTATTGCCGTCAATAAGTAAGGTCGTAGAAAGAGTGATTCTAAAGAGATTAGAGAAGGTGCTCGAAGAAAACAACATCCTTCCGCCCGAACAGTTCGGGTTTAGAAAAAACCACTCGGCCGAAGATCAACTGTTATGTGTCACAGAATACATAACAGAGACGCTGGACAGGAGACACGGAACGGCCATCGTCCTACTCGATGTCGAAAGGGCTTTCGATAGGGTATGGCACGATGGCCTGATCCACAAGATGATTGACATGGGATTCCCGGACTGGATTGTTGAGCTGATTGACTCATACCTAAGAGAACGAAGTTTCTCTGTGAAAATGGGTAAAGTCAAATCGGCCAGAAGATGGATGGAGGTAGGAGTGCCGCAGGGAGCGGTACTAGCGCCCCATCTCTACAACATATACACTAGTGATATTCCGAGGAGGAATAACACTAGAGTAGCCCTGTATGCCGATGATACGGCCATCATGGCCAGGCATAAGAGACCGGACCAGGCCGTCAGATACGTCCAGGATCACCTGGACGATCTGATGGAATGGTTGATAGCCTGGAAGATCAAGGCCAATATCGCCAAGACACAGGCTATCTACGTCACGCAGAGAAGGAGCAGACCCGGTCACCAGCTGGAAATCGAAGACGAAAGAATGACATGGAAAGATACTGTAAAGTATCTAGGTGTCACCTTCGACAAGAGGATGTCATGGAGGCAACATGCAAAGAACGCACGGTGTAAAGCCGTGGCTGTTGCGAAGATAGCTTACCCGCTAATTTGCAGAACCAGCAAATTAGACGTGAAGCTGAAGATCCTAATGATTAGATCATTAGTGAGAAGCGTCATGATATACGGATCGATCGCGTGGGGCTACGCGGCAAAATCCTACATCAATAAACTGAAAAGCTATGAAAATAAGCTAGTGAGACTAGCTCTCGATGCCCCCTGGTACATCTCCAATGTGCAGATACTCAGAGAGATGATGTGGACTCCCTTTAGGCAGTGCATGCAAGAAAAGGCGGAGAAAGCCTTCCTGAAGATGCGTGACCACCCAAATCAAGAACTGCGAAGGTTAACGGACTATCGTCCGGAAGACTTCGCAGCTTTGGGTGGCAGACGGCACAGAAGACCGAAACTCCAACTTTTGGAGGACTAGGTTGACTGTTGCCCAACGAGGGATCAACATCGAGGGATGGGACACCACGTCCCGGTTTGGAAAAAAGGAAATTGGTGAAATGTGAAGTGAAAGTTTTCTTTTCTCTTACAGGTAAAAGGTAAGACAGATAATTTACGCCGAAACACCTTCAGTGTCATCGGCAAATAAAATAATATCTTAAGACTACACCCCCCTCTGGTACATGTCCCCCAGAGGGGAGTGGTACGAAGCGCTTGGCCCACCCCGTCCGGCGGCCAAGCAGAGGAAACACCAATGGAAGAGAAGATAATGGTTTTGTGAGTAGCGTTACGACTACGGAAACCTTATCCCATCTAACCAGCAGTGAAGTTTCGGGATTATTTTAGAAAATAATCTCGGGTGGATGGAGGGCGCGAAAAAAAAAAAGACCATCGAAAATTGGCACGAGCGGTTCCATGTCTGCAAAAAGAGCTATGACTAAAATATTTTTCAAATCGTAAATTGCATGTTTAAATTTCTTAAATAAAGCAATCGAAACAAAAAAATGTATTGTTTTAAATTTTGAAGTTCCATCATTCTTATTGGTAGATCCTTTAGTTCTTCAGCTCTTCACACCGATCGCTGATCGAGTCCGGGTCGAACCGAGCGGGATCAAGTCACGCGAGTTGAATCAAACTTGTTTGATCGAACTTCGTTTTCTCCCGCCAGTTTCGAGATCGACTTTCCACTACTAGTTGAGTTTACGTAATAGTCTGCTCGTTCAGTGTTATTTTGATATTGTTTTCAAAATAGACGTGGAAATATTAATATTAGCAGTTTAACAAGCAATATCACGATCGGGATACATCAATAAAGTTGTGGAAAGAAGTGGCAGAACAATGCAACTCAACTGAAAGGGTATAATTTTTAGAAATTTATGTTTCGCAAGTCACACATCAACATTCAATTACATTAGTAAATTCAGTAAATATCATTATATTAACCATGTTAATGCCATTATAAGAGTAATTGATGTGAAATTAATTACTGACCATTATCTGTTATTATAAAAATATTCAGTGGAAGCATGTATTATTATTTTAGCTTTATGTCCATATCTGCTGTTCGTTCACGAATATCTTGTTTCCTTGTTTGAAGTTCTTTGGCTCTGATTATGCTCTGATTTTAAAATAGTTGATTCGTCCACACTATCCTGGTCAATAATAACATGAAATTGAAATTTGAATTCCTTAAACGTTGATAAAAAACACTTTTTAAAAATATTTAACTTTCGGCATGTTTACCATAAGCTCTACCAGGGTCTGCTAGTCTTTGTAGAATGGTAGAAGTAATATTCCTTATAGTTATAAAACAAACCAACTGAATTTGGAAGACACGTAGTCAGAATACGATTACCGTCAATATAGGCGAGGGAAGGTGGAGTAATTCCAAGTGTGGTTCTGCCATGAGAAGAGCTACTAAATTGTTTCAGATCACTTCACATACCTCGACAATTATGTTGTGAATAGTAGAAATTCCAATTCTGAAAGCCTTATTAAAGTCTGAAACTCTTATTACATCTTCTTTACTACCGATTTTCTACATGGATTTTCCAAAAGTAATAAGTGAATAAGTATCTTTAAACATAAAACACATTTTCATTGTTGTCATTTTAATTGATATAAAATTTATTTATATATTATATATAAATAATATATATATATATATATATATATATATATATATATATATATATATATATATATATATATATATATATATATATATATATATATATATATATATATATATATATATATATATATATATATATATATATATATATATATATATTTTTTTTTTAATTTATAAATTATTTTATTTTTAAATGATATAAAAGAGCTACTAGTACGAACATTACGACTGCACTGCTAAAACTTTTCAAAGTTTCTGCGTTGGTCAGTAAAGTTGGATCCACATCAATACAAATTTGCGTTGTGCGTGCTGTATATGTTGTATGTGGTGTGTCTGCATGGCAATTTAGCCGCTCTGACACACCATCCATTTTCCATCAGATAATTTAAACAATTTGTTCCAGTAAATTTAGCACACACGCAAAATTTTATTGTTGTGAACCCAGCTTAACGTGAATGCGTACGCACTCGCCACTGTCGGTCTTACTCGTCTTAGCTTCGCTCGATCGGCTGTATGAAAAACGCCTAAAGCCGGTGCTAGATATAGACCGTACGATATGGCAAGCGTTTGCCATCCAATATGTGGATGGTGAAGTTGGCGCTTGTGAAGACGCTGACCGAGGTTGGCGCTTGCATTGGCCACCTGCCGATGGGTTGTCGGTTTTGTATCCCATATAAACCAGCGCACGGAATCCAGGAACCAGCGCACACTGATACATATGCCAAGTCCCCGTCCACACATTGGCCATATCGTGTGCCCTGTTTTCAACGCGTCAAAACAGTTTCTGATTTGTTTTATCAGTGATGTTGACGTTGAGCTCAATGACTTTTGAGCTGTTGAACAGCCAACATTTGATCCAACATTGGCCTGGCCATGAGGAGCAATGTGTGGCGCCAACTTAATGTATGGGCTATAATGCAGAAAAATACAAGCTACATATGAATAAACCATTTCAATAAAGCTAATTTGATAAAAATAATTTACATCTTTACCATCCTTACTGCACATATTAGTATTGATGTATAAAATCTAAATCATAACGCGTGATAGTATTTTAACCTTATTGAATATTTACAGCTATTGAAACAATGCAACACATATAAATTGATAGTTAATAATAAGGTTTTAAACAGTAGCGGCTCGTGAGGGATGGCGTCGGGGCGCCGCCCCTTGCGCATTTATCACAGTAAACATTTTTTCAAAGCAAAACACCATATTTTATTTCCGTTCAGTTTCTTTCCTTTAACTCAGTTTCCTGGTTGGTTTACATCCTGTGCAGGGTTTCAATAGCACGAAAAATAAAAAGGAGGAAGGAGAAGGCAAAAAATTATTCAGCAGCACTATTTTCTTCTACGCCCTCCCACTTTAAAAATCCACAAGCCGCTACTGGTTTTAAATGATACTCTTGTAGCTTTTTAATGTTTCAAACATTAAAAAGCTACGTTGTTAATGTTGTTAACGTTGCTAACATTAAAAAGCTACAAGTGTATCATTTAAAATCCTATTGTTTTCAAAATATATCACAAGGAACCACTATGGAATCTATAATTCGAGAAATACGAATATACCTTTTGCTAAATCTGGTTTGTGCCGAAATAGTGTGACTGTGCGAGAGAAACTAATAAAAGAACACTTTAAATAAGTAATAAGAAAAATAATAAAATTAAATAGTAAGCACAGACAGAATACCTAGTAGATAACTTGTCTACCGGATCATTATTATAGAGAGAGAGATGACATGTTTAAAATAAAAACTGATTGAAACTAAAGTTAAATTACAAGTGCAGTTCAACAGAAAAAAAAGTAAGCTAATAACTTCTCTCACCTTTAAAATGCCAGATTAAACCTCCCAGTAAACCAAACAAACTAATAAACCAAACAGCATTATTTAAGAGACGGTTTAGTTGTCTGTTACCTGTATGAGTTAACATTTGCTCACTTTCGGATGGAAATACGTTTGTCATTATAATATAGGACATTTGTAGTGTAGAGTAACACACTGCGACATCAACTATGAGTAGTAGCAGCTAAAAGAACAGTTTGTTGATTTTTTTACGACTATATGGCTAAACTTAGGTTAGTTAGTTAGAGTTTACAAGTAGAGGTAAATCAGCAACTGAGGCTATTTAGTAACTGGACTTCCAGCTTAGCGTGGACTCCGAAACATGTCCTTTAGTTATCCTTTAACCCCAGTCCAGTCAACACCCCCTTCAAAATATTAACCTTTAATTGTTAAGTGATCCGCAAAACCTCTCTATTGTGGTAGATGAAAACCTTATAAAAATATTCTACGTTGTACTTAAAACTTTATCTACACGATACAAAATTAAAATTAATGCATTTGAAATGTATATTTGGGACACAAGAGAACTGTACATATCTCCCCTTGGTACTATATGCCTGTACACAGAATTATTTTTCATAGTCCAAAGATTGAAAGATATCATTTTATAATGATTGGACAATTAACGGAAGGAGCTATTGAGGCTCGGCATGATGACTGTCTCCGATTTTGAGGGTATCACAAACAAAAAGAATCTTGGGTAACAATCTATATATTTATTGTAAATATGTATAGAAATATTTATATTTTTACAAGAAAAATCGTCATTTTTTTACTATTTTTGAGCCTAACATGAAAAGGTTAATTTGTAACTCCTCGTATGGGATATATTATTCAATGTGAAATTTCCTATCACAAACCATGGTCATTGAATTTTCCGCTAAATCGGTCATTGGCACGACTGTGCACCATCGCCATTACCGACAAACTCAAATTGAAATTCGAAGATATGGTTAATTAATTGACTGGTTTTTGTGAGTATTTTTTATGTAGTAACTGATATATATTATATTATCTTACTGAAAATTTTAACATTGTAGTTTCGTATTCGAATAATGCAATATGTGTCGAAACAATGATCATACAATTGTTTAGATATTGTAGAAAATATAAACCCATAAGAGTCTCTTGTTTTATTTCAAACTAGCTGAACCTTGCCACGCCTCGCAGTGCCTATTTTTTTTTAATTAAAAAACATTTACTTATTGATAGTAAAATATTTATTTATGTAATCACGTCCATCTAATGCTTTCGGATACACAATGTTTTTGGTGTTTCCATCTGGTGCATACACAGGAATATCTGATGGTTTTTCAACGCTTGAACAGACCACGTAAAACTATGTGCGAAGCATGGATTTTGTAAATTCAATCCACACACTTATAGCGATTGCTCTTGCGCTTTTTTGGTTGTCATTGCAAAGGCAAGTCGAATCGGGAATTACAAACACTTAAATTCAAATAGCGCCTCTTTTGGTATCATTGGAATGCGTGAAGTAGAACATCTTCGCCTTTGAATTTGCCATTCGTTGCTTCTATGACTCTGATCAACATCATTTTCACTGCAAGTCTCGTTCCATTGCAAACGCGTGGTGGGTCAATCTCTCGAAGAAGAATGATAGGTACGCCTGTTTTCAATTTGTAGAATGTTTGGTGGCAATCCAAGCAAATCAAGCGAATTCAATAATTCAGTAGAATAATTCACTGCTTTGTCTTGATTCGTGATAGTATTCACTGATCTTTATGTTGTTATTTCGCCAGGTATTTTGTTTTGAATGCTAATATTAATTGGTATTGGCATCAGTTGAAGTCTTCATTCGAAGCATGTCAAATGAGATTTTAGCGAAACGTCGCTAAAATAAGTTCGACGTTTAGAAAGACACACACATATATATATATATATATATATATATATATATATATATATATATATATATATATATATATATATATATATATATGTATATATATATATATATATATATATATATATATATATATATATATGTATATATATATATATATATATATATATATATATATATATATATATATATATATATATATATATATATATATATATATACATATATATATATATATATATATATATATATATATATATATATATATATATATATATATATATATATGTATATATATATATATATATATATATATATATATATATATATATATATATATATAGGCAGAGGGTGCTAAGAATCACCGGGTTAGATCAGGCTGCCATTGGACTTTTGACATTGCAACGTTAAATATACGGACTATGAAAACAGAGGCCCGATTGCAAGAACTGTTAATCGAACTTGACAACATACATTGGGATATTATTGGGCTCTGTGAAATACGAAGGAAGGGTGAAGAGTTAATCAAACTGGAACCAACTGGACACGTACTCTACACTCGAGGTACGGAAAATGGCCGATGTGGCGGAATAGGATTCCTCATCAATCGAAAGCTGAAGGACAGTGTGGTAAAATTTGAAAGTACATCCGACCGATTAGCCCAATGCGTCATTCAGCTGAATAAAAAGTTTAGGCTTCAAATCGTCCAAGCTTATGCACCAACTATAAGCCATAAAGATGAGGAAATTGAGGAATTTTATGATGATGTGGCCCAGCTTTTATACAAGGAGAAATGTAGGTACAAAATCCTGATGGGTGATTTTAATGCCAGAATTGGAACAACAAGAACAGACGAAAATGCAACTGGCCCATATGGAACTGGTGAGCGAGACAATAAAGGTGACAGATTAGTTGATTTTGCTGAAGGACAAGAACTATATATTATGAATTCATTCTATAAGCAAAATATCAGCAGAAAATGGACATGGAAAAGTCCATCTGGGCTCACAAGCGAAATTGACTACATCATGACCAACGATAAAACAATATTTACCAATTGTACTGTCCTTAACAATTTTAATGTTGGAAGTGACCACCGAATTGTACGAGCAAGGGTTCGGATTGACTGTCGAAAAGAGCGCGAAAAAATGGTAAGATCAAAGAAGGGCAAGGTGGATTCTGGAAAACTGCTGGAGAGAGGAAGCGATTTTGAGATTGCTTTGTCAAACCGGTTTGCTGCGTTACAAGATCCAGAGGAGGTGGAAATATCAGTTCAATATGAAGAAATCGCCAACAATGTACTTCAAACGGCTGCTTCAATAGCACCAGAGGAAAAATGTCTCAAACAAACAAAAATCTTCAGTGAGAACATTGATTTAATGAAGAAACGGCGACCACTGAGAAATGCAGGTAGTCCTTTTGGCAGGGTCGAGTACACTGAGCTCTGCAAAACTATAAGAAAACGTATCAGAGAGGACACGCGCCGATTCAATATGCAACTAGTGCAAAAAACCCTGGAAAAAAAACAAAGGAATTAACAAAGCTAAACAGAAGCTGAGAAACAAAAGAACGCAAATATATGCTTTAAAGCGTGAGGATGGCACAGTGTGCAGGACGCGTACCCAAATGTTAGAGATTGTCAGAAGATTTTATTCCCAGTTATATGAAGATCAGAGCCAGTCAGGGACAGCAATACCCACGGAAGAACAATATATAATACCAGATATCCTAGTGGAGGAAGTAACAAATGCTATAGAATTGATGAAGAACGGCAAGGCTCCAGGAAAGGATAGTGTAACTGTCGAAATGTTAAAAGCTGGTGGTCGGATGTTACATAAAACACTGGCAAAATTATACTCAAAATGCCTCAAAGAACAAAAAGTACCTGACTTATGGAAAAATGCAGAAGTGATCCTTTTACATAAAAAAGGAGCACAGGAAGATTTAAAAAACTACCGTCCAATAAGCCTCCTATCAGTGATGTACAAAGTTTTCACTAAGATAATTTCTAAAAGAATATTAAAAAAACTGAATGACGCACAACCAAGAGAACAAGCAGGAAGCAGGATCAGAAGTGGATTCAGTACAATGGATCACATCCAGGTTGTACAGCAGGTCATAGAAAGGCACAACGAATACACCATGCCACTGTGCTTGGCTTTTATCGACTACGAAAAAGCATTTGATTCCATCTCAAAGCATGCGATAATGGATGCACTGCTTAGCCAAGGTGTAGAGAGAGCCTATGTAAACCCATTAGAATCGATATATGATGGAGCTACAGCCACAATTCACCTTGATGATCTTGAAGTGGAAGGGTACGGCAGGGTGACGCAATATCGCCTATTCTTTTCTCGGCTGGCCTTGAAGAAGTATTCCGTAAACTGGATTGGGAACAGGATGGGGTAAAGATCAATGGTGCAAACTTAAACCATCTTAGATTTGCAGATGATATTATTCTCATTTCACAAGACCCAGAGGAGCTGCAAAGACGCATACAAGAACTGCAAAGGGCTGGCGAACCATTTGGCTTGAAAATAAACCTGAAAAAGAGTCAGGTTATGTTCAATAACTTCGCTCAGGACAGAGAAATTTCAGTTTTAGGAAGGGATTTAGAGATTGTGGACAGCTTTGTATATCTTGGGCAGAGGATTTCCATGGAGGGGAATACCGCCCGGGAGGTGGAACGGCGTGTTAAATGTGGCTGGCAGGCATTTGGTAGGCTCAACATAGTGTTTAAGAGCAGACTCCCACTTTGCCTGAAAAGAAAGGTATTCGATCAGTGCGTTCTACCCGTTATGACATACGGAAGTGAAACCTGGACACTCACATCGCAATCAATTCAAAAACTTCCGGTGGCACAGAGAGGAATGGAAAGATGTATGCTTGGCATTACAAGACGAGACAGAAAGTCCTGCGCATGGATCAGGGAACAAACAAAAGTCTGTGACATCATTGGAAGAGTAAAACAGTTGAAATGGAGATGGGCAGGCCATATAGCGAGGCGATGGGACGACAGATGGACCAAGGCAATCCTGGAGTGGATACCGCTTGATCGCAAACGTCCGCGAAGAAGACCGAAAGCACGATGGACTGATGACATCGTTAAGTACATTGGACCCGAGTGGCAGAGGAAAGCCCAGGACCGTGAAGGTTGGAAGCATGCTGAAGAGGCCTTCATCCTGCAGTGGATCGATACGGGCTGATGATGATGATGATGATGATGATGATGATATATATATATATATATATATATATATATATATATATATATATATATATATATATATATATATATATATATATATATATATATATACATATATATATATATATATATATATATATATATATATACATATATATATATATATATATATATATATATATATATATATATATATATATATACATATATATATATATATATATATATATATATATATATATATATATATATATATATATATATATTCCTAAATATGGAATTATCCATGACGGCCATAGAGAATTTCAGTCAATTCTTAATATTATATAGTAATACAATAGCCCAGCGCCACCTATTGAAAAATGCTCAAACTACTCTCTAAACCTATCCAGTAATGTGTCGAACATAACCCATAAGTTTGAGCTCAGTCGATCGAGTCTATAAGTGACGCACAGGCCAATATTGATTAATATATACAGGGTGATTTATTTAGGAGGAAATGTTGTTGTGTAGCTACGTATTTAGGGATTGAAAATAAACATACAATTTCTATTGCTATAAACATAGGTCGTACTGTCAACTGTTTCAGAGATACAGGGGTAAACAAAAATTAAAATGTTTAAGGATTTTTGAATATTACTTTTACAATAAATAGTCAGGCTGCATTTTATATTTTTCAAAAATACCACAATTTACTTCTAAACGCTTGCCAGCTCTCTTATGCACAGCTTGGGTTGCTCTGTGAATGAATGCGGGGGAATTAAAACTGCTGCTGCATTTACTATCCGATCGAGTAATTCATGTTTAATGTCTACTTTAGTTGCATATATCAAAAATTTAACCCACCCCCAAAGACAATAATCTAGAGGATTAAGGTCTGATAATCTAGCTGGCCAATTGTGCGGACTACCTCGTCTAATCCACCGGTTTGGGAAGTTGTTGTTTAAGAAATTTCTCACTTGTAAGCTGTAATGTGCACGGGCTCCAGCATTTTGTAAGATATGTTTTGTCGTACATTAAGGGGAACATTTTACAGCAGGTTTGGCAAATGATTCTGTAGAAAATGTAAATAAACTCCTGTAAGATTAAAAATTAGTTATGCCATCACGAGTATTTGAATATAATCTCCGATTTGATTATCCCGTTACAAAACTTCATCGTTAACGCAAAATCACCACCCTGCAAATGTTACACCGGTTTTAAATGAAATACATATAAACAGTTCATATGAACAGTCTTCCAAACAGACTATTGTGTCATTTGGCAAATATACTTACGCTTGTTCTTGTTAAGAATCAAGTTTCAATTGCCGTTCAGACACAATTCTCACACTTGGAAACATACCAGATTCTCCGGCAGTGAAACTTGTTCAAAAACCCTTCTATCTGGCAATCTCCGATTCGGGAAATGACTCTGATATTCGGAAACTGCGCGATTTGAGCTTCCGTTACAAAAGCCATAAACAAATAATATATCAGCATATTCTCGATGAAAGAATAACGAAGGCTTAATAAAATCAATTAAATAACATTAAAACAATTTACTAATGACAAACTAATAATTAACTGGTGTAACCAATCGTTGGTTAGCAGCAAAAAAAAAACGAAAAGTGCATTTTCTCACTCTTTATTGCATTTGCCATCCGTAACAGTTCACAATAGGACCCATGTATATAGAAACTTTTATATTCATTTCCGCTCCCTAAATATGTAGCTCCCTATATATATATATATATATATATATATATATATATATATATATATATATATATATATATATATATATATATATATATATATATATATATATATATATATATAAGTTCTATCGGTCATTACTGAGCCATGGTTTTACAACGTCATATGATTTCAGTGATTTATTATAGTCTTACATCACTTTCTCTTTAAAAAGTATAAACAAGTAGGACATAATATCCATTTATCATTTATTTTTTTTATATGGCGTCAAGGGATTCCAGTTGGTCCAGGTGAACGGGGTAATTGGGCCATAAACCTATTTTTATGTATGTTGTTGCTTTAATATAAATGAGAGTATCTGGGCGTTTTTGGAGTCCAATAAAGATGTATAAAATATACCTAACATTAGCTAGAATAATGTTGTCTGTTATTAACTGGCAATGAACTGAAAGTAGGTATTGCTTGTAAGTATACTTACTTAGTGAGTAAAAAAAGAATAACTAATAGAGAAATAAAGAAATTGTATTGAGGGATAACAAATACTTACATACTATTTACTTATTTATCATATTAAAGTAACATGTACGACAACGAAAAGAAAACACGATAAAAATTTAAAGTAACTAAGAAGCAAAAGATGTATTTATATTTAATAACTGTAGAAACTTAACATAAGTTGGTAAGATCTGAAAGAGCAATGCTAAAGCCTATCATATCTTTATATCGTGCTGCAGTATTTTTGATCGACTTTTTTTCACAATTTGCGAAAAATATCTCGATTTGCAATTAACGATTGTTTATCTGTTTCTACGAATTTTAATGTATGATTTTCAAACAATTCGGTATCTATTGTTCTATCTTTTGAAAGATATGAATATACCCCTCCTCGTTCTTTGCCTTCCGCAGGAGTATTTCTTTTACTCCGAGTTCCTAATACGTAATGTTTCAATGTGGACCTTAACATATTATAAAATGTAGCTGCTCCCCTAAACGTTTTGTTACCATTTTTAACATCATATAACGCTTTTCGAAGTTTTCTCTGCTATATCTAATACCAGCACTCTTTCATGTCTTTCTAACATAGTTACGCACCATTGTCTGCAAAACATTAAACACGTCCGATTTTCCTTATGCAAAATAGGTGGTAGGTGACCCTGGTGGCCCAGATACCCCATTTGCCATTTTTGTATGGGTATCTTGACCACCCCTTCCACGCTTTTATCCTTGTGAATGAGTAAACTTTTAAAGACGTAATTTATTTAAATAAGGTTTAAATATAACCCAAATATATATATATATATGTATATATATATATATATATATATATATATATATATATATATATATATATATATATATATATATATATGTATATATATATATATATATATATATATATATATATATATATATATATATATATATATATATATATATATATATATATATATATATATATATATATATATCATCATCAGCCCGCATCGATCCACTGCAGGATGAAGGCCTCTCCAGCATGCTTCCTACGATCACGGTCCTGGGCTTTCCTCTGCCACTCGGGTCCAATATACTTAACGATGTCATCAATTCATCGTGCTTTCGGTCTTCTTCGCGGACGTTTGCGATCAAGCGGTATCCACTCCAGGATTGCCCTGGTCCATCTGTCGTCCCATCGCCTCGCTATATGGCCTGCCCATCTCCATTTCAACTGTTTTACTCTTCCAATGATGTCACAGGCTTTTGTTTGTTCCCTGATCCATGCGCAGGACTTTCTGTCTCGTCTTGTAATGCCAAGCATACATCTTTCCATTCCCCTCTGTGCCACCCGAAGTTTTTGAATTGATTGCGATGTGAGTGTCCAGGTTTCACTTCCGTATGTCATAACGGATAGAACGCACTGATCGAATACTTTTCTTTTCAGGCAAAGTGGGAGTCTGCTCTTAAACACTATGTTGAGCCTACCAAATGCTTGCCAGCCACATTTAACACGCCGTTCCACCTCCCGGGCGGTATTCCCCTCCATGGAAATCCTCTGCCCAAGATATATAAAGCTGTCCACAATCTCTAAATCCCTTCCTAGAACTGAAATTCTTCTGTCCTGAGCGAAGTTATTGAACATAACCTGACTCTTTTTCAGGTTTATTTTCAAGACAAATGGTTCGCCAGCCCTTTGCAGTTCTTGTATGCGTCTTTGCAGCTCCTCTGGGTCTTGTGAAATGAGAATAATATCATCTGCAAATCTAAGATGGTTTAAGTTTGCACCATTGATCTTTACACCATCCTGTTCCCAATCCAGTTTACGGAATACTTCTTCAAGGCCAGCCGAGAAAAGAATAGGCGATATTGCGTCACCCTGCTGTACACCTTGTTCTATATTAATTCCCACTTCAAGATCATCAAGGTGAATTGTGGCTGTAGCTCCATCATATATCGATTCTAATAGGTTTACATAGGCTCTCTCTACACCTTGGCTAAGCAGTGCATCCATTATCGCATGCTTTGAGATGGAATCAAATGCTTTTTCGTAGTCGATAAAAGCCAAGCACAGTGGCATGGTGTATTCGTTGTGCCTTTCTATGACCTGCTGTATAACCTGGATGTGATCCATTGTACTGAATCCACTTCTGAATCCTGCTTGTTCTCTTGGTTGTGCGTCATTCAGTTTTTTTAATATTCTTTTAGAAATTATCTTAGTGAAAACTTTGTACATCACTGATAGGAGGCTTATTGGACGGTAGTTCTTTAAATCTTTCTGTGCTCCTTTTTTATGTAAAAGGATCACTTCTGCATTTTTCCATAAGTCCGGTACTTTTTGTTCTTTGAGGCATTTTGAGTATATTCAGTGTTTTATGTAACGTCCGACCACCAGCTTTTAGCATTTCGACAGTTACACTATCCTTTCCTGGAGCCTTGCCGTTCTTCATCAATTCTATAGCATTTGTTACTTCCTCCACTAGGATATCTGGCATTATATATTGTTCTTCCGTGGGTATTGTTGTCCCTGACTGGCTCTGATCTTCATATAACTGGGAATAAAACCTTCTGACAATCTCTAACATTTGGGTACGCGTCCTGCACACTGTGCCATCCTCACGCTTTAAAGCATATATTTGCGTTCTTTTGTTTCTCAACTTCTGTTTAGCTTTGTTAATTCCTTTGTTTTCTTCCAGGGTTTTTTGCACTAGCTGCATATTGAATCGGCGCGTGTCCTCTCTGATACGTTTTCTTATAGTTTTGCAGAGCTCAGTGTACTCGACCCTGCCAAAAGGACTACCTGCATTTCTCATTGCTCGCCGTTTCTGCATTAAATCAATGGTCTCACTGGAGATTTTTATTTGTTTAAGACATTTTTCCTCTGGTGCTATTGAAGCAGCCGTTTGAAGTACATTGTTGGCGATTTCTTCATATTGAACTGATATTTCCACGTCCTCTGGATCTTGTAACGCAGCAAATCGGTTTGACAAAGCAATCTCAAAATCGCTTCCTCTCTCCAGCAGTTTTCCAGAATCCACCTGCACCTTAAAATTGTTAAGTACAGTACAATTGGTAAATATTGTTTTATCGTTGGTCATGATGTAGTCAATTTCGCTTGTGAGCCCAGATGGACTTTTCCATGTCCATTTTCTGCTGATATTTTTCTTATAGAATGAATTCATAATATATAGTTCTTGTCCTTCAGCAAAATCAACTAATCTGTCACCTCTATTGTCTCGCTCACCAGTTCCATATGGGCCAGTTGCATTTTCGTCTGTTCTTGTTGTTCCAATTCTGGCATTAAAATCACCCATCAGGATTTTGTACCTACATTTCTCCTTATATAAAAGCTGGGCCACATCATCATAAAATTCCTTAATTTCCTCATCTTTATGGCTTATAGTTGGTGCATAAGCTTGGACGATTTGAAGCCTAAACTTTTTATTCAGCTGAATGACGCATTGGGCTATTCGGTCGGATGTACTTTCAAATTTTACCACACTGTCCTTCAGCTTTCTATTGATGAGGAATCCAATTCCGCCACATCAGCCATTTTCCGTACCTCGAGTGTAGAGTACGTGTCCAGTTGGTTCCAGTTTGATTAACTCTTCACCCTTCCTTCGGGTTTCACAAAGCCCAATAATATCCCAATGTATGTTGTCAAGTTCGATTAACAGTTCTTGCAATCGGGCCTCTGTTTTCATACTCCGTATATTTAACGTTGCAATGTCAAAAGTCCAATGGCAGCCTGATCTAACCCGGTGATTCTTAGCACCCTCTGCCTTGGGGCAGGTCTTCCCGCTGCCGTAGGTAGTTGCCCCTTGGCCTCCGGGGAATGAGGGCCGTGTTTGAGGTTGTACTGTCATATTTCAACATATTGAAATACCATGATGAAGGTATGGACCGTAATCTGCCACGCTGGTCCAATGCGGGTTGGCAGATTTTGGATCATGTTAGTCTGAGGCCTCCGCTTTGACCTGTCCGCCAGGGGTGACCCTCCCAGGAGCATAGACTCCAGACGGCATAGCTCAATGCTTCATTGCCCTACTCACACCCCTTTACCACGTCAAGGTCTGATCCACAAAGGGGGAAAAAAATATATATATATATATATATATATATATATATATATATATATATATATATATATTATTTAATATAATTACCTACGGGTAGACCTGTTTAAGAATAACAATATTTTCAGCACGATGTTTTCGGATATATATAAGCAAAACTTGTAATTATGAAATTCTAAATTCAACTGATTTTTAGGTTACGCATGTTGCTTTATGTCGACAGTAGTGCAGTTAACCACAGCCAACTGTGTAAAATGAAATAATTTAAACGGTGTGGCGGGAAATATTCAATGGCCCTGTTACTCCTTGGGTCCAAAAACTCCGAGAGAACTTACACAAGTCATAATGTTCTGTTAAAACAATTTCGGTATACAGGTTTACACATAAAACATATAGTACTTACGCCATAACCGAAACACGTCGAAGGGAGAAACAATTGTATTTCATTTTTACTGAATCTAATAAAAGCAACACCTTCCAAAGATTATTCTTATAATGCCAACTACCACTAAACCCTTAATAACCGGCATAGTGAAAAAGACATTAAAACAAAAATGTTCAAAGGCTTCTAAATATTGTTTTGCTTTGTCCATGGATTCTCTTGATAGGGACCTAAAAAAACAGTGGAAATTCTGAGATTGCTAATTATAATAATAATTGTACTGTTGATGTAAAAATTCGTTCCGTTTTTTTAGTACGAGATGGTATTGCATCACAGAACCGAATGGTTATCTGCTTCACACGTTTGTAGTTTTGATACGAGGGTTGCTATTTATGTACCTAGAATTGGCAACAATGGTGTTCTAAAATTGCCAACAATGGCACCATCTGACATATGCATCGTAAAGTTTGTTTTGTCATACAAACGCTATTTCTTATGTTTAGTAACTTGAAAATGTTATGACTTTCGACGTGTCTTATCCCAACAACAGTGCATCGATCAACTCACTTCGACTTTTGGCGATAAAGCACTATCTAAAATCACTGAATATCACTGGTTTAGTGAATTCAATCGTGGGCTTCATTCACTAACGGACGAATTTAAAGGTCGTCCAAATTGGTTGTTGTGCCAGAAAACATCGATACTGTGCGCGAATTGATAAAGCAAGATCGTAATGTAATGTATCGTGAGATTTAGACTTCCCTGGGCATTAGTATGAAAAGCATACACAAGATTTTACATAAACATTTAGCCGTGAAAAAGATTTGTGCCTGTTGGATTTATCATAATTTGACAATCGTTTCAAAAAAGGCTCGTGTCTATTAGTGCAAAGAAATGCTCAAAAATGCAATCGTGGTGCGTTAAGATCCGTGTATAATATCTACACAGATGACTGACCTCGGATCTATGTGTATGAGCCCGAAAGTAACTAGCAAACGCCTGTATGAGTGTCTCAAAATGAACCAAATCCAACAAAAGTTGTTCGCGCAAAAAGCACTTCAAAGCAAACAGTCGCCTTTTTTTTAGAATAAATGGCCATGTGGCTACAGTTCCCCAAGGGCATCATAGAACCGTCAATTTTAAATGATATAACATAATTTGCCAGAAGTCTTTGAAGAAATAAGAAAAAACAACTAGCGATGCAGGCTCATCCTCCACCATGACAACGCGAGCTCTGACACATCGGACCGATCTACTTATTATTTGATACAGTCGGGATTTGACACCCAATGTTTTTTTTTGTTCTAGTTCGACGCCAGAAGAAGCAGTTGATCCGTTCGATGCACTTTGAAGCGAATGGTGGAATGTTTCTTTTAGAATAAAGGGGCATATGGCTACAGTGCCAGACGATTCCATGTGTTGGTTGTGAAAATGTGGTTCAGAAAATTTCGTGAAAACAATTTTAAGCTTAGCGATGCACCACGTTCAGTACCGTCGATCAAAGTTGATGGCAATGAAATATTGGTGCTAATTGAAAGTAATCGGTATACAACTCGAGATCACAAAAATTCTTAGAATAAATTCGTCAATAGTGTCACGGAGACTACGTGAACTTATCGAATTTCTGCTTGTGATTCCCTGTTGAAGCGCAACGAAACATGTTTATTTGTAAAACAAATGATTACAGGTGAATTTTAAGCATAAGAGATCATGGTGTAAGCGCAGTGGTGCCTCTTTCATCTACATAAAAACCACTTTACGTCCGAAAAAGGATATGATATGTGTTTGATGGGATTGGAGGGGAATCATTTAATGTGAGATGTTATCTGATAACCAAACCATTAATTTCACATCGAAATGAATTAAAACTAGTAATCGACCAGAAGCGGTCTGAATTAGCCAACACGAAAAACATTATGTTCCATCGAGACAAAAATTGATTTTAAATACGAAATAACTGATATTTTATCTTAATTTAAACTTCTAGCCTTACTTAAATTAAGATAAAATATATATATTTTTTTCGTATTCAAAATCTGTTTTTAATTACTATCGAGAGCATAAAAGGAAATATGTAACATTTAAATGACTAAAAAGCATCGGGTAGTCAGTAAATTTGAAAATCTTAGATTATTATAGGGAAAAACGGTTGTAACCAAAATTTTTCTCTTGATAAAACCAATTGACAAATCTTGTCTACTGCTACGGCAGGCGTTCGTCGGAGGCACCGGGAAGAAGGTACCGGAAGGGATGATGCGACACGTCGAAAAAGTAACACCCAGTTCGTTAAATTATCTTATGTAATAGTAGAACTGAGAAGTGGTCTATCTTTAAAAAAAACTATTGAGTTAATTTTGTACATTTAATAAACGTAAGCACAGTCAAAATGAACAACACCAAGTACATAAAATGGTAAGATAATAAAAGAATAAGAAAAAACACAGGGAGGTAATTTGTCTTATTAAAAGAATCACAATAGAAGCAGCATCAAGAATATTTAGTAATATAATTTTAAAAGATAATTTAAAATTTGCACTAAAAAGTGCAAAAATCCCATGTTTAATGAATAGGAAAACTATTGTCATTTTGACAGGATTAGGCGGCATTGGATTTTTCTTTTCAAAATGGTTTTTAAAGTGTAAAAGAAATGATTTACAGGATAACCAAGTGAAAAACATCAATTTGGGAAATAACGGACACCCTGTTGTACAGTCAACTAGCTCATAATTGTTATTAATGAAGAAATTGCAACTGTGCTAGAAGAAATATTGGTGGAATTTGAAGATAGGTGTATAGAGAGAAGAACGCCATCTTTCCGGTGTAATAAATCGTAATTTAAAAGAGATTGTTTTGGAGTTAACATGCATAATTATTGGCAGATTATTTTTGCACTATTTAGCTTATAAAAATCAGCATTTTATCTACGTTTTTCATAAAAATATTCTGCTATATTTATTTTATAAAAATACGCGTAGAAACTTATATTCTTTTAACCAGTCATAAATTGTAAATATATCTATATTGTGGTCATGTTCGATTGCATGATGGCAACACAAGATTTTTTATTTCTCCCATATCTAATATATGGTTCTTTTAGTTTGGCCACTATACCTTCGATCACAATATTGACAACTAATTTCGTAAATCCCTGACTTTTCATGTTGATCTACTTTATTCTATAGATTACCCAGCACTTCTCTTAATTTGCTGTATGGTTTGTACACAACCTTAATATCCACTTTTTTTCAAAATCTTGTCTAGCCCTCTTTTTAATTCGGCCTCAGACGGTATTACCATGAATGTATTTTTGTTCTGATTCTTTTAAAAAGTCAAATATTATTTCAATAATTTTCTAAACTTATGTTTTCTAATTAATTTATATACAATATTCTTATTATAACTTTTTCCTTCGGATACATCCCCTAATAGTTAAATTTAGAAAATTATTGAGAGAATCTTCAATTATTCAAAAGAATCATAACCAAAAATAAATTCATGGTAATAGCCTTTAATGCCCAATTATCACGAGACAAGATTTCAACGCCCAACAAGGAAAAGAAAGAAAGTACAGAAAAACAGTCGGCAGTTTTCCAGCTCATAAATGGACTAACCATAATGGCAGAAGATTAGTTGAACTATGTTCGCAGTTTAATCCAAAAATAATTTTAAGAAGAAAATAACTCATTTTAAGAAGAAAATAACAAAACTAAAGACCTGGAGGTGCCCAAACACGTATATGGGTGAATTTCAAATTGACCATGTTGCCATTTCGTACTCCAATTATAAAGAGATTTTGAATGTTCAAGTCAGGAAAGGAGCTACTATAGACACGAATCGCTACTTGACTAGAATCGAACTTAAAACTTCGAATACTCATTCAAAAGGGACTGCTAATACCAAAGTTCGACCCTATGAAAATAAAACCAACCCTAACAGAAGAGCCTGATAAACAACCAGCGCATAACTGGCAAGAATTGAAACAAAAAATTATTAAAACAGCCTTAAGGTTAGTCCCTTTACAAAAACGTAGAAAACATCCGTGGTGGGATGAAGTTTGAGAGCAAGCAGTATCAAGCCAAAGTAAAGCATTCAAAGAGTAGTAAAAAACAGTAAAAAAACAACAATAATTTATAACATCTTTTTGGAAGTAAAAAAAGAAACATGGAAGCTAATTAGACAAACTAAAAGAAAATATGAAAACAATCAACTTAATGAAAGAGAAAAAGATTTCCAAAAAAATAACACCCGAAATTTTTACAAAACATTTAAAACTAAATTAACAAGCTATCAACCCCAAAGTATTTGCTTCCAAAAGGAAAACGGACAATTAGCTCTAGACAATTGCGAAGACAATTGCAAAGAACTTGCGAAATATTTTGAACTACTAAACTGTCCTGAGCCCTTAAACAAATTACCAACATTAAAACCTAAACAAACAAATCCAGATTCATTACCACCGAATGAAGATGAAATAATTAGGCAAATCAAACGAGTTAAAAATAACAAAGCTTCCAGTGAAGATGGAATCACTGCTGAACTTTTGAAATCCGCAGGTCCAAGTACAATCAAGGAAATAACGAAAATTTTACAAGAAGTTTGGCGAACCGAACAGATTCCAGAAGATTGGAAACATGCTCTAATCTATCCACTACATAAGAAAGGAGATAGCACGGATGTAAACAACTACAGAGGGGTATCTCTTCTCCCAGTTTGTTACAAGATTATATCTCAATGTCTACTAAACAAAGCACAAGGACAGTTAATGCCTAAAATTGGTGGCGAAATCTCGTCTGTACATTTGTGGATTTCAAGAAAGCATATGATTCTATTGACCGCGAATCTTTACTCCAAATCTTGAAAGAACAAAGACTAGATCTGAAGCAAAACTAAATAACACAAGGTCAAAAGTTAAATTCATGGGTGACATCTCAGGGCCTTTCAAAATTAAAACTGGAGTGAGACAAGGGGATGGACTCTCGCCACTCATATTCAACGGTGTTCTAGAAAAAGCAATATAGGAGTGGCGTGAAAAAAAGTCGGCCTTGAATATTGACCAGCCCATTAAACTGAGGACAACCAACATCCAAATTGACTGTGTGGCGTTTGCTGATTATCTAGCAATTTATAAGATATATTAATGGCACTAAAAGAAACAGCAGAAAACGTAGGACTCCAAATTTCCTTTGAAAAGACACAACACATAAGACTAAGAACACCATTTCTAAAAAAAAATATGGTAACATCAGACAAGTCTCTCAATTCAAATATTTGGGTGAAATAATCATGGAAAACGGATTGAAAAAAGCGGCCAATAAGGGTAGATGCCAAAAAATGGAAACTGCATTGAGACTTACGCAAAATATTTATAACAAAAAATGCATATCTAAAAACACAAAACTGAGACATTACATTACAGTTATTAAGCCGGAATGTCTATATGGGGCAGAAACGCTCATTTTGAATAGGAAGAGAGATATCGAGGAGATGGAAAGGAGGAAAGAAAAATTATAAGAAAAATCTTAAGTCCCAAAGAAATAAATAACACAACATACCGATATCGAAAAAACCAAGAAATCGCACAATACACAGATATGAGAAAAAGAAGACTTAAGTTTTAGGGACACATAAAACGGTTGAATCCGAGTAGACTAACTAAACAAATAGTAAAATTTTATGAAAATAGGAGTAGAGCTAGAATAGAAATAATTAAATGGATTGTTGCAATTAAAGAGGACCTAAGATCAGCCAATATTACACAAAGTGGAGTTCAGGGTAGAGGCTGTTTTAAAAACAAGGTTAACATTTTGGGAGGTTGACCAGAGAGAAAAATGTAGGAAAGCTGAAACAACTTGGTCTGACAAAAGGAAAAAAGCTCATAACGAAATAATGAAATCAGAAATGAAATCATCAATATATATATATATATATATATATATATATATATATATATATATATATATATATATATATATATATATATATATACATATATATATATATATATATATATATATATATATATATATATATATATATATATATATATATATATATATATATATATAAATTTTAATTTAATTATTTTTATATATAAATTAGTTGTCAAGATTATGATCAAAGGTATATTGGACAAACTAAAACATCCATATTAACGAGATATAAATGACACATTGCCCACATTAGGTATGGGAGTAATGAAAAATCTTATGTTGCCCAACATGCAATCGAACATGACCACAATATACATATTAGTAATTTAACACTGGTTAAAAGTGTAAAAACAATAGAGTTTTGGATGCATATGAAAGTATTCAATTAGAAAAATATAAGAAAACCATGAACCGGGATAAAGGACCTCTTCCGTTCAATCAACTTTTCCAGTTATTAATGTAACACTCAGTAAATGTCATAGTTCATGATTTTTACACGGTTCATTAGTTAGTGTTATCAATAAATAGAACATAGTTTAGTTTTAGAATCAGATTAAATCATCTCATGATGGTGCTAACATTAAACAAGTGATTTAGTGTTTACCGGTAAATCTGTTCGAGTTTAGTGCTTCAAATTAGGTGATACCAACTTGCAGAACAAATGAAAATGTGTTCTGACGTCGGATTTCGACAACCAGTCACATTTGACAGCCGTGGAAAAGGACGAAAGCTTGACATCCCGAATATTGGTCGCAAATTTCAATGTCAATTAAACAATTCATGATCATCCACCGCCCCAAGAAGTTTGTAAAGGTATGTACATTGGCTGGGTGAAAATGATCTGGTATCCGAATTTTCAACAACTTGCTGCATGAGACATGAACAAACGCCATTCCTAAATAATCTCGTCACTGGAAATGAGTCTTGGTTACTCTTCAAAAAGTTCAAAAGAACAAAGAATCAAACACTGAAAGGCATTCCAAATGATGTTCGCTGTAAGAAGCCATTGTGGTGCGTTTGATGGGACACTAACGGCATCACTCACTGGAGATTGCTCTTTTGGCGTTTCATTTAGGTTAGTTATTAAAAGACCTTTTTCACAGAAATGACCTAGCACGTCCCATTTTCATGCACCTGCTTCTCCTTTATATCATGATATCATCATCATCATCATCATCATCAGCCCGCATCGATCCACTGCAGGATGAAGGCCTCTTCAGCATGCTTCCAACCTTCACGGTCCTGGGCTTTCCTCTGCCACTCGGGCCCAATATACTTAACGATGTCATCAATCCATCGTGCTTTCGGTCTTCTTCGCGGACGTTTGCGATCAAGCGGTATCCACTCCAGGATTGCCTTGGTCCATCTGTCGTCCCATCGCCTCGCTATATGGCCTGCCGATCTCCATTTCAACTGTTTTACTCTTCCAATGATGTCACAGACTTTTGTTTGTTCCCTGATCCATGCGCAGGACTTTCTGTCTCGTCTTGTAATGCCAAGCATACATCTTTCCATTCCCCTCTGTGTCACCCGATGTTTTTGAATTGATTGCGATGTGAGTGTCCAGGTTTCACTTCCGTATGTCATAACGGGTAGAACGCACTGATCGAATACTTTTCTTTTCAGGCAAAGTGGGAGTCTGCTCTTAAACACTATGTTGAGCCCACCAAATGCCTGCCAGCCACATTTAACACGCCGTTCCACCTCCCGGGCGGTATTCCTCTCCATGGAAATCCTCTGCCCAAGATATATAAAGCTGTCCACAATCTCTAAATCCCTTCCTAGAACTGAAATTCTTCTGTCCTGAGCGAAGTTATTGAACATAACCTGACTCTTTTTCAGGTTTATTTTCAAGCCAAATGGTTCGCCAGCCCTTTGCAGTTCTTGTATGCGTCTTTGCAGCTCCTCTGGGTCTTGTGAAATGATCTTCCTGTGCTCCTTTTTTATGTAAAAGGATCACTTCTGCATTTTTCCATAAGTCCGGTACTTTTTGTTCTTTGAGGCATTTTGAGTATAATTTTGCCAGTGTTTTATGTAACGTCCGACCACCAGCTTTTAGCATTTCGACAGTTACACTATCCTTTCCTGGAGCCTTGCCGTTCTTCATCAATTCTATAGCATTTGTTACTTCCTCCACGAGGATATCTGGCATTATATATTGTTCTTCCGTGGGTATTGCTGTCCCTGACTGGCTCTGATCTTCATATAACTGGAAATAAAACCTTCTGACAATCTCTAGCATTTGGGTACGCGTCCTGCACACTGTGCCATCCTCACGCTTTAAAGCATATATTTCCGTTCTTTTGTTTCTCAGCTTCTGTTTAGCTTTGTTAATTCCTTTGTTTTCTTCCAGGGTTTTTTGCACTAGCTGCATATTGAATCGGCGCGTGTCCTCTCTGATACGTTTTGTTATAGTTTTGCAGAGCTCAGTGTACTCGACCCTGCCAAAAGGACTACCTGCATTTCTCATTGCTCGCCGTTTTTTCATTAAATCAATGGTCTCACTGGAGATTTTTGTTTGTTTGAGACATTTTTCCTCTGGTGCTATTGAAGCAGCCGTTTGAAGTACATTGTTGGCGATTTCTTCATATTGAACTGATATTTCCACGTCCTCTGGATCTTGTCCATTTTATATCCATGATGGTGTGATTTTCCATGTCCATTTTCTGCTGATACTTTTCTTATGGAATGAATTCATAATATATAGTTCTTGTCCTTCAGCAAAATCAACTAATCTGTCACCTCTATTGTCTCGCTCACCAGTTCCATATGGGCCAGTTGCATTTTCGTCTGTTCTTGTTGTTCCAATTCTGGCATTAAAATCACCCATCAGGATTTTGTACCTACATTTCTCCTTGTATAAAAGCTGGGCCACATCATCATAAAATTCCTCAATTTCCTCATCTTTATGGCTTATAGTTGGTGCATAAGCTTGGACGATTTGAAGCCTAAACTTTTTATTCAGCTGAATGACGCATTGGGCTAATCGGTCGGATGTACTTTCAAATTTTACCACACTGTCCTTCAGCTTTCGATTGATGAGGAATCCAATTCCGCCACATCGGCCATTTTCCGTACCTCGAGTGTAGAGTACGTGTCCAGTTGGCTCCAGTTTGATTAACTCTTCACCCTTCCTTCGTGTTTCACAGAGCCCAATAATATCCCAATGTATGTTGTCAAGTTCGATTAACAGTTCTTGCAATCGGGCCTCTGTTTTCATAGTCCGTATATTTAACGTTGCAATGTCAAAAGTCCAATGGCAACCTGATCTAACCCGGTGATTCTTAGCACGCTCTGCCTTGGGGCAGGTCTTCCCGCTGCCGTAGGTAGTTGCCCCTTGGCCTCCGGGGAATGAGGGCCGTGTTTGAGGTTGTACTGTCATATTTCAACATATTGAAATACCATGTTGAAGGTATGGACTGTAATCTGCCACGCTGGTCCAATGCGGGTTGGCAGATTTTGGATCATGTTAGTCTGAGGCCTCAGCTTTGACCTGTCCGCCAGGGGTGACCCTCCCAGGAGCATAGACTCCAGACGGCATAGCTCAATGCTTCATTGCCCTACTCAAACCCCTTTACCACGTCAAGGTCTGATCCACAAAGGGGTAAATCATGGTATAAGTGATGCAAACAAAAAGAAGGTATATTTATTCGACTTCAAATAAGGAAGCTTTTAGGTTCTTCTTAGTTCCGTTAAAAAAAAATTAATGAAAAAGAATTGGCAGCTTGGAAGTATTTTGTAAGTGTAGTGAATGGATTTTTCGGCGATAAAAAAGATGAAAACTATAAAAACCTCATAAATAAACCTCATAGAACTCTTAAAAGCCTAAGTACTAGGGTATCAGAAGACCTTAAAAGTGCATTTTTTTTCACTCCCATTTGGATTTCTTTTTGGAAAATTTGGGTGCAGTAAGCGACGAACAAGGCGAGAGCTTTCACGATAACATCAGGACGATGGAAGCAAGACACCACTCTAACCCATCTATGTTGGTCGACTAGTGCTGGTTTTTAGAAACAGATGATGCTACATAACACAAGACGAAAAAGTGACAGTTTTTGTTGCTGTATGACATCTCATGTAATATATTTTTATTCACATAATCTTCAGTAATGTCTGTATATATTTAATACGGTTTACATGTATATATTAAATAAATATTAGATTGCAAAAATATTTCGTCTCGTTTTTTTCCCCACCACCGACCCCCAGTGACAAAAAAATGTACGTGTTGCAGTAATTAGCTTATCATTTTCCAGTTTAAGCCAACAAAATACTTCATATACACCTATTTTCATCAATGTTATCTCAAAAAAGTTTCAACCTGTGTTACTGAAGCGTTAAATCTGGTTTTAGTTAGCTACATCTGATAGTATATAAAGTATACTAAAGTACAAGTATATAAAATATACTTGTAGATTTTTAAGTATTTGTTTGAGAAGTATATTATAACAAACCATTTTATTCTTGCGGAAGAATAAGCATTGCACTTACCTATTTTATTAATGTATTACAACTAAAAGTATATAATTATTATTAGTTGTTTAAAATATAGTTTAATATCTTAAACTCTCGGAACAAACAATGTAATCAATACCAATAAAAAATTACAGTTGATTAAATATATTTCTGCATCATATAACTGCTTAGGGATAAGTATTGCCAACTCTCAAATGAACGGTATTGATAATTAATGAACAATTATAGTTACGTTGAAATTTTAAATAATGTATTAGCGACTGAAAAGATAATATATATTAAACCTAATGGTGTTTGGATGGCATTTGCTATAAAAAATAATATTATTATGTTTACAGATGCTTAGTATAATAATAATTCAATATATTCCTAAGTGTTTTTTGTATAAGCACTTTTTTTATAATTCATGTTTTCCTCTTTTAATGACCAGGATAATATCCTGGTATAAAAAAATAATTCGATAGAATAAAAAAGAGCTATTGACCTCATAACGATACATTATTTATATTCTTATTACTTCAGTATTTTAACAATGTTTAGAAAACTTAACATTTTGTAAAAATATTAAAAAATGTCATTTTTATATACTTCACGTATGTTCCTAAAAGTATAGTAAACCAAATAAATCCACACTTTTGCTACAGTATAAAATATATATAAGAGTATTATAAGAAGAAGTTATCAAACAAGAAAAATGTCAACGAACAGTATTTATTAATACTAAAACTTAGAGCTTGGGAAAATATATATAATGTAGTATCTTAAAAAATATTTTAGAACATGTTTAATATAAAATACAAAATGTTATCTAGAAAAAAGGTGATCTAATCCTAATTTGATATAATTATGAGTTGGAAAATTAACTCAAACGAGATGTGTATATAAAGTAATGAAACTGACGGTAATGTTTATAAAGTAATGAAAGACTTGAAAGACTATGTACCGAACATAGATATCGACGACACCTGGCATCCCGACAATGCACTTTGCTACACTGCGATTTCAATTAACGACTTTTGGTAAGTAAAAAAAAACACTGTGGCTTTGCAACATCCTTATTCACCAGGCTTGTGTCCTTGTGATTTTTCTTTGCCCCTAGATTGAAAATGAACCTCGAAGGACACCAATTTGAAACACTAGAAAACAAACAAAAAGCCATAACTGGCCAGCTGAAGGCGATTCCAATATCTGAGTTCCAGCGCTCCTATGAAAAATGGACAAACCGTCTCCCGCTCTGTATAACCTCCCAAAGCAACTACTTTTGAAGCGACAATGCAGAATTATAATTTCAATGGAATGATAAAATTAGAAAAAAAACAATTTCACTACTTTATTTACACATCTCGTATACCTTTGTATTCGTTGTGTAATCTCAATTACACTCACTAATTCGCCTCATGAATTAGTATAAAGCGCGGGCAAATATATTTATTTATTCTGGATAATTATCATGCCTGCTAACTAACCCTCGCTTTTCTTTGAGCTATTAGACAACCTGATTAGATGTAATTGCAAGTGTATAATCCATCAGTTTTATCTATTTTGATATAAAAATTGAAGCAAAGAACTTAACTGTAGAGTCAAATCACACATCTCACTTTGCCTTGCGCATTCGCCTTAACATTATTAATAAAATACTGACGAATAAAATGTAAATTATGAAAAATATGTTTTATTAGAACAATTTTATAATTGTATGTATTTTATTTACTATTATTCAATTTTGTACGCACCATGTCAGTGTTATGTAATGATAAAAACAATCAACAAATTCCACTTATATTTGAAGCAAGGAAATGATAATGAATATTCATTATTCATTTTCTTGCATCAAATATGTAGAATTTGTTAATTGATTTTATGTCGATCTCGGTTATTATCCTCATCTGTAACTCTGCGAGGTTCAAACCGAATTAAATTAATTACGAATTATTTTAGCAACGTATCCTATGTGCATTGCATATATGCTTCAACTTTAATTCAAATTGTTGCAGGCCAACGCCCTCGTTCAAAAGCTCAACATACAATTCGATACATGTGATATTATACAATGGAATATTTAAATTTATTCCGCGCAATGATTAAAGATGATCAAGATTTGATTGAGATAGGTGACGAAATAGTTCCAAATATGAAGCCATAAAGCCTCACAACCTTTATCCCAGCCAGTAGAAATTATGCAAGTGTGCCTAAATTGGATGTATTGTATGCTACCTATGAAAGAAATATTAATAAACGGATCTGTATATGTATCTCCTGTAGAATTAAGGAGATTACCCAGATAGCTTAAAGATTCCACAGACTTAAATAGGAAGCCAGATACATGCAAATGTTATCGGTGTGAAGGGATGAACTACCACGAATAGCCAAAATTTTAGTTTTGTTTATGTTAAGTTTAAGTCCTAATGTTTCATACGCCCAGATGCATGTATTAACAGTTTGTTGCAGCGTAACATGATGGTGTGATATTAATGCACTATCATCAACGTACATGAGTTATGTGATATAGCGTATTCGGGTTTTGGTTTTGACTTTCAGGTGGGACATAACCACTTTCCCACCATCAGCCACATCCCTATTTACGGTGCCAAATGTTTTTGTAATGCCTAAAAAGGCAATGTGCATATTCTGTTAATCAATAACTTTTTCTTGCAGTTGACAGCATGACACTTGCCCCACCCGTTATATCACCTGTCAGTTTAAACATACCTGACTGAACGGCTGATCTGCATTGTCTTTAGTTGCAGTTGATGCTGCAAATATAAAATATTATTCCAAGTAATTTTAGGTTACAGATCATTTTCAGTTTATATCTCTAATATTAATTTCCTTGAAACATGCAAGAAACAATTTCTAAAAAAAATCTATTTTCAAGGTCCCTGATTTTAAAACAATCACAAAAATTTCCAAAAAAAACGACGCTTTTCCAAGCTAGATAAAAATCATGTTATCTAACAACACACAAAAAAGAACTTGAATGGAAATAATAAATATATAGCAAGTAAACTTATTTCATATAGGAACTCAAAAATTCCGGTACAGTAATTAAAAACATTATTTTGTGTCAGATTATTTATTTTTTTTTTCTTGTTAATTTTATTATTTGGTACTTTCGTCATCTTCATATTTTCCATTATAATACGGCATATACTGCAGGACAGCTTTCCAGTCAGAAAAATAACAAACAACCAAAAACGATGTGATACTGTAAACGAGGGCACTTACTTTGTATTGACTCAGAGCTTCATATTTCTTAGGACCAAAAGTTCTGAAGAATTTTGGGTATTCACCTGAAAACAAAAATTTAAATTGTACCTATGTACAGAATTTTAAGTTTTGGCACGAAGAACTGGATAGTTTTAAATTTTATATTTAGAGAATTTATATTATAGACATCTATAAAATGTATCATTACAGTCAAAGCTCCTTATTCACGTTGTTATACATACAATTTTAAATATAGTGGACATTGAGATGTTATTAAATATAGTGGACATATGATAACCCATATTTTCGCCGATGTCTCGTCGGATGGCTTATTTTTGACTTCTCGTTTCTTGACTTCTTTGGACTACGTCCAATGAGACAACAGTAGTCAGGAGTTATACATTCCCGACCGCTGGGTTCCACAATCTCATGTGGAACGCACAGCAACCTGCGTCTCCGCCATAATGAGCATTGGTTAGTTGCTTGACCGGGAGGAAGCCCCACCAATCCCTTACATTGGAGGGCACATGATTCGTCTGTTGGTGGTTAGACTCATCAAGGTACCTACATATGCTCTCTCGCCAAGAATAGGAAGTCCCTCTCCACTATCAAACAACCCATATTTTCACCGACGTCTCGTCGGATGACTTATACATGGAGTTTTTTGACTTCTTTGGACTGCGTCCAATGAGACACCAGTAGTCAGGAGTTATACACCACCGACCGTTTGGGTTCCACAATCTCATGTGGAACGCACAACAACCTGTCTCCGCCATAATGAGCATTGGTTAGTTGCTTGACCGGGAGGAATCCCCACCCATCCTTTACATTGAAGACATGCATGTTCTTTTTTCATTTTTCATGTACTCTTCTCATTAGAAATCCTTATTTACAGCGTTTTTAACTTTCAGTTTATGGTAAACATCCTTCTTATTCTTGAAACATGATGTTCAACAACAGCGAGTGAGAATAATAAGGAAGTTTTTGTCGGAAGAAAAATGCGTGAATTATATGTGAATTTTTCATTTTGACCCACAAATGCGGGAATTGTATTCAACCTTTTCCTTAAAATATTTTCAAATAAACAATAATTTCTACGAAATAAACGAGAATAAATTACACTAATACTCATATGTGCCTTTTTACCTAGGGAAGTTACGGAACAAGAGCTCGATGATGCAGGACCACAAGAGGCCACCGATGTTGATGAACAAAGGTTTATATGTTTTGACCCTGACATCGACGATCCGCCCCCCGAACACTGGTTCCTAGTCAAGGGATACCTCTGCCAGACCAAGACCACTCAATCCTACTGCTCAAGGAGTGACAGATTCTCGTGAAAGTCAATCAACATGGATTTCAAATACTACTGTGTCAGCTAATACATCGCCCTCAGGATCAGCTGAGAGACCATCAATCTTGACAACGTGATTTGCTGCTAGATATTGCATCACCTGAACCAGCTGAGAGATCCTCAACGGCGACTCTTTGAGATTCTATGTCAGTTGTTACATCACCACAAGATATAATTCCGCTTCCCAGATTTAGCATAAAGAGGAAGATATCAGACAGAGGCTTGAAGTTACTGATACTCACATCAACACCTCATAAGCAACATCTTGAGGAACAAGAAAAAAAAGCGGAGAAGGAAAATAATAAATTGGCAAATCAAGAAAATGTGAGAAAATCTATTATTCCCACCAGCCAAGCTTAAGACAAAGCGAGCTAAAAAAAAGCCATCATTACTGACGTCCTTCTCTGGCAGTGATTTCTACTCCGTTCACAATTCGAGTCCAGATCTTGGTGGACTGTTTTCTATATCAGAAGACGCAGAAGATGAACCAGGTAAAGAAAGTCAGGGTAATAGGAAGTTGAAGGTGGATGATTTTGCTGTGGTGAAGGTACAAGGCAAAACCAAAAACTCGATGAGGTTGTACGTTTCCAAAATTCTCCATGTCTAGAAGATGGATATAACGATCTGCTCTGCAAAAGGTTTCCAAAAACTAAGCGATTTTTAGAAACGATGGAAGAAGCTTTTATGGACTTTCTTGATATTTACATGCCGCTGCCCATGCCAATCATGAACACTTCAGGACCATTCCAACATACAATCACGTTTGCCAATGATCTCACTCACTCATGTCAATTAATTGAGAAACAGACTAATGCTGTGGGAGGATACGTAGGTGGTCCACTAACCTACTTTCTATGTTTTCGTTGCCTACTTTCTGTATTAATAGTTGATATTTTAGTTTGTAGTAACTTATTTATTTAGTTTAAAAAAAAATAATTGAGATTAACCCTATTCAATTTATAATTTTCTAGATATATAACATCATTTACAAAATGTGAAATAAAATTATTTAGTCAACTCTATTTGTGATTTTCTATGTCTATCCAGTTGTTATAAACCAACGAGTGGAGTTATGGGTTACAGTACAACCGTTACCCAATCGATTGGGCAAATGTTTACAACCAGGTGTTTTAATAAAATAAAAAAATCGGTGCCTAAACCTTTCGGGAAAAAATCATTATTTTATAGAAGGTAGAGGAAATATCCAACTTCAATACAAGTTACTTTTTGGGGCAATATTACATAACAGAGGCCCGTAAAAAACCCAAAATCGAAATTGCAAACCTTTGCCCCCACCTACCCTAACTGTTTTCACTTTTTGAAACTTCTCGACGCACGTTTCGCTAACCATGTTAGCATTACCAGAAGATAATTTAATCCCATGGTAAATCTCTTCGAGTTTAGTGTCGGTATATAATTTTTGTGAAAGTAAGGACAAATATAAAGTCATACATACCCCTAAAATTTTTAAATAAACCATTTTTATGGCCTTTACAGTTCTTTTTGTTACATGGATCTGGAAAAGATCTGTATCCAATATTATCGCCAAGGTTTAATTTTGATTTGGATGTGTGTTGATCAAAATGGATTTTAGGCATTTTAATTTATATAAAAAAATGCCGACTAAAAGGTTATTGAATTATATTTGACGTTTTGTCAATTGAATATATCGTTTCATTTACATGTTCCCTCAAATACCTTTTTGTTATCAAAATGTCAAATCAGCATGGATACCAAATAACGGATTTTTGATATTTATTACATGACATGACTTCTAACATGACTTTCAAACATGTGGAAAGTCGTATTTTTTTCTGCTTTGATATTTGAGAAATTGAATTGTCAACATTTATCAAAATATGTGAAAGAAAATTTCAACTTTGTTTTAGATCACTTTATTTAATAATATTTGCCGTGACGGCCCTTTCGTTGAAATGTTCTCTCGATCATATAGTTGTTGCTATAAGACGGCCATCAAGCCAAATATTATTAAATAAAGTGATATAAAACAAAATTGAAGTGCTTTCTTTTACTAGTTAAAATGTACACTCACAAAGTAAAGGACGAATCAATCAGAATATTGAAAAATTCTCTTTTGTCATATGGTGATTTTTATTTAAATATATACTAGGGGTATTTTTTAAATAAGGCCCGTTTGTGAATGAGAGTGAGAATGAGAGTGAGAATGAGAGTGAGAATGAGAGTGAGAATGAGAGTGAGAATGAGAGTGAGAATGAGAGTGAGAATGAGAGTGAGAATGAGAGTGAGAATGAGAGTGAGAATGAGAGTGAGAATGAGAGTGAGAATGAGAGTGAGAGTGAGAATGAGAGTGAGAATGAGAGTGAGAATGAGAGTGAGAATGAGAGTGAGAATGAGAGTGAGAATGAGAGTGAGAATGAGAGTGAGAATGAGAGTGAGAATGAGAGTGAGAATGAGAGTGAGAATGAGAGTGAGAATGAGAGTGAGAATGACAAGCAATCGCCGCAGTACGGTTACTCGTCTGCTCTTAGCACACTTTGCGCGCGTTTAGGTGCCATTTGCAGACGTATTATCTATATATGTGCTGAACTGTTTATAATGTTTAAGAAATTTAAGTTGCCCCCCGACTTTGAGATACGATCTGTAATTCGATTCTTGAATGCATGAAACTTAGCAGCAGCGGAAATTCACAGTCAGATTTGTGAGGTTTACGGTTAAAATGTTATGAGTGACAGTAAAGTTCGAAAGGGAGTGAGAATATTTAAGGACGGGCGAGTTAATGTGCATGATGAGCCACGCCTTGAACGACTTTCTCTGATTTCTGAACCTTTGGTTCGTGATGCGGACAACAAAATTCGAGAAAACCGATGATTCACGATTTCAAAGATATCAAGTTAATTTTTACAGGTTTCAAGATCAGTTTTGTACACCATTCTTTCAAAGGAACTGAATTGTTGAAAATTGCATTCTTGATGGACTCCAAGTCTTTGCAGCTTTCTGACGATCACAAATCAAAGAGATTTGGCTGTGCTTTATCATTTTCGACTCGATACAATTAGGAAGGGGATTTAGGATTGAAATAGACCACATCGTTAAAGGAGATGAGACTTGGGTGTCTCACATGACTCCTGAGTACAAGCAATGGTCAATACAACATAGTCGTTTATATCAATTTAATGTTGTGCAATGGATTTCTTTGTAGCTTTCTACAAATCCTCCTGAAGAAGTCAGAGATTTCTGTCAAAATATTCAAGTATATTAAGAAAAACATGTTTGTTTCTATTTCCCCCAAGACCATCTTCTATGTAGTAAGGCCCCACCTAATTGTCGCTTCTACGTCAGTGTGCGATATATGAGTGCTTGAGTATTCTGGTATATTCCGGAATATTCTGGGTCCAGAATTCTGCCATAGCATAATATTGTTCCGCTCTATTGCTTCCTAACCTCCTGTCTTACTTTTCTCTTCCATAATTCTAGCTCCTCTCCCACCAAATAATCATTTCTCTATATTCCTTTATTTTCTTCTCGTTTTTACTTAATTTTCACAGAGCTAATAACTATATATATATATATATATATATATATATATATATATATATATATATATATATATATATATATATATATATATATATATATATATATATATTCAAAAGTTTGGAATATTTACAATTTTTTTTATTATTTAATTTGGTTATATGATATCTACGCCTATAATACTATAAACATTTTGATGGATATTTATTTTAGACCGTTCTCAAATGAAAATAAAAAAAGTATTCCGTTGATACTGATATTTACACATTATTTCAGTTCGTTTTCAAGTTTCGATCAATCCGTTTAAAAATGCCTAGAACCATGATATCTTATTTTAACAGATCAAGAGTAATTGCTTTGTTACAACAGGGCTTTAATCAAAGTGAAATCGCAAAAATTGTAGGTGTTTCCCAAAGTGCTGTATCGAAGATTCATAAAAAGTCCAAGAGACAAATCACGTAAAGGATCGCCCCAGAAGTGGTAGAGAGCTATGTACAACAGCTGCACAAGACCGGTAGATATCAATGATAACTCGAAGAAATCGTCTGAAATCTACAAGTGGAACGTCAAAGGAGCTTGTTAGGTTTGAAGGGGTAAATGTTTCATGCCAAATGATAGCACACAGACTGAAAGTGGAACCCTTCAACAAAAAAATGTAATATTGCAATGGCCTCGAGAAATGGTGGTCCTGGAATAATGTGATGTTCTCCGATGAGACGTGGATTAGCTTGGTTTCTGATTCACAAAGATCATTAGTTTGGAGAGCTCCAGGTCGACAAGCTCGACTAGAAAGAGCTCAACCACGTATCACATTTGAAGGTGGGAGTGTGATGTTTTCGGCTGGTATTATGAGGGGTACACGGATACCTCTACAGTCATGGAGAAAAGAGTCACTGGTGCTGTGTACATCGAGGAAGTTTTAAATTCTGTTGTGCGTCTGTTCCGAGGCGCAGTGGGCGACGGATTTGTTTTCAAGGATGCGAGAACTAAAAGATGCTGCTCGTGAAGAATAAGGGAGAATTCCACAAACCAAAATTGATTATTTAATCGATAGCATGCCAAATCACCTCTATACATGTATGCATACAGTCCCATGGAGGAACTACTGCTTATTAGTTTTACTGAGAGTTGTTCTTTTAATTTTTCAATTACTTTTGAACGCAACTGGTACATTGTAATTTTTTGACTCCAAAATAATAAATCAATTTTACACACATTGGTCATTTAGTGTCGAATTTTATTTGGTACTAGTAAAGTTGTAATAAAATGATGTTTACGTAAATGAGTAAACGAAAAACTTAATATCAATAAAAAAGTGAAATGTTTGAATATTTCAAAATTGTGGACATGTATATATATATATATATATATATATATATATATATATATATATATATATATATATATATATATATATATATATACATATCTGTGTGTGTGTGTGCGTGTGCGTGTGTGTGTATGTGTGTGTGTGTGTGTGTGTATGTGTTTGTGTTTGTGTTTGTGTTTGTGTTTGTGTGATTACCCTGTTAATCAATCGTTGCAAAGTAGATGCTCAAAGTAAACAATTATAAAAGTTTTTTTTTGTTGTCGTTTATCAAAATTAAAATATAATTGGGTCTGAAATGAATTCGATAGTTCTTAATGCATATATATATATATATATATATATATATATATATATATATATATATATATATATATATATATATATATACTTTTGTTGCCTCACCTATCCCTTCAACTTGATGACATATGTTTCATCCCTCGAGATTCAGACTCTTTAGGGCGCCGACATATATCATACCATCAAGAATAGGGAGACCCCATACACAGCCAACAACCCATGTTTTCGCCGACCTCCCATCGGATGGCGTATATATGTACTATTAGATTTTCTTGGACTGCGTCCAATGAGACTGCAGTAGCTGAGTGTCATCACACACTCAACTGTTGGGTTCCACAATCTCATGTGGAACACACAACAACCTGCGTCTCCGCCTAAATGAACATTTTTTTTGGTTGCTTGACCGGGAAGGAGCCCCACGTATCCCTTCAACTGGGTGACATCTGTATATATATATATATATATATATATATATATATATATATATATATATATATATATATATATATATATATATATATATATATATATATCTGTGTGTGTGTGTGCGTGTGCGTGTGCGTGTGCGTGTGTGTGTGTGTGTATGTGTGTGTGTATGTGTGTGTGTGTGTGTGTGTGTATGGGTATGTGTGTGTGTGTGTGTGTGTGTGTGTGTGTGTGTGTGTGTATGTGTTTGTGTTTGTGTGATTACCCTGTTAATCAATCGTTGCAAAGTAGATGCTCAAAGTAAACAATTATAAAAGTTTTTTTTTGTTGTCGTTTATCAAAATTAAAATATAATTGGGTCTGAAATGAATTCGATAGTTGTTAATGCATTACATTATTCCTTCATTTTATTTACTAAGGACATTAACATTGTGGTATCTAAATTATCATTAAATTTTTTTTTTAATTATTTCCTAGAACATAATGGAATATTACTGAGAAAGAAATCTATACTGAGAAAGGAATTTTATTGAATAAATTACTAACTTAATATATTATATTTAAATTTAAATATATTTTTTTGAAAAAAAAAATTTTAATATTTTTTTTTTTTTTAATTAATATCCTATTTGTTTAATTAGTCAAGAGTTCAATAAATTGCAATATATCTACGTGATGTATATCATATATTTACTTCCAAAAAGGATTACAGGGAATGTTTTAAAGCCATTTAAGTAACAAAGTCGTATTATATTTGCATCTAATTACTTGAACATAACGAAACCAGCTAGTCTCGGATTTATTTCCCCTTTATTTACAAGTATGGTGATGATTTGATTGTGCAATGCTCAAAAACTACTTGGATAATATAGTTACTATTTTTAATTCAGTTGACAAATACATTAAATTTATTATTGAAATGAAAGATAATGTTAGCATCTTTTTTGGCCACATTAGTTATAAGATCGGGAGATAAGCGCATTATATTAAATTGGTGTAAAGACCTGCATCCTCAGGCAGAGGTTAGGCAGATATTTGTATTATCATTCCAATTATTAAAAAACAAAAATCAACACTCTCCTAGTAGTAAAAAATCAGATTTTACACATTTTGGATGATCGTTTTCTGAAGGATAATTTGAATAAATTAATTAAATTATTTCTTAATAATGATGATCCCTCTACTTTTGATGGTTCAACAGATGATATACCAACTTTAAAGTACAAAAAATTTCCTTATCTTGGTACCTTAAGCCGGTCGCGTTGGAGCGAACGGTAAGAGCGGCGGTCTGTCGCTACTGTGCCGAAACAGCATTGGCGTGGTAGTTGGTTCGATTCCAGCGATCGGGTGATTGTTTTTCTTTTATTCTTCTGTTCGTATTACTTCCTATCCCACACACACACACACACATATTCACTTTACCTATACACAGACACGCACACACATATCCACACCTAAATGTCTGTGATTGTTTCTAGGCAAAAGTGTATCGGACTACGTGTAAGTAAATCGGACTACGAATTAGCCCTCAGTCACGCCAGTTAAAGGCTGGGTAAGGCCGGACGCCTTCTGAGAAGTGTTCTACTTTGGTCACTCGCCAGTCGGTAAACTTCCTGATAGGCTTATGGGTAAGCACATAACCAAGGGTTGATAGACTGAGGGGGGTGCTGGCCTGAGTTGTCGGCGGCTGATGACCGTGGATCGGAACCCACGTTGAGCTGTAGTTGTCCAGTTGCTAAATAGCCTTAGTTGCTGATGCGCCTCTAACCCTAATACGTTTACCTTTACCTTGGTGGACTGTTTCCTATATCAGAAGACGCAGAAGATAAACCAGGTGAAGAAAGTCAAGGTAATAGGAAGTTGTAGGTGGATGATTTTGCTGTGGTGAAGATAAAAGGCAAAACCAAAAACTCGATGAGGTTGTACGTTTCCAAAATTATCCATGTCTATGAAGACGGATATGACGCTATGCTATACAAAAGGTTTCCAAAAACTAAGCGATTTTTAAAAACGATGGAAGAAGCTTTTATCTGCTTTCTTGATATTTACATGCCGCTGCCCAAGCCAATCATGAACACTTCAGGACGATTCCAACATACAATTACGTTTGCCAATGATCTCACTTGTCTGTCAATTAATTGACTAATTGACTAATGAAATAGACTAATGCTGCGGGAGGGGGAGATTACCCCTCAGTCACGCCTGTTAAAGGCTAGGTATGGTCGGATGCCTTCTGAGAATTGTTCTAAGTATAAATATAAAAGAATCGGCGATTTGTTTTCCTCGCTAAATAAATGCAATATAGGGTTCCGTGCTGGGATTGTTCCGTTGATCAAATATCACAAAGTTTCATTATAATAAAGTAAAAATTTTCCAGATCAAAAAAAATTTTACAAAAAGGTTTGTTCTTAGAAATGCTCCATATCAATAATGAGAATAATGCAGTTAATTTCAGGTCGGGCTTAAATAAACATCGCAAAACCTATTACGGTAATAAACACTGAAAATTATGAAAATTTTCTCCAAGCCAAGTAAAATTTAAAATTTCTTAATAACTGTTTGAAAAACAAATTGAAGTGCAAGTGTAGTGAAACTTGCAAGTGTAGTATAAGTAGGTAGTATTGCTGAAATAACAATGTGAACAATTAGTAGTAGATTAGTATTTTTTATAAATAAATAAATAGTAAATCGAAGGTTTTTAAAGCACCCTGTATGTATACACAAATTTGCAGTCACTAGCAAAACATTAGTGGCGAAAACAAATGAGGCGGAAAAAAATTAATTTAAACGAAAATGTTTAAACACAATTCTATCAACAGACGAAACTTTGCTTACCATCAACGGCATTTTTAATATACTCAATGAGTATGTGTAATTAGACCAAATGCGACATTCTTTCCAGTGTACGTAATCTGTTGCAGACAATTATTTATTGGGACCCGTTGAATATACAATAGAGTAAATGTCCAAATATACCAAAAGTATTTTGAAGAAAACTTACCACAACTTTTTGAAAATGTCCTAAATATGAAATGGTAAATTTGGTATCTAAAGGACGGCCACCCAGCTTATATTGAGAGGGTACTAAGGCAACGTTTAAAAGTTATGGACAGAAAATAGCGGTACCACTCTCTGGCCGGGCAGTTCCACCAATTTAAACCCCATATGCTTTTATATAAGAGGACATGCGAAAAACTTAGTTATGGTAATGAGATGAACACTTGAGTAGAGCTGTGGCAAGAATAGTATTTAGTTCTCATCCTTCAGAAGTGTTTTAATGTTGTTGATTTAAATAAATACATAGATAAATATTTCTTAAATATCCTTCTTCCTTTCTAAATAGTTCGGGTTATTTTATTTATTATTGTTTGTATATTGTTCATATCTAATAACCAAAGGTTGCTGATGAATTTGTACACCAATATTTTGCCATTGTACTGCAGATTTATCAAAAATTATAATTTTATCAAAAACCGTGCTTCCTATTAACAATATCGAAGGCGTACTTTTTAAGTACAAAAGACAATTTTTCAAAAATTTTACAAGGTGCTTTAAAAAACCAATTTAATATATTTTTATTTATAAAAACGGAACTGTTTGTTCGATTTTTTCAGCAATATCACCAAATTAGGCCTCCTAGCGCTTGCAAGTTTCAACTTTTGAATCAAATATAAACCGGAATTTTACAGTTACTTTTCTCAGCCAATCACGAGCGGGCTGTCAGTGTAGATCGTTGCGGTGCAATGATTGCATTACAATGGAGGAAACGCTCGGTGAATTGTTTCAATCATTTCTTTGGTCATTACAGCCATGAGTGAGCAACAGGTTGCACCGTCTGTTGCGCAACGGGTTATAATAAAGTCTTTAACCAAGAAAGGCGTTAAAGGACCATCCGAAATATTAACTCGGTTGATGCTTCAGTCTGGGGACGATACCCTGTCTAAGACCCATGTGTTTAGTCGGGCCAAGAAGTTAAGAGTGGACGAGAAAGTGTGGTAAATATAAGTCATAATCGACGTCCCAGGTCAAGTGTCACTGCTGTTATCGAAGGTGACCATCCGCTCATTATTCATGAAATGGCTTTAAAGGTGGGTATTAGCTTTGGAAGTTCTTAAACAATCATCAGAAATTATCTTGGTTTCAATTAAATGTAGGCCCGATGGGTTCCGAAGTTGTAGACCGAAGATCAAAAAACATCCGATTGCAAATCAGTAAGATTTTGAGGGAAACAAGAGACTTTTTTCAAACGAAACGTGACATGTGATGAAACGTGGGTGCATTATTACACTCCAGAATCAAAAACGGCGAGTAAAAGTGCTAAGGAAAGGCGAAACCTGCCCTATGAAGAAGTTGTCGCCATGGCAGGGCCGGGTACACACGCATGTAGCGGGTGCAATGACAATATTGTCGGGCGAGTAAAATTCGTGACGTGCAAAGTGTGTGATAATAAATATCATTTACATTGTGTTAACATCAAAGGGCCAATATCTAAAGCCATAAATGACTGTAAAAATTTGTTTTGGGTATGTGATGGATGTCTGTCAGTATTTGAGGTGAATGTTGACCTTAGTAATAGATTAAAAAGATTGGAACAACATACTGAGGGGTGAAAGGTGAATACAGAGAGTAAATATGCATTCTTACGATGTCCGTTCTAAGAACAATTATGATGTACCAATTGTGAGAACTACTGCTCTCCAGAAGACATTGTTTTGGGAAGGTGTTTGTCTCTTCAATGCTTTGCCCGCCCACATAGGGAGCGCTCCTAATGTGCATGTATTTAATAGACTGTTAAATTATTATTTGAAGCAATGCAGTGTTTTATCATTTGAACAATGTTGGTTATTGCCTTTTGATTGTATTTTCTTTTGTTAAGATTTATTAGAATTTTTCTTACTTTTAGTTTTTTTTTGTATAATGATTTTGTTTTGTTATTATTAGCTGTATATGCTAAATAAAGTGTGTATTTATTTATTTATTTATGTATTTATTTATAAAGATCAAAACCCCTCTCTCAGCCGGTAATGTTCTCGCGGCCGTTTTTTTTGACTGGAAGGGAGTTTTGCTGATTGATTTTCTACATGATTGATATACGATTAATGCTGCCCACTACGCCCAGATGTTGGAGGTAAGAAAATCTGTTTACTGGAACAAAAGGGGCGGTGTCCCCATCAGAGACATTCTCCTTCTCCATGACAACTCCAGGCCACACACTGACGATATTGACGTTATTTAATTAAAACTAAATTGTTTATTGTTATACGGACTAATCATGTTTCAAAAATTCAACAACCATGTCTTTTGAAATAAATATAAAATCACAATTTGGATTTAAATCTGGTGTTTGGTGTCGTTTGCTACTAAAGTGTGTATTAAGTGCAATTTGAAACCAAACAACATTGATTTGGCGTGATTTGAAGATGAAAGTAATAGAAGTAAATCAAATTTCATTGAACAAAAAAAAGAAGACTTCATTGAAGTCATAAACTCATCAAATCATAAAATGTCTTAAACTCTCAAATTGGGTATACCGATTTCGTCGGAATCACTGGGAATAGTATTATCGTGAAATATTCCATACTTTCCGGTTTTCTCCACTCCTTTCCATAGTGCTTGCTTAATAGGTTTTTGACATTCCTCATCTTCAGATCTTTTGGTTTCACTCCGGTAAGAATTCGTTTTGGCTGGATACTGAAAGCAGTTTGGTTTTTCTTAAAGACCCCGTTGAATACTCCTGTGTCTGAACGGTAAGATAACTCACCTCAAACGGTGATGGCATTATTGTTGCCGCATCGTATAATATACCTTTAGCACTGGTTGTATTTGAAATGCCATTGTGACACTCGTTTAAGGATTTGTTGACCAGCACCTTTCCAGTCTCTTAGGGATATCTTTGCCAAGTTTTAATATCGTACCATGTTCTTTAAAAATGTTTATGCATTCTTCTGGCGTTACAATTTCTTCTTTTTTTCTTATTTGTTTTTCAATTGTGGTAAATACTCTATCAGGGGAATGTAGTAGTGTCCAGCCACAATAAATACTAACTCGATTGTTTTAATAGGCCTGGTTTGACTACTTAACAATTTCAAGTACATATATAACAAAATATTCGTTAACCAACCGCACTGTATCTATTCCCTCTAAGTTGCTCTTATTTAATGTGAAAAACACGCAGTTCGCGATTTCATTGGCACCCTATGCATATTCATCTGCCGTCCATGTAAAAATTTTAACTTTATCTTTTGAGAGGGAGACATATGAGTGTCCACTTACAGTAATAAAGTTGTAAATATATAGTTATCTACTGTAATAGGTGATTTGATCGGGTATCTTGAGTAGTGCCAAATTTTTCTAACAATCAAAAGAAATTGTCAAAAGTCCGTCCCGTTTCTCCTCTAGTTTTTGGAAAACTACTTTAGCTCTGAACTTATGTATACAATACTCCATTGTTAGCGTTGTTTTAGTAGTTACATCTTTTTCATTCATTGATTTTATCAGTAAATTCGAGTCACTTAGAGTCAACATCGGTACGAGGGTATCCAAAACCGATATTAAAACATGTATTGAAAATAAAACGAAAGTAACTCTCTTTTACATTGGCATCGTTGTCTTCTCGTTGAAACGCCTTCTACAGTAATGAGATTCCAATGGCTTAAACTTCTTAATGAATTGAATAATTTCTTCTCTTCTTTTCGAAAATTGATTCTCTTTGTCTTTGTATCTCCACCTCTTCTTTCAGTAGGAATTTCTGAACTTTGAAAGTGTCGATTTAGTACTCATTTTACTGTCTCCACCTATATACAAAATTCCGACAAACCTATTCTTGCACACAGGAACTAACTGCATATTTCCTTTTGTGTTTGGACCCAATATGTAATTGAAAACTTTCGAGATCGAGCATCTTTTTTGTTTCTTGCACGTTTTGGCTTTTGTACATTGGTGAAGTTTTTTTAAAAAAAAATTATCCGAATCCTGTTACTTTGATTATAGAACGCCATATGAAACATCAAAACATCTTTTTTTGTCAAGATGCTAGATCTGCAGGATTTTGCACAGTGATTGCATTTTGAGTATTCAGGCAAATTAACAGTTGAGTACCTTAAAATTATATATATATATATATATATATATATATATATATATATATATATATATATATATATATATATATATATATATATACTAGCAGACCCGGCCACGCTTTGCAGTGGCTAAGTTATACATTGAATGATATTGTCGTAAACTATTCAATACAGTCAAATCATTATATACGAATAAAGACGAAAACGTTGTTGCCAATGTAAAAATCCACGGGATTGAGATTTCAACGTTAGGTCATAATTTGGAACCGATTGATACCGATTGAACCAAGTATATTTTGTAATAAATGAGTAATTTACAAAGTTCATAGTTGATAACATATAACAATTAATTTTATAAATGAGGTAGGTAGCGTATATTATTCATTATTTTTAATAATTATAATTTATATCAATTTGAATTATAAACATTCTCAGTTTGAATTTAATTCAGCGCTAATCGGTGCGCGATAATCTTGGTTAGCTGTCTCTTGCTAACACAAATAGATTCGATGGTTTTCCCATACCTGAACATGCAACATATAGTTTCCCATGGGAAAAACATGGGTTTTCCAAGTCTAAGTCGAAAATGGATATTGTTTGGCCTTGAGAGTTATTTATGGTCATGGTGAAAGCTAAACGAATTGAAAAATGAAGCCTTTTAAATGGTATCGCAGATTCTGATGGTATCATGGGAATGCGTGGCAACAGGACCACTTCTCCTTTAAATTTTCCAGTCAAAATGGCCAAACATGTTGACAAAATGACCAAACATTTTGATGGCCAAACATGTACCGTTGCATAATCAAAGTGGATTTAAATTACGCAGAAGAATAATAGGGGAACCAATCTTCAACCGATGATTATGGGGTGACATTCCGGGCATACCCAGAAAATTTAAAAATTCAATTGGAAAATTTACACTTTCGTTTTCATCAACAACAGTGTCGATTGATTTAAAAGACATCAGATCACCTGACAACAACTGTTGTATCTGAAAGTTAATTTCATCATCGACATTTCTGGCTGCCAAAATAGCCCGATTAGTGAGCCAGTTAAGATCCAAGTGATTATTTTGTATGTCCGGGAAGATACTCGCAATTAATTCATTTTTTGTCTGAACATAGTCTTGCATAGTTCTGTGCAATGCTGCGAGTGAATGTTTGTGAGCCATTGTGCATCCCAGTTTATGATTGAACTTTTGCGCAACACTGCAGCTATTCCGCTTTTTTTTATGTTCATATTGCGTTTGGTTTGTTATGAATGTCTAATGGCAGCTTGAATGCTGAATGTTCCATTCGTCCGCCATCTAGCAAAGTGACAACAATGCCTGACGAAGCAACTGCCAATGCAATTTTCTGTTGCGACCGTATCGTAGTATAAATATCGTAATATAAATATTTTTTGTTCAGATGTCAGTAATGGCTTACTATTCGCGATAATTGTAGCAAAATTACCATGGTCATATTGTTTTTCTCCTTGTAAATCACTATTAACTAAGTCGGTAGCCGGGCGATCAGGTGATGGCATACCATAATGATTAAGTGGAACACTAACGATTCGTTATACATCGCTGGCGTATAATCTATGTCTGGGCATTGGTATTTTTGTTTAATTCGGTGCAATGTCTTCAGTCATACAATTCTTGTATTTTTCCCACAAAGTCAATGCCTGTGGTGGACAACATGTCGTCAAAATAATTCCAAACAGTTGACAAATGTTATTCGGCGTTGATGTTAATGCTGCATCGGTAAGGGTTAGGTCCCAATGGTTGTCGTCTTCCAGCAATTGCAATTCGCTACATGCATCTTGATATGTATTGAATAATCGACCATTAACTGTTCGCAAAAATTCAAAAGACGTTGATCCGGGAACATTCACCAACAACAACCGTAAATAGAAGCATTCACTGTGTAAAGTCGTCCCAATGTCTCGGCTTTGAATATGCCTGTAATTGAAGGATGTGATTTTCCTTGTTTCCGTAGCTCCCAGTTTTTGCCTGTCTTGTTTCATGTAAAATAGCGTGGAACTAAATTTCTATTGTATTATTTTTATATTAAATAAATATTATTATCCTTTACTTAAAAAAATAATAATAAAATTAAGTATTATTTACACATTTTTAATTTTAAAAAAATCAAAATACGAAATCAAAGTTATGTCCAAAATTTTGTAACTTTAAAAATAACAAGGAACAAAATGATACAGAGAATAATTGAAATTAAATGAAAAAATAATGCACCAAAAATTGAAAAAGCAAAGCAAAGGTGTGACGTGAAATGAATTGTAACATGAATCAAACGTTTGGTCTCTTAACACAGTGCCATGTATTGGATACTTACTCAATCCGGACACTAAAGATACTCACAAACTCGCAGATAATTATAACCCTCTGTCATATAATAAACAAATAATAATCTCTCAAGTTGGACCAAACTGCACACGGTGTCCAAAATTTCATTAAAATCGGTTCAGTAGTTTAGGAGAGTTCATCACTGACAAACAACGTGACAATGTGACATGACCGCCATCGTGCGATAAACGATTGCAGCAGTCAGACTGTGCGAAACCGTTCGTGACCCGTCTAACCTAGGGTAAGTACCAGGTATGAACGAAAAATTGTGCTTGTTGGCACTTTGGAAGGCGGATGGAGAAATGGCAAAGCACGACGTGAAGCACGGGTGAGTTTCCTTAGCTGAGGACCAGAATCAGACAAGAACAGCAATGCCTACTGAAGAACAAATGCCGGATATCCTGGTGGAGGAAGTGACAAAGGCTATAGACTCGATGAAAAATGGCAAGGCTCCAGGAGAGGATAGTATAACGGTGGAGATGTTAAAAGCTGGTGGTCGGACCTTACATAAAACACTGGCAAGATTATACACAAAAGGCCTCAAACAACAAGAAGTACCCAGCTTATGGAAAAATGGTGAAGTGATTCTTTTACATAAGAAATGAGCACGGGAAGATTTAAAGAACTACCGCCCAATAAGCCTCCTATCAGTGGTGTACAAAGTTTTCACCAAGGTAATATCCAAAAGAATACTAAGAAAACTTAATGACGCACAACCAAGAGAGCAAGCAGGATTCAGAAGGGGATTCAGAACATTAGATCATATCCAGGTTCTACAGCAGGTCATAGAAAAACACAACGAATACACTATGCCACTGTACTTGGCATTTATCGATTATGAAAAAGCATTTGATTCAATCTCAAAGCGGGTCATAATGGATGCATTGCTTAATCAAGGTGTAGAAAAAGCCTATGTAAACCTTCTAGGATCGATATATGATGAAGCTACAGCGACAGTCCACCTTGACGATCTTGAGGTGGGAATAAATGTAGAGCGAGGCGTATGGCAGGGGGACGCAATATCGCCTCTTCTTTTCTCAGCCTGCCGTGAAGAAGTGTTCCGTAAGCTGGATTGGAAACAAGATGGAATAAGGATTAATGGTGCGTCCTTAAATCATCTTAGATTCGCAGATGATATCGTTCTTTTTTCACAAGACCCAGATGAGCTGCAAAGACACGTACAAGAATTGCAAAGGGCTGGGGAAACATTTGGCTTGAAAATACACCAGAAGAAGAGTCAGGTCATGTTCAATAAATTTGCTGAGGACAAAAGGATTTCTATTTTAGGAACGGATTTGAAAGTTATGGATCACTATATATATCTTGAGCAAAGGGTTTCAATGGAAGGGGACACCGTCCGGGAGGTGAAACGACGCGTTAAATGAGGCTGGCAGCCATTTGGCAGGCTCAACATAGAGCAAACTACCACTTTGTCTGAAAAGAAAAGTCTTTGATCAGTGTGTCCTGCCCGCTATGACATACGGAAGTGAGGCTTGGACACTCACATCACAGTCAGTTCAAAAACTTCGAGTAGCACAGAGGGGAATGGAAAGATGTATGCTTGGCATTACTACACGGAATAGAAAGACCTCCACATGGATCAGAGAACAAACGAAAGTGAATGACATCATTAGAAGAATAAAGCAATTGAAATGGAAGTGGGCAGGCCATGTAGCGAGGCGATGGGACGAAAAATGGACCAGGGTGGTCCTGGAGTGGATATCGCTTGATCGCAAACGTCCACGTAGAAGACCGAAAACACGATGGACTGATGATATTATTAAGTATATTGGAACCCGAATGGCAAAGAAAAGCTCAGGACCGTGAGACTTGGAAGCATGCTGAAGAGGCCTTCATCCTGCAGTGGATTGATACGGGTTGATGATGATAATGATTTTAATTCACTTCTTTTATCTCCGAAGTAGACATTTTATGTATTTTTCACAAAATATTCAGGCAAAATCAATAATATTGACAGTGCAACTCTGTTTTGAAGAGTCAATTTGCAAATGCCGACCCGTGAAACATGTTAGAACATATTGTTGTGAAATGTGCCAAAACCTACGCTGGTGATAGGTTGGAACGGATTAGATCTGATTGATGTGTTATATCTGCAGCCTTAGAGTTTTCTTCATCATTATTAGATATTCTCAGACATATTACCTTGCGACTATGTTAGAATTGAATTGTGTGGTTTTGATGATATTTCATCCTACTAACACGTACATTATTGAAAATGGTCACGCGCTGTTTAGTGTAGGGGAAGCGATCATATATGTAGGCATCGGCTACATCTCCGTAGTAGACTCCTCGTAGTTAGTTAATTTAAATTTGTTATGTTGTGTGAGGGGAAACCAGATGATTGCAACAAACTTTAATATAAAACGACCACCAATGCAGTGCATCTTATTTTGGCTACCCGCCATTATAAAGCTGGTAATCAATGCGCTTATCATTCTTAGGTGTAACGCAGCCCGCATCACTTACGGAGACTAATATAAAAAGACCAAGAGACTCTTAATGGAGGCTCGAGCTCTAGGAGCATCAGTTCCCATACCTGGAGGGCTCCATTAAAAGTTTTTTTCCAACCCGTATATACAAATGGGCTAAATCATAATTTTCTAAAAGATCTCAGTGAATTAACTCAACAAGTGTGTACAGTTCTCAAATTATTTGTCTTACCTATTAGTTTTTTTTGTGCCATAAGCAACGTAAAACTTAATTGGATTTTTTCAATCTATTTATATTATACTAATGAGCATAACATAAGATTAATAGCTTAATTAATTGCCAAGTCCCGAATTTTTGTTCCTAGCTAAACCATCGAGACGATGTAAAACTTGTTCTAATCATTGACCTTTATTGGCAACGTTTGGTATGTTTTAAAGAAAATATGATAATTCGACGCCTTCATAAATTTCAGTTTGATGCCGACTACGAAGAATGAGCAGGTAAATAATAAGTTCTTCTCTTTTTCAATGGTGTGTTTTTGCAGAACTAGTTTAACAACAGTTAGAATCATTTTTATTTTCATCATTTCACATATATTGGAATTCCACATGCTGATTTTATTTAGTTTCTCTGTAATTAATAAATATTTTTATATAATCTGTGTGGTGTGTACTCAGTAGATAAATATTTACAGAAAAATATTCATCCGCATGCCATTCAAATAAATATTCCTTGAAATTATTCAACTTGGTTCCGTCGTTCTTATTGCATGTTTTATTTTATTACTTTTCACTAATTAGCATAACGACTTGAATATGGTTTTCATATTTGCAGAAATTAATATGAATTGTGACTAAAATATTTTATTAGTGTTTTTACATTTAATTAATATGATAACTTTGTTGTTTGTTTATTATACTGTTGAACCTGATAAGTGCCTTTTAATGCATTCATTTCATGGTTTTAATTAAAATTGTATAATTTTCCGGTAAGTGGTACAAATATTGTATTCTTAGTTCTAAAAATATTATGTTCAGGCATAATTTTTGTTCTTTTTTGTAATGTTCTAATATATGATAATTCTTGAAATAATTTTTATTTAATAATTTATTTGAAATTAATTAATTTGTGTTTTTTTATTTTTATGTTCGTGCTGATAAAACAGTATACTTTTAACAGAAAGTTATATTTGGGTGGGAATTCTTAAACTACAACTTGTAGCAGCATTTTTAAGTAAAATGAAAGCATGCATTAAAAGAAGTAAATATTGAAAAGTTCTTGATTTTTATCAGATTAATTAAACGTCGGTTTTCATTTAATCAAAAAGAATTTATCTGTTGTGAGAAGAGTTCTGGCATTATAGTCTGTAACAAAGAAGGGCATACGGATATTTGAGATAATATTATCTTCAATATAATCTCCTGAAAGGGTAATTACTATGAGATGTTTACTGATGAAAGCCTTTGATCTATCTACCAGAAGTGAATCGAAGTTTATCCGAACCTAAAACAAAACTTCAAAGCCCACCGTTGCTTGCATTTGTTGTCTCTCATTTTCAGAAAACACTAGAAAACTGCGGTGCCCGAAAATAATTGTTACGGACCACCCAGTGGCTTAAGAGCGTTCAAACTTGTACTAAAGGCGCATCAGATCTAAACCTGCCTCCTCTTTAAACGGCCATTTAAGTTTTGCTGTCTGGACTGAGACGTCCTTCATTTGTGTTACGTTTCGCATTCATTCATTTTTCCTTCGATCTGCCAGTCACGCAGACGCTTAGCATTTGCCTTTCCATTGATCTTTGTATCTCCGCTATTTTTTCAATTGTCTTTTTTGTGAATGTCCAAGTCTGGAAGCCCTATATACAGGAAGAAAGAACTTGGTATTACGGATATTTGTTATATCATAAGATTACGAGGGTTTCCCGAATGCCACCTATACAAGGCTTATATTTCTCTTTATTTATTTAGTTAAGTTATTTTTACTTAGTTTTTTAAATTGGCCTAAATAATTGTATTCTGTGACTTATTCCAATATCTCCTAGTCGACCATTACAAAATGATTACTTATACAATACATTATATAAGAATATACAATAAATAGTATTCGCTTTCTGATGGGCTGATGTCTGACTCCGTTTCTGCATTCAGACAATGTGGTTGGTTTGGTGATCCAGGGGCTACTTGACAGTGGGTTTTCTACTTCTTTGGGATACTTTGGCGACATGTATTCGGTTCAGTTATGTCGGTATATGATCGTCCAATGGCTCTGGTAGATTTGCCATAGTTCATTTTTAGTTATATCCTTGTTGCTTCAACGTTTACTTCTACCTTTTCTTCTTTTTGTCCGTCATCAGTACAATATCAACTGCGTATGTTAGGTGGTTCAGATATTGTTCGTTTATAATAATCCCGCTTTTATCCCATTTCAATTTTTTAAAAACGCCTTCGAGTACCTGATCGAACAGTTTCGGTGATATCGTATCTCTCTGCCCAACTCCTCATCCTATCTTTACGGCATTTTCCAGTTTGATGCTCACAGGTTTTTTGCACTAAAGCCGATGTATTAAACTTAATTCTAACTAATTCTGATTAATTAGTTTCAAATTCAATACTAAAAGAAAAATAGTCGCGAATTAATGCACCCTATGGTAACAAATACATCTCTAAGTGTGCGGGTGATATATCCCAAATAGGATTTCCCGCAAGTAAGTTATTTTGTGATCTTTTTCCTTTGCTACTTATCTATATATATATATATATATATATATATATATATATATATATATATATATATATATATATATATATATATATATATATATATATATATATATATATATCTGTGTGTAATATATATGTTTCTAAATCATTCCGGGTGTCGATCCATTGATGTTGTGAAGAGTCACGACGTTTCGCCAAAATCGCATTTGGCATTTTCAAGTGTTGTCTGCTCCAACTGAAGAGTCCAACTAACTGCTTCAGTCGAAGTGGACAACACTTGAAAATGTCAAATGCGATTTTGGCGAAAGGTCGTGAATCTTCACAGGATCAACGGATCGACACCCGGAATGATTTAGAAACATTATCTACCATCCGTGATAATATTAGATGTACATATATATACTCAACCATTGACCAGTCATACTGAAGAATGAAGGGCTCTTTAGCATGCTTCTAACTCACGCGATCCAGAGCTCTCCTCTGCCTTCGGATTCAATATACTTGGTGTTACCTTCAGTCCGTCGTATTTTCGGTCTTCTTCGTGGACGATTATGATCAAGAGGTATCCAACCCAGGATCGCTTTGATCCACCTGTCGTCACATCGCTTTATGACAAGCCCATCCCCCATTTCAATTCCTCCTCCTCGTACCCATTCCAACTCCTCTTCCAAAGATGTCACATATTTGCGTTTATTCTCTGATCCACGTACAAGTATTTTTGTCCCGCTTATTATAGCCAAGCATATACCTTCCATTTCCCTCAATGCTACGCTTTTTGAACTGATTGTGATGTAATGAGTATCCATGATTCACTTCCGATTGTCATAACAAACAGGCGTATTAATCAAAGACTTTTCGAACAAAGTGGAAGTTTGTTCTTAAACACTATATTGAGCATGTCAACCGTATTTAACATACGGTTCCACCTCCCAGGGGATATCACCCTCTACTGAAATCATCTGCCCAAAATATATGTAGTGATGCGCAATATCCAAATCTCTCCACAAAACAGAAATTCTTTAATCATCAGAAAATTTATTGAACAATATTGAACAACATCAAAAAATTATTGAATTGAAGTAAATTTAATTAACCTGACACTTTATCAGGTTTATTCTCAAGCCAAATGGTTCTCCCACACCTTACACCTCATTTATGTATATTTATAGCTTATCGGAGTCTTAAGAAAGGAGAACGATATCATCTGCGAATTTAAGATGGCTTTAGTATGAATCATTGATTTTCATTCCATCCTCTTCCCAATCCAGATTACGGAATACCTCTTTAAGGCATGCTAAAGAAAGAACAGGTGATATTGAGTGTCTCTACCATATACCCTGTTATATAGTGAATTTATCTTAGTACTGTATTTAAATATACCTAAATTAATTAGCTAAACAATCTGAACTAATTTATTTATTTTATTCATATTTAATACAATTACTAGTATCTTAATAATACTAGTATCTTAATAAATATCTACTAGATAGAGGTGGAAAGAAATTTAAATGTTTTGAAGTATTTTTAATATCAAAATATTAATTTCTACTTAATACTTGTTGCTACAATATTACTATGGATACTATACATATATAGTTCTATATATAGAACATAATATTGTTAAATTAATTTTTTTTAAGTTAATTGTTAAACATTATTTCCAAGAATTAATTGGATGGAAAAGCCCATAACATGTTGTTTTGGATATTGGGTTTAAATAATTTATGTCTTAATTTTTTTATTCGTAGCAATTTCGGTAAAATATTATGTCACATTAGCATTCCATTTGAAATGCTAAATCACTATTATTTTTATTTTGTCCATTCGCTAGTTTATATTCTTGAAGCTGTGTGATATCGTTAAGGGGTAGTATCACTATCGAAAAATTTTTTTGAACATAGGTATCAACGGAGCTGATCAGCCTGTCCCCTTTCTCTTTACACTTTCTCTCTCGATCGTATATCAGTTCCTGCTGCGTGAATATTTATCTCAATTAGCTATCAAAATTATTTCATAACCTAGTAAATCTGACATCGGTTCAAAACATAGGAAAAACTGTAAGGGGCTTAACAGAAAATAAAATTTAGGACACTAAACTTCTTCAAAAAATATCACTCTGACACACAAATTGAAACTTATTCAACTCTAATGGTTTCCAGTCCTAGTCAATATCGCTTCGACTAAATTAAGATTCTAAGTAGCAACAATGAAATAGTTTATCAACATTACAATTGAAGCCAATTAAATTATTCATTACGAAATCAAAATATCTCAAACCTAAGACACCAAACTTTCACGAAGTTGACTCCAAAACTAGGTTATTGACTCAACTATAATGATTATATATATATACATATATATATATATATATATATATATATATATATATATATATATATATATATATATATATATATATAGGCCTTAAAGACCCCTGGCTTCTTTACTATCTTTCTTCATTTTACTCTATTCATGGCTGCATCCTGCCATCCTCTTACCCTTGCTGAACCTAAATCTTCCTTGCATGCGTCCAATCACTTTCTTGTTCGTCGTCCTCTTCTTCTTCTTCGTCCATCTCCTCTTGACAATGCTTGTCTTGCACATCTACTATCTGACATTCTTAATACATGACCCAACCACCGCAATCTAACTATCCTAACTATCTGACTTATATATGGTTTTCCGTATAGACGTTTAATTTCTGCATTGGTTTTCCTTCTCCATATTGTCTCCTGTACTTTCACTCCACCAAATATCTTCCTCAGCAGTCTTCGCTCCCAGACCCCATCCCCTTGTTTCAATTCCTATCTCACTTAATTTTTTTCTGTGGAAAGAAAACCCTCCACCGCCCACCACCACTCTGTATTCTGTTTTCTTAGTGTTATCTTTGTCATTTGAATGATCTTCTTCGGGACTTGGAGCACGTTCAATGCTTGGTACAACTTCCACCTAATGAGTCATAGGCTTGTTTGAAGTCGATGAACAATAACTTTATGCATACGTATTGTTTTGGATCATTTTCAGAACAGAGATCTAATCAGTAGTGGATCTGCCTTTTTTAAACCCTTCATGATATTCTCCCATGTGTCCATTTAAATATATTTCATGTCTGCTTCTTATAGTTCTTGTAATAAACTTATATTCTGCATCGAGTAATGTGATTTCCCTATAATTTGAGCAATCTTTTTTATCGCTTTGCTTATATATGGGGTATGTTATGGCTTCCCTCCAACTATATAGTATTTCTTCTTCCTTCGGTATCCGTTTTATCAGTCCATATAAATTTGATTCCAATGATTCCTGCGCTTTTCTTGTTTTTCAGGTTCTTTATTATTCCTGTTATTTCTTCTTCGGAAGGAACGTCCACTATCTGAAGAGGCCTCAGCACGCTTCCAACCTTCACGGTCCTGGGCTTTCCTCTGCCACTCGGGTCCAATATACTTAACGATGTCATCAATCCATCGTGCTTTCGGTCTTCTTCGCGGACGTTTGCGATCAAGCGGTATCCACTCCAGGATAGCCTTGGTCCATCTGTCGTCCCATCGCCTCGCTATATGGCCTGCCAATCTCCATTTCAATTGTTTTACTCTTCCAATGATGTCACAGACTTTTGTTTGTTCCCTGATCCATGCGCAGGACTTTCTGTCTCGTCTTGTAATGCCAAGCATACATCTTTCAATTTCCCTCTGTGCCACCCGAAGTTTTTGAATTGATTGCGATGTGAGTGTCCAGGTTTCACTTCCGTATGTCATAACGGTGCGCGTATAGAACGCATTGATCGAATACTTTTCTTTTCAGGCAAGGAGTCTGCTCTTAAACACTATGTTGAGCCTACCAAATGCCTGCCAGCCACATTTAACACGCCGTTCCACCTCCCGGGCGGTATTCCCCTCCATTGAAATACTCTGCCCAAGATATACAAAGCTGTCCACAATCTCTAAATCCCTTCCTAAAACTGAAATTCTTCTGTCCTGAGCGAAGTTATTGAACATAACCTGACTCTTTTTCAGGTTTATTTTCAAGCCAAATGGTTCGCCAGCCCTTTGCAGTTCTTGTACGCGTCTTTGCAGCTCCTCTGGGTCTTGTGAAATGAGAATAATATCGTCTGCAAATCTAAGATGGTTTAAGTTTGCACCATTGATCTTTACACCATCCTGTTCCCAATCCAGTTTACGGAATACTTCTTCAAGGCCAGCCGAGAAAAGAATAGGCGATGTTGCGTCACCCTGCCGTACACCTCGTTCTATATTAATTCCCACTTGAACGTGAATTGCCAGAATGTATTGAACGCAGCAGGCTATGACTGGCTTTTACAATTACATTTTAAAGTTCTGAAACTCTTATTGAAAAGTTCTGAAACTCTTATTGTAAAGTTTTAAAACTCTTATTGAAAAGTTCTGACTCTTTGCAAGATATTATTGAAGATATGAAGATAGTTTATATAACATCGAATTAACTTATAATTGGTAAAAATTATATCTTAATTTACTAATAATAATAACGAGCAACTAATAGAATATTAGTGCCAAAAGAAAAGTATATACTTTAAAACCATAGTTACAAAACACGAAAAAACATTTTCTTTGTGTACCTAACAATTCCTCAGTGTAAAATATTATCATATTCTAACGTATTTAAGCTGTCTATTAATCGTTTATGTATAAATTTGCAAATACTTTTAATTATATTTGCATATCATCTATATCTTTCTCGTAACTCGTGGTTTTCACAGAATTAAGAAAACTCTACTGTGTTAAGCCGATGCCACACTGCAATATTCGATGATTATAGTGGATGCACTAAACATAGAGTTTATTTTAGTACATTTTAAACATAGCCACCCACATTATTTCTCTTAGCAATGAAAATTAGACTAGACAAAAAACATGTCAATTTAGATATCGAGGGGGAAGTTCGAAACTAATGTCCGTTATATTTTGTTTCGCCTTCCTACCTCCAATCAGCTTTACCTAAATTTTTAGTTAGATTGGTCCGTTCTCGTAGTAGAGGGAAAAATTAATTTCATAAAGTATTTAACGGAATCGCAACATTGTGTTTACAATTTTTATTTTAATTTTTTTTACCCACTCCATTTTTCGTTTCCTAAAATAAAATAAAATTAAGAGGTTTTTTATTTTAACTCGTAGCCTCTTTGTCTTTTAATTTTTATCAGAAATGCCGATTTTCAACTGTTCCTATGCCGATTTTCAACTGTTCCTATGCGGATTTTCAACTGTATTTATGGTGCTCAAGATAAGCAAGCTCACCTATCTTTAGCCCGACATTTTAATGAAAGGCGTCCGGACAAAAAATAAGACATCAATACGTTGAATAAAACTTGTTCAAAAATTTAAAGAGACTGGGTCCGTGTGTAACAAACTGAATAATAATAATAGTCGAGGGTTCTTAATGAACCCACACAAATTGAAATTTTAGGCCGTTTCGTTGTTGATCCAACCACTTCAATTCCAATAATCACTAAGTTAAGAAATATTTCCATTGGTCCCACACAAAAAATTTTCAAACAAAAATTCTTTCCCTAAAAATTTAGTATTCTTCAGCAGATCATCGAAGATGATTATGACAGAAGGATTGAGTTTTGTGAAATAATGACTGGGAGAATCCAAATAATCCGAATTTAATAAAGAATATTTGCTTCAGTAATGAAGCAACTTTTTTTCTTAATGGCTATGTAAATAAACGTAACTGTAGATACTGGTATAATTACAATCCATATGTATTTCGAGAGGGTCATACGCAGTTTCACCAAAAGATTGACGTTTGGGCTGGAATGCTGGGGAATGAAATAATAGGTCCTATTTTTACTAAACTTATTGGAAAACGAAAGCGATCTACTCATAACATACTCCTTCGAAACTCAAATCGATGAAGAAATCCACTGTTGGATGAACAAAATTAAATTTATACTTTCAACACATGACAGCACACCACCACACTATGCATTACATGTTCAACAATAGCTGGAGCAAAGGTTTCCTGACAAATGGATAGGCAGAAAAGGCGCTGAGCAATGTCCGGTGATATCTTCAAATATAACGCCACTGGATTTCTTTCTTTGGGGTTATCTAGACAGTTGTATACAAAACTCCACCGCAGGATGGACCTAAGAAATAGAATTACGCTTACATCCAGGTTAATTAACAAAGGTATCTTTCAAAACGTACGAAAATATTTAAAGAACAGATTATAGCATTGTTTAGCTTATAGTGGTGGACATTTTGAACACTTAATGAAGTAAATTTTTACATTAAATACATTTTTTTCATTAATTCATTTTTGTGTTTTAGTTAAAAAAATTTCACTCGCACGTAAAATCCTATTTATAGCCATCGATAGTAATATACTATTATTTTATCCCTCTATTACGAGAACGAATCAACCGATTTCAGTTTTGTAAACGCAGTTTAATTAGAATTCTCAAGACCTTTAAAATTATATATTACAAGATAGGGATTGTCATTTAAAAATTTTAGGTACAAGTGGACGAAGGTAAGAAGGTGAAATATAAAATATAACAGGCATTGGTTTCGAACTTCTCCCTCGATATCTAATTAATTAATTAATTATCTTTTGTTTAGAGATAATTGTCATTACTAAAAGAAATACAATACAATTTACGCTGTGTTCAGGGAAATCGTTGAATGAAATTGAGAAATGATGCATTAGTAAAAAAGTCATTATTGGTAGTTATTGGAAAAATCAGTAACGGAAATGATTTATTGATTACAAATGTGGTACATTATAGAAGAAAAACATTTTATTTTTAAAGATATCTGAAATCTGATGTCCGCCTCTTCACACGGTTCATGAGATAGCAGTTAAATTAAATATTGGCAAATCGACCATTTTTAAACAACATTCTAACAACAACTACGTGTAATAAAAACATTTTGGAGGTTGTCAGGATCAACAGTTTTATGGTAAGGTGAAGCGATGAAAAACAGCCTTCATCCGAAGAAAATTATGCTTTTTATTTGGTAGGATTGAAAGAGACCCATATACATTAGGCTTCTTCCACGCTAGCAAACCTTCAACATCGACCTCTGCTGTTCACAATTAGATCTGCTAAAGGTAGCTATTGAAGAGAAATGGCAAACATTAGCAAACAGGATAAACGATAAAACAGAATTGATATTTAGCTTTTGTTTTATCTTAATGACAACACCGTTTCGATTATGTAGCTGTGGTCATTTTTTCTTTATTTTTGAATTCACTCGCGATAATTGTTTTTGACCGAGTGGCAGCAAATCGCAGTAAGAATGTTGTTAGTCTCACCAAATACACATTTTCATTTGTTAGTGGATATTTGAGTCAGCAATAGCTGAGTCCTTGTATTTGAGTAAATATTTGGGTTCCTTTCCTACCGGCTTCTAATGAGATATCGACTTTTCGACACATGTTTCTGAAAAGTCCAAAGATGACTCAAACATTTGCAGCGTTAATAGCTAAGAACCTATGGCGAGACGGTTAGCCAACTTCTCTTGAGTTCATGAGTATTCAATTATCCTAATTTTTGAACGAACTCCAATTTGGTTAGATGCCGAAATACGGTGTGGTCAATGGGATATGATTTTCTGGGTAGTTAAAAATAGGATTTTCGGTTAGTAGAGCTTTCAAAGGGTCATCATTAAAATCGGAATGACGTCCCGTATGCGGCTCGTTTTTCAAATCAAAATTCTTACTGCAAAACATCGACAACGTTTTATTTTACATCCGGTCTGACAAATAAAACGTTGCAAATTTCGACTTTATACAACAATATATTCTCCTTGAAGAGTAATACAATCATTTCAACGTTTTTCTAACATTTCTACACCTTTTTTATAGAATTCTAGAGTGAAATTTGCAAGTGCAATTCATGCAATTTAGCCATCGTTACAAAGGCGGCTCATGAGGGAGGGAGTTGGGGCGCTGCCCCTTCAGCATTAATCACAGTAAACAATTTTTCATAGCAAGACACCATATTTTATTTCCGTTCGGTTTCTTTCCTTTAACTCATTTTCCTGGTTCACTTCCTGTATAGGGTTTCAATAGCATGAAAAGAAAAAAGGAAAAAGGGGAAAGGAAAAAAAATCTTCAGCAGCACTATTTTCTTCTACGCCCTCCCAATTTAAAAACCCACGAGCCACCACTGCATCGTTGCCAACGATTTGCGACAAGGTGCATTGTCTTAGTGAAACAGCACATTTTGTGTTAATTTTGAGCCTTTTTTGAGATCTCTTTTTTCAAATGCACTAATCATGCAGTGTAATATTCACTATTGATGATTTTATTTTTCTCGAGATAATCGATCAACAATATGCTATGCGCATCCCAAAATACAGTGGCTATAATCTTGCCTGCCCATGGTAGAGTTTTTAGTCGCTTTGGACGACTTTCACCGGCTGCTGTCCACTCTGAATCCAGCTGAATGTCGATTTGACTCCGGAGTGTAGTGATGTATCTATATTTCATCCACTGTTACATACTACATAAAAAATATTTTTTATTTAGTTTAAATAGTTCCAAGCGTTGCTCAGGATCATCAATACGTTGTTGATTTTTTGTTCGCTGTGGGCAAACGCGGTACCCATTTACGCATTTTTGACATTCCATGCCAAATCGACCACTTTAAACTAGACCCCTTTTTTGCTGAAATTTTTCTATGTTATAGTAGCCCACTAAATATTTTTCTATGATTTTTTCAATTTTTTTACTTAACCAGAACAAAGTTATAAATTTTTCAACAAACCACCCTTTTTTTTAAATTATCAAAACTCTTCCAAAAATTGACCAAATAAGATATTTCTTTACTTATTTTCATTAACATTTCAAAAAATTTTCAAGAAAAATATTTCAATTTATATATTTTTCAGAGAAAAATCATTAATTTTTGAAAGTTCGCCATTTTTAATTTTTTTCTCTTCTTCCCAAAAAAACTTCCATTCGTTCCACGTTTTGATGCCACAAGTCACATCGTGGGCCATCTTTTCTTTTAAAATTTTTTTTTTCCCAATTTTTTCGCAATTTAACTTTGTTTTATAATAAAATAATTAATAATTTGTTATAATAAAATAATTAATAATAATCTCCTTTGTGGATCAGACCTTGACGTGGTAATGGGGTTTGAGTAGGGCAATGAAGCTTTGAGCTATGCCGTCTGGAGTCTATGCTCCTGGGAGGATCACCCCTGGCGGACAGGTCAAGGCGGAGGCCTCAGACTAACATGATCCAAAATCTGCCAACCCGTATTGGACCAGCGTGGCAGATTACGGTCCATACCTTCAATATTATGTTGAAATTCAATATGTTGAAATATGACAGTACAACCTCAAACACGGCCCTCATTCCCCGGAGGCCAAGGGGCAACTACCTACGGCAGCGGGAAGACCTGCCCCAAGGCAGAGGGTGCTAAGAATCACAGGGTTAGACCAGGCTGCCATTGGACTTTTGACATTGTAACGTTAAATATACGGACTATGAAAACAGAGGCCCGATTGCAAGAACTGTTAATCGAACTTGACAACATACATTGGGATATTATTGGGCTCTGTGAAACACGAAGGAAGGGTGAAGAGTTAATCAAACTGGAACCAACTGGACACGTACTCTATACTCGAGGTACGGAAAATGGCCGATGTGGCGGAATTTGATTCCTCATCAATCGAAAGCTGAAGGACAGTGTGGTAAAATTTGAAAGTACATCCGACCGATTAGCCAAATGCGTCATTCAGCTGAATAAAAAGTTTAGGCTTCAAATCGTCCAAGCTTATGCACCAAATATAAACCATAAAAATGAGGAAATAGAGGAATTTTATGATGATGTGGCCCAGCTTTTATACAAGGAGAAATGTAGGTACAAAATCCTGATGGGTGATTTTAATGCCAGAATTGGAACAACAAGAACAGACGAAAATGCAACTGGCCCATATGGAACTGGTGAGCGAGACAATAGAGGTGACAGATTAGTTGATTTTGCTGAAGGACAAGAACTATATATTATGAATTCATTCTATAAGAAAAATATCAGCAGAAAATGGACATGGAAAAGTCCATCTGGGCTCACAAGCGAAATTGACTACATCATGACCAGCGATAAAACAATATTTACCAATTGTACTGTCCTTAACAATTTTAATGTTGGAAGTGACCACCGAATGGTATGAGCAAAGAGCGCGAAAGAATGGTAAGATCAAAGAAGGGCAAGGTGAATTCTGGAAAACTGCTGGACAGAGGAAGCGATTTTGAGATTGCTTTGTCAAACCGGTTTGCTGCGTTACAAGATCCAGAGGAGGTGGAAATATCAGTTCAATATGAAGAAATCGCCAACAATGTACTTTAAATGGCTGCTTCAATAGCACCAGAAGAAAAATGTCTCAAACAAACAAAAATCTCCAGTGAGGCCATTGATTTAATAAAGAAACGGCGAGCAATGAGAAATGCAGGTAGTGCAAAAAACCCTGGAGGAAATCAAAGGAATTAACAAAGCTAAACAGAAGCTGAGAAACAAAAGAACGCAAATATATGCTTTAAAGCGTGAGGATGGCACAGTGTGCAGGGCGCGTACCCAAATGTTAGAGATTGTCAGAAGGTTTTATTCCAAGTTATATGAAGATCAGAGCCTGTCAGGGACAGCAATACCCACAGAAGAACAATATATAATGCCAGATATCCTAGTGGAGCAAGTAACAAATGCTATAGAATTGATGAAGAACGGCAAGGCTCCAGGAAAGGATAGTCTAACTGTCGAAATGCCAAAAGTTGGTGGTAGGACGTTGCATAAAACACTGGCAAAATTATACTCAAAATGCCTCAAAGAACAAAAAGTACCTGACTTATGGAAAAATGCAGAAGTGATCCTTTTACATAAAAAAGGAACACAGGAAGATTTAAAAAACTACCGTCCAATAAGCCTCCTATCAGTGATGTACAAAGTTTTCACTAAGATAATTTCTAAAAGAATATTAAAAAAACTGAATGACGCACAACCAAGAGAACAAGCAGGATTCAGAAGTGGATTCAGTACAATGGACCACATCCAGGTTGTACAGCAGGTCATAGAAAGGCACAACGAATACACCATGCCACTGTGCTTGGCTTTTATCGACTACGAAAAAGCATTTGATTCCATCTCAAAGCATGCGATAATGGATGCACTGCTTAGACAAGGTGTAGAGAGAGCCTATGTAAACCTATTATGTAAACCTATTATCACCTTGATGATTTTGAAGTGGGAATTAATATAGAACGAGGTGTACGGCAGGGTGACGCAATATCGCCTATTCTTTTCTCAACTGGCCTTGAAGAAGTATTCCGTAAACTGGATTGGGAACAGGATGGTGTAAAGATCAATGGTGCAAACTTAAACCATCTTAGATTTGCAGATGATATTATTCTCATTTCACAAGACCCAGAGGAGCTGCAAAGACGCATACAAGAACTGCAAAGGGCTGGCGAACCATTTGGCTTGAAAATAGACCTGAAAAAGAGTCAGGTTATGTTCAATAACTTCGCTCAGGACAGAAGAATTTCAGTTTTAGGAAGGGATTTAGAGATTGTGGACAGCTTTGTATATCTTGGGCAGAGGATTTCAATGGAGGGGAATACCGCCCAGGAGGTGGAACGGCGTGTTAAATGTGGCTGGCAGGCATTTGGTAAGCTCAACATAGTATTTAAGAGCAGACTCCCACTTTGCCTGAAAAGAAAAGTATTCGATCAGTGCGTTCTACCCGTTATGACATACGGAAGTGAAACCTGGACACTCACATCGCAATCAATTCAAAAACTTCGGGTGGCACAGAGGGGAATGGAAAGATGTATGCTTGGCATTACAAGACGAGACAGAAAGTCCTGCGCATGGATCAGGGAACAAACAAAAGTCTGTGACATCATTGGAAGAGCAAAACAATTGAAATGGAGATGGGCAGACCATATAGCGAGGCGATGGGACAACAGATGGACCAAGGTAATCCTGGAGTGGATACCGCTTGATCGCAAACGTCCGCGAAGAAGACCGAGAGCACGATGGATTGATGACATCGTTAAGTATATTGGACCCGAGTGGCAGAGGAAAGCCCAGGACCGTGAAGGTTGGAAGCATGCTGAAGAGGCCTTCATCCTGCAGTGGATCGATACGGGCTGATGATGATGATGCTGAATTAATAATTAATAAACTTAAAAGATAATTTCTAATATTCTTTTTTTAGTGTTTTTGAAAAGTTTATTTAAAAACGAACAATTTAAAAAAAAACCTCTTATTTGGTCAATTTGGAGTAGTTATGATCAAACAGTCAAATAATTTGAAAAAATCACAGAAAAGTATGTATGTACGTATGTATGTATGTATGTATGTATGTACGTCTGTATGTACGTATGTATGTACGTCTGTATGTACGTATGTATGTACGTATGTATGTACGTATGTATGTACGTATGTATGTACGTATGTATGTACGTATGTATGTACGTATGTATGTACGTATGTATGTACGTATGTATGTACGTATGTATGTACGTATGTATGTACGTATGTATGTACGTATGTATGTACGTATGTATGTACGTATGTATGTAGGTATGTACATACGTATAAAAGTAGGTACGTACGTACGTATGTACGTACATATGTACGTACGTATGTATGTATGTATGTACTTATGTACATACATACACATACATATGTATGTGTTTAATTTTAATAATTAATAATTACTTTTAATCGGTGGATATTTTCATGTTCATGGTCTTTCTGTTGTACTAAATGCATGGAGAATTATTTGTACGCTATGTTCTGATTCGGTAATTAATACCTCGTCATCGTGGTGTACTATACGCCATTTGAAAGACAGACACCAATTTAAATAACTTAAAAATGCAGTAAAAATCAATTAAAAATACACTATATAATTCTTGAGCTACCAAATAATTGCAAGCTACAAATAAACTAAGTCCCTCAAATAAAAAAAGAAAATGAAACACCCGCGCATTCGTCAAAAAATTAACATCTTTATTATTTTTGTGTTCAAACTGGTAAAACATTGACCTTCGGTAAAGTATATTAAAGTTTCCGTTGATATTAAAAACGTAATACTTAATGTAATTGCCGTTTATTAAACATTTGTAGCTACTAATCAAAAATATAATCAGAGTTGCGAGTGTGTTTGTATATATTTTTTCCTTTCATTATATTATTCACTAGATCAATCAAAACATAAGATATGAATTGCAGATAAGTTGTAGGTAGTCTATTTATTTGGATCATTTATTTCGATTTTTCCATTTTATTGTAGGATAAGTTCTACGAAACATGGATAATTTTGTGGGTTCAAAGAAAAAGTCGAGATTTAATTCATTTAAATATCAAGTATCAACGCTAGCGTCCAATTTTAAAACTTCCTGGTGGAGAAACAAAGATGAACCAAATGTTGTTTTAAAGGAATTTCGATTATCTAAAGATGTAGAGTGTACCTTACAAGGTAAGTTGATAGAGGCCTATTTGCTAAAGTATCTGAACCAAAAAAGTACCTTCAATTTCACATTAAACATCTTTCCATTATTTCCGATCTCCGAAGAGTAAATAACTTCAGCCGTAAATTACAAATTTTGTGTAAGGAAATATAACAATTTTTTTTTATATTAGTCATTTATTCAAAATAAATAACACTGGTCTACAAAATTCAATTTTTTTTGTCACACGAAAACGTCTGTCTAATCTAAATAATACTATGGTCACCTAAGGCCTCGTACACACGATACGGTTTAGGTTTTATAACCGTTTCAGTGTCAACCGAAAATTGTGTTCACGATTCGGTGGACACTGAACGATTCGGTTTTCGACCGCAAAGTGTGAAAGTACAAAACAAAATATATAGTTTACTGAAACCGAAAACGACAAAACTGAAACTGTATCGTGGGTACGAGGCCCAACAAGAATATATTAATAAAAAAAGTTAATATGTCAGGTTTCTTTGTGGCATTCAAATATATATTTTTATAAAAAAAGGACCAAAATACACTCACATTTATACAATTATCCATTCCCCGGTAGTAATCGGCTAAGATCCCAAGACTCCATTTCCCTTGATATCACATCTCTATAACGGAAATATCCTGGTGGAATCTCTAGTCGTGTTCTTTACTCACAGCACCCAGGTTTTCAGGGAAAAAATCCAAATTTGAGTCCATGATATGTGTCTTCAAGGACAAATTGCAACCCAAAGCTTTGTATGAGATCAAAAGTTCATTAATTAAATTTTTATAATTTTCTACCCTGTGGTTACCCAAAAAGTTTTTTACGACATTAACAAAACATTTTAAGGCGGGTTTTTCAAGAGCATTCCGTTTTGTTCAAAGCTGTTATCCTTCATTAGTTCCCTTATTTACCTACAAATATCCCCTGTTTAATTTTTGCGTCGCTAATTCTGGGGAATTTCTCTTTCAGATATAAAATTCCAAATATGAATCCAATTTTTGTCCATCGTTTTTATACATTTTTTATGAGGCCGAGTTTTATAAGCAAGGGTGATAAAAGTACATCTTCAGAGTTCACTAGAAGTATACTTTTAACATTTTTCTGTCCTGGATAAAGGACAGCTCGACAACTTACACTTGAGCCACTCTTTCTTTATATAGTGATTTTTCTATCCCTACTGTCTCATTCGCAAAATTCGGCTGCACTTCAAGCAAAACAGCAATGACTTTAAAATATCCACAAATTTTCTAGGACTATTTAGTGCATTCAACATTTTCCAGAAGGAATTTCATATTTTCGTAGGTTTCCTTCATATTAAAATCATGGGCTACAGGTACTGAAGGAAGTATATTTCCGTTGTGTAGCAACACTGTTTTCGAACTAGTTTTTAATGAGTCAGTGAACAATCGCCAGTAACTTGAATCGTTATCAAAATTTAACAGATTCATTAGTGCAAGAATGTCATTACAATAGACCAAATCATCTGCTTGAGAAAAATAAGGTTTCAATTCATCGTCGCAATGGCTAAAAAGGGAAATTTTTGTACTGGGAGAAAATAGATTCCGCCGTTTAATCTAGATCCCAAAAGCACAGCCTGTTTTTTAGATAAATGTAAATAACGGTACCCAAAGCACTTAGGTCACCTTGTGTCAATAAGTGTGGTTCTTTTGAAGAACTTAATTCAAAAATTGGATCGCACTCTGTCTCTGTTATCGTCTTGACTAGCAGCACCTTGAGTTTCTAATAGATTTGGAAGAGTTGGCAAGTCGGCACTATGTGGGATTGGTATTTTTGCAGATGACAGGTCTGGGTACTTTATGGTGTGTTTCAACTTAGTTATACTACTCTTTAAAGCAGTTTATAGATATTGGTTCAATTCCAAATCATTTGCACAACAAAATGCACATGCCTAGATCCCTTAGATAACCCAGCGGAAATCTCACACGTGTTTAACAGTAGATATGTGGATCTCACATACCTAACAAGGATTTATCTTGATGGCTTACAGGAAAACCAAAGAAACCCAGATAATGTTTGGTTACTAATAGTGTGAAATTTCAACGCTGAGAGGTAAAAGTGAATTATCCACACACATAACAAAAACTATCCGGACGATTTAAACACTTTCGTGATATATTTACAGCATTAACGAATATCAATAATTGTTATAATAGCTATTTAACTTCAGAAATGACGTTATTCAAACATAAACACGTATATGAGATGAAATTGAATATGTAGCTGTCACAAAAAAAAAACAGAGTGGCTGGAAAAAAATGTCTTTGTAATGGGAGTAGATAAGTACAATCAAATACAGTAGATAAGTATCATTACAAAATTCGTGTTATAAAAACAGTGTTTATCAGTATAATTATATTCATATACTATATTCATAATATAATTTAATGAGCCTGGTATCTTAGCATTCGATCTGGAGGGAAGTTATTCTAATATTTGATGTATCTTTAGTACGAATTTAAGGTCCCTAGGGTCACTTGGTAGTTGCGTTGGTAATGCGTTCTAACAATGAGCGACAACAATTTCTAGTAATGGTGCTGTATCAAAACTGATTTCAAATTTCGGCAAAGTACGACGAAAACGTTTGCAAACTTCAACAGGCAAAAGGAAACCATGTTTTGTCAAGCGCCAAGGTTTCCAGGTCGTTCCAGACATTCTCGGCAGACCGAGATTTAATTAAAGATGAACCTCTCAGCGGAAGACGTACCACTACAAGAAATGGCAAAAATGTCCACATAATCCGTGAGCTTGTGTGAACTGATCCTCGGAGGGTAGACCTTTCTCCACTACTGCGATAGCTACATAAAGAAGTAATCTAGGTGATTTTTCAAGTCTTCCAGGAAAGTAAAGTGCTTATCATCGATCTGTTTAGAAGTGATTTAAATAAATGGCAATCGGAGGTCACAAAGTCTGGAGAGTAAGATGGATGAACCAAACCAAAACACCTCTGTCCAGTTATAAAAAAAGTTTGTGTCGGGTGGCCAAGGATACGTATGGTCTAGCATTGGTCATCTTGGTAGAACGCAATAACCTTTTTGTTAATAATATATATGGATTCCGCAGTTGGTTCCTTGTGAAACATTTTGTAAATATTAGGTTTTTAAAAAATAAACTTGTAGCTTGTTAATGTTGCAGATGTTTATTATAAATTTTATTCTACATATGTTTCGCCTTATAGGGGGTTTCTCAAGATGTATTAGCTCAAGCTACTCTCGACTCTACTATTCTTTAAAAACCTAAGGTTTTTGTTGGCTAATTCAGGCCGCTTCTCGCCTAATTTTTCGCTTCTTGGTCAATTACATCCTTTAATCCGCCTAGTAGTAAACAGTATTTCTCTGAATTAATAATCTCCGCATTAAGGTAACAGCATATATTAAATGATTCACTTCCAGATTCCCCAAATACACAGCCTTACCACCAAACCAGTGGCGGTTCGTCGGAGGAGGGAGTTGGGGCGCCGCTCCTCCAGCATTTGTCACAGTAAACAATTTTTCAGAGCAAAACACCATATTTTATTTCCGTTCAGTTTCTTTCATTTAACTTATTTTCCTGGATCACCTCCTGTACAGGGTTTCAATAACACGAAAAGTAAAAAGGAGGAAGGGGAAAGCAAAAAAAATTCTTCAGCAGCACTATTTTCTTCTACGCCCTCCCACTTTAAAATCCACGAGATGCCAATGCAATAAACATATATAAATTGACTTTTGGCTAGTTCAAGGGACAATTTTGCGCTTGCACCATAATCTCTTACGTTTAACATTATTATATACAATCAATTTTCCATTGACTTTAATAATAGATCGGTTTTATTAGACCATAATTAAGAATTGGAAGCAAAAATTCGATCTATCAAATTTGTCTCCATTAACAAATGGGGACCCATACATCGGCCTTGCTAACCATTCTATCTTGGTAAATTATCTTGATACAAGGGTTGCTATTTATGTATCCGGAATAATAAATAAAAACAAATAATTATCATTGTTTTCTAGTTTTTCAAAATATTCTTCGCAATTGTCGTTACACTTTTGCATACGTTTGAACCAATTTTCATAGCACTTTTCAACTAACATATTTTGAACGCATCAACTGCTTTTGCTGGTGTCGAAAGTGGTTGACCAGGTAGTTTATTGAACATAGACGGGAGCAAAAAGAAACCATTGGGTGCAAATCGGGACTCTACGGCGGATGACCCATCAATTTGATGTTTTGACCGGTCAAATATTGAGTTGTACAAGCTAGTGTTGTTATGGCGAAGAAAGATCCTGCGTCGCTGGTTGTTTTTTGTTATTTCTTCTTCAAAGACAAATGATTATGTATCATTCAGAAATGACCGTTCTGAGATTCTCTAGTGGCACTGTAGCCATATGCCCATTTACCCAAAAAAAATAGGCGACCATTTGCTTCAAAGTGCTTCTTACTCGAACAACTTTTGTTGGGTTTGGCTCAGTTTGAAAGATCCATACAGTCAACTGCTATTTACTTTCGGACTCATATGCATAGGTCCTAGATTCGTCACCTGTGTAGTTGGTATCCACGGTTTTCGACGCACCACGATTATATTTTTTGAGCATTTGTTTGTACCAATCGACACGAGCCGTTTTTTTCTTGAGCGATTATCAAATTATGTGGAATCCAACGCACACAAATCTTTCTCAGGGCTAAATGTTCATGTAAATTCTTGGCCTTGCTTCTCATACTAATGCCAAGGAATGCCTCGATCTCACGGTATGTCATATGACGATCTTGCTTATCAGTTTGTGCACAGTATCAATGTTTCCTGGCAAAACAACCGATTTTGGATGACCTTCTTTAGATTCGTCCGTGAGCGAACGACGGCCACACTTGAATTCACTAAATCAGTGGTATAGAGTGGTTTTAGATGGCGCTCCATCGCCAAAAGTCGAAGTGAGTTGATCGATGCACTGTTTTTGGAATAATCCACGTCGAAAATCGTAGTAAATCATCGCACAAAAATTCTCACTAGTTAATTCCATTTTTTGACTAAAATTAAATTTTCAAGTCACTAAACAGCACAAATAGCATCCGTATGATAAACGGTTCTGAATACCTAAAAACAGAGGTATTTTAAAAGTAAACTTGAATTACACCAGAGAAAAGCTGAACAAGCCAGACATGTACTAATGAAACATACAATCGAATCACAACAACCAACTTCTAATAATATGGTAATTTCGATAGATCCGAAACAAGTGATCTTTATACCAACCCTTACGCATAGTGACATGTTCAACAGCCGTCAGCTCTCGTGTTATAACTTGGGCATATATTTGGCCGATACCAATAGTGCCTTTGGGATGAGTCGGTAACAGGAAGAACAGGTTGTGAAACCGGATCTGCGCTCTTAAAAGTTTTTCTTTCCAAAAATAAGTTCGCAACAAAAACTAAACTAGTCATTTGGAGTGACAACTGTATTGAACAAAATAAAAATCGAATGGTCCTTATAATGTTTATATATTTAGTTGCAACAGGCAACTTTCTACAAATCCACCAGAAATTCTTGATAAGTGGACATTCATATCTCCTCTGTGACAGGGACTTCGCCCAAGTAGAGAAACACATTTTGTACCTATTTGTACCATCAGATGTACAGATGATGATTAAAGAAGCTCGTCACCAAAATCCATTCGAGGTTTTAAACTTGACTGAGAATGGCTTTAAGGATATTCAGAAGTTCGCGGATACGTTTATAAATACAACCTACAGATTTCTCAAGCTTTATGGATTCGAATAAGTAATGAAAATACTGGACATGTAAAAGTAAAGAAAAATTTTAGTGAAGTCGAAGGTGGGATAGTCTGCAATGTAGTAAAGAAAGGAAAAAGTATCCAGGATATTTGTCATACCAGATACCTATTGTAGCAAAACTAAAAGATTTGAAAGTTCTGCAAGATTATATCCCACTAACGCATTATCATTTATATAAAGACCTGACCAGGCAACCTAACAAAATCAAATTTGTACGCACTACTAAATTGTTTGATTTAGTGTTTAGTTATCTACTTAAGTTTGTAATGTATTTTGGATTTATACATGTTTCTTTTGTAATATAATATCCAAAAGCTAATAAAGATGCTGTGCTGTTTGTGATACTTAGACCATTTTCGGTAATTTGTGTTAGATCCTTCCCAATAATATGTATTAAGGCACATAGACCCTTTTTAAAAATAAGTAATGGGGCCCTTAGACCTTTTTACGATTTCCTGTTTTCAATTTTTTTCAGTCCAATTTAAGTTTTTGTTTTTATTGTTTCTCAGGGGTCTTACTTAAAGTAACCTGTTTTATTTAAAAATATATATATTTAAAGCTAAAACGATGTTTACTACTTACCAATATAGTTTTATTATTATATATTGATTATCTCGGTTCCAAGTTTTTGGCACTTAGACCCTTTAGAACTTACACTCTTCAATTATTGAAATACATTATAAGGCAGTGTTTAATCAGTTTTTATGGATATTATTTTAGGATGTGGATCTTCTCCATCAACCGAATACTTATTTGATCTGTACGAGAGTTTTTCAACAATAAACAGTCAACCAAATTTACCTTTGCATTATGAAGTAATAAAAGCTAATTTATACGAGCAGATGAAGTTCGTCTCAGGCGAAATCCTAGAGAACATCAAATGGCAAAATATCACCAAGGACAATATAGAGAACAATTTTAAAGATGTTGGCAATGGACAATTAAATGTATCGTTCTTATGGTGTGCATTCATCAAAAGGTGGGATTTACTGGAAGGATTTCTCAAATTGGGAGCATATTTAAAGTAAGAAACCACTTATCAGATTTAATAATAATGTAAAATCCTATAAAAGTCAGAACTTCAAAATGGGGCACAATTATAACTACAAGGGATAATCCGGTAATTTTTATTTTATCTTGAAAAACAAAAAATGGCATTATGTTTTGAAAATAATTTCATTTAAAAGTCGAGTGGAACGTATTCTGGAGACCAAATTTTCCGTTATTATTTGACATATACCGCGTAGTATATTTGCAATGGTAACCTGAAGGTTTCGTTTAATGCCAAGAATTGTTCAGGATTTATTTCTATAACCCAGAAATTTAACGTAGTCTCCCAAAAACTAATCCAAAAGGGTAATCATATGATCTTTGTGATCAGTTTACGTTTCCATTTCGTGAAATAATGCATCCAGGAAACTGTTCTTGCAATAAATCAACAAGAAGGTGTGGCAAACATCACCGTCTTGTTGACAAAACATTATCTAGATCCATTTATCGGTTCAGGTAAAAGACATTCTATTAGCATATTCTTATAGCGTTCACCATTAACAGTAATTTTCAACAAATTCTTCAAAAAAAATATAAAACTAACTTTATAAGACTAAGACTGGCTTGCTGAAGATGGAGAGGTAACTCTTGAATCAGTGCTAAATCCTACAGTTATGTCTGTTCACAAACTTCGTCGGAACAGATTATTTTTCTTCAGAGTGGGGGTAGACTTCCAACTTCCAATTTGTAGGCATTGTTGAATTGTAATTTTTTAGAGAGAATGGACACAATGTACTAAAGACAACAATTTATAGTGACATTTACATTGAAACAGTGTTGCCGCTTGTAAAGTAAAGTAAAGGGGTTAGAGGCGCATCACCAACTAGAAAAGCTATTTGGCGACTGAACCTACAGTTTAACTTGAGTTCCGAACCACGGTCATCAACTACCGAAAACCCCGGTCATCACCCCCCTCGGGCTATCAACCCTTGGTTTTGTGCTTAACCGAAAGTATCTCGAGAAGCCTACCGACTGGCGAGTGACCAACGTAGAAAACCTCTTAGAAGGCATCCGGCCTTACCCAGCCTCGAACTGGTGATTCCTTGTCAGATTTTACACTCTTACCTAGAAACATTCACAAGAATTTTAGAAAAACTGTTTTGCCTATTACGGGATTCAAACCCGCTCAACATCAACTGCTGTATCGTAAGGCTGACGCCTTAGACACCACAGCTAATGTGACTTCTGCCGCTGGTAAAGGGTCTACTTTACCACTACTTTTAATTAGGAATGATGGAACTTTGACAGCTCATGGTGGCCATATTTAATTACCGATTTTTGACATGGCTTGTCAGTTGTTTTCTAAAAGGTTTGCAATTAAATCATGGTTCGTTTCACGTTAGAATTACGTTTGGAAATGTGAGTTTACTCTCCACAATACGATGTTACCTGTACGACAAAAAAAACTAGAAGTGTTAAGAATATTGCCGCCGTTCAAGCAAGTGTAGCCCAAAATGACAATGTCTCTATTGCTCGCCGCTCGAAAGAGTTAGGCCTCTCGCGAACGACATCCTGTCGAAAATTGAGGTTGGACTTAGGCTTGCATCCGTATAAAATGGTACTGGCACAGGAATTGAAGCCAACCAACAATCGTATTCGCCACGAACTTGCCGATTGGGCTTTGGAAATGATGAAAGCCGACAACGAATTTCATCGCAAAATCATCTTCTCCGATGAGGCTCATTTCTGACTGAATCCAATAAACAAAATTGTCAGTAGTGATGCGAATCTAATCCACACGTGATACATGAGAGTCATCTGCAAAGGTCATAGTTTGGTGTGGATTTTGTCATGGAAGAGTGATCGAGCCTTATTTCTTTGGTAATGATGAAGAAGCCACCGTTACCACCAATACCGAGCACACCAAGACAATGCTGGATTTTTTTTCCAGAATTTAATAGAACCTATGTGGTTGGCCTTTATTTTCAACAGGATGGCGCACCACTGCATATTTCCAGAGTAAACATCTGTTAATTTCATGAAATGGCCCATCGCTTGGCCGCCAAGATCATGCGATTTAACTCCTCTAGATTATTTTTTCTGGAGACATGTGAAAATACAGGTTAATAGCAATAAATCCGCGACTATAGGCGACTTGGAAAGTAACATTCGTCAACCCATAATCGCCATACAGCCCGAAATGTGCGCCAGGGCTATCGAAAATTGGAGCGAGCAGATCCGTGTCTGCAAAAAGAGCCATGGTCACCATTTGGCTGAAATCTTGCTCAAATCATAAATTCCATATCTGAATCTTTTATTTCAGATAAATTTTTAATTTTATTATCTGCGTTTTATTTAATTTTAAAGTTCCATCATTCATATTGGTAGACCCTTTGCATCTCAAAGTTCTAATCTCCTTGGAAGACTTTATATTGTTTCCAATGTTACCAATATTATGCTTATTTATAATTAAGTCACAATACACACGATTTATAGTAGCATAAATGAAGATTTCCTCGAAGAGTCTGATGATTACTTTCAACAAGTCTATTTCTGACAGATGTGTATTTCTGACAGTGTCAACAATTGTTCATATACAGGGTCTGTCCCTAAAGTAAGCTGAATGACCTTGCGCCGCCGAAGCAAGCCGCTAGCAAGGCGCGCCTAGTAACGGGAAACATGGTGGGGGTTTTAGGGAAGCCAACGATACCCGCGTCAGTTGCCTGCAGGCTGTTCCACAGTGCGCATCGCTGCTAGTTCGAACTCTTGTTTTAGGATCGCGTCGAAATTTCAAGATGCCTCGTTTCAAGGACCAGCGATAAAATTTTGTGTTGCACTCAAGAAAACGGGCGCCGAGACCATTGCGATGATGAGGGAAGCTTATGGTGATAACACCATGTCCCAAAATATGGTTTACCGCTAGCACAAGATGTTCCGGGAGGGCCTAGAAGAACGTGGGGTGGCAACACTGTCCCAGCCCCGACTTGGCATCACCGGACTTCTTATTCCCGAGGATTAAGAAGGAATTCAAGGGCCACCATTTCGGGACTTTGAAAGTCGTCAAACAAGCGACGACGGGGTGCTCGAAGGAGGTCCCCGTCAACGCCTTCCAGGGTGTGTTCAGGGACTGGGAAAAACGTTGGTGCATCTTCCGAATTTCTACGTTTGACTATGATGCATTTCTAAGTTTTATCGACTAAAACCATTTTTGTTGGCAAATCATATTCTGTTTGAAAAATTACCAAATAATATATCCGATTATTTCCCTGTATGTTCGCACTGTGAATAAAGAATGGTATAGTCCGTTTCAAGTTCGGCAAAATGTTAATTACCCCAATAAATTTCAATAAAAATTTCTAGTTTCTCAAAAGGCGCCAGAGCCGGAGTGGTTAAACTTCTGAATAATTTTGAGAAAATAAAATATTGTTAAATGATGATTAAATTATTCTGCTCATCCTTACTGTAGAATCTCAGCTCATGCTGGCCGGTATTCCAATGCCAAGATGAAAAAGCAATTCAGCTCCTCTCACCCTAGCATAATATCTTACGAACAATGTGACACGTCTGCAAGAGCACGGCACGATGTCCCACTATGGCAATCGATCTCGAGATCCCGAGGCTCTCGAGGTTCTTTGAAAATCTCTTACTTATCAGGCCTTCGGCGGATATAACGAAGGGCACTACATCTACCTTACTCAGTTTCTACTGGTTCTTCAAGTCGTATGCCAGATTTTCATACTTTGTGGATTTTTCTATCTCAGTTTTTCTAATGTTGTGAGATAGTGGCACTGCGATGTCAATTATAAAAGCCCTCTTGTCCTTTTTGTTGATTAGAACAATATCCGGCCTGTTATAATCAACCGTTCGATCAGTAGTGATTGGTCTGTCCCAGTAAAGAATGGTATCGGATGATTCAAGTACAGGAGAAGGCGAGTACTTATAATATGGAGGAGGTGCATTTTCTAATAGCGAGTATTTTGTTGCAATTTGTTGATGTATAATTTTTGCCAGCTGATTATGCCGTCCTAAATAAGCATTAGGAGCAAGGGCCGGGCAACCGCCAATAAGGTGCTCAATTGTTTCCCCCAAAGTACCGCATTTCCTGCACTTATCGACTACGTCCAAATGCAGTATGTGCTTTTCATAGTTTTTTGTTCTTGTTACCCTATCTTGAATAGATATCGCGAAACCTTCTGTTTCTGGGTACAAGAGTCCATCGGTCAGCCACTTCAGAGACAATTGTTCGTCAATGGTGTCATCTTCGAGTGACTTAGGAAACCTTCCGTGCAATGTTTGTCCTTTCCATTCTCGAACACAGTCCGTGAGCGTTGTTCTGCTATCAATACGATTCCGTTTATTTAGGTTCAGTGGGGTGAAACCCCGATCCTCATTTGCAACCAATTTCATCAACGTACTGTTTGAATCAAGGAAGTATTTTCTCATTCTATTTTCTTGATTGAGACAGAGATTTTTTACGTTTACAAGGCCTCTACCCCCCAACTTTCTTGGGATGTATAGTCTTTTCGTAGATGAGTTTGGATGCAGGCATCGGAACTTTGTCAATGTTCGGCGCGTCAACCTATCGAGTTCATCAAGGTCAGTTTCTGACCATTTAACTATGCCAAAAGAATATGTCAGAGTTGGCACCGCCCAACCGTTGATCGCTCTAATGAGGTTTCCTCCGCTCAGTTTGGTGTTTAAAAGTTTTGTAAGTCTCTTTTGGTATAGAGTGGAAAAGCCCTTCTTTAACTGGTTATGATCAAGTTTATGCTTTTGGGGTATTCCTAAATATTTGTAGGATTCTTCTGGTGCTAGTTGTTGTATGTTACAAAGTGTTGAATGTTGACTCTGAACCTTTCCCTTCTGTATACTAATGGTAGAGCATTTGTCCAGTCCGAATGACATTCTGATATCCCTACTGTATGTTTCAACCGTTTTTATCAATGAGTTTAATTTTTCTCTAGTTTCTCCATATAATTTAAGGTCATCCATATATAGTAGATGAGAAAGCTTTCTTGGATTCCTCATGTTAAGTTTATATCCAATATTGCTGTTGTTGAGTAGTGTGGACAAAGGGTTCAATGCTAAACAGAACCAAATTGGAGAAAGGGAATCTCCCTGAAAAATTCCCCTCTCGATATTTGTAGCAGCAATGCATTGCTGGCCGACAAAAAGATTCGTTTTCCACTTCCCCATCAGGCACTTTAAAGAATTAATAATCTGGGGGCTAATTTTATAGAAATTTAGAACCTCAACCAGCCAATCGTGAGGGACACTATCGAATGCTTTCTTGTAGTCTATATAGCAGATATTTAAGTTGCGTTTTCTTTTTCGCGCTTGCTCAAGAACTACAGCATCGATCGTCAATTGTTCCTTGCAGCCCATACTTGCTCTTATACATCCTTTCTGTTCTTCTTCAAAAATGTTGTTTTTATAACAATGTTGGTAGATTTTTTCATTGAGTAGGGCTGTGAACAGTTTATATAACACTGACAGACATGTGATTGGTCTGTACTTATTGGGTTGCTTAACGTCCCCTTTTTTGAACAATAGGTATGTATTGCCCTCCATTAGAAAGTCAGGGAAAGTGTCTGGATTTATTAAAACCTCTATAAATGCATTTGCAAGTACGGGATAGGCGGCTGTAAAGCTTTTAATCCAGAAGTTATGCAATCCATCTGGTCCAGGCGCCTTCCAGTTGTGAGTCTTCCTGACAGCAGTGCATAAATGCAATATTATTATTATTATTATTATTATTATGTATGACTGAAACATTGTTTATTGGTTTGTGTATTTTGAACTTATTAGTACAATATAAATATATAAATAAATTTATCTCTTAGTACAAAAAAAATATAACTTACCTTTAACTATACATTTAATTCGGTTTCGCTCTCACTGACACTTTGGTCTACATTAATAATAAGTGGTTCTATATTATTAGTAAATGATAGCTAGGCATCTTCTATTTTAATAACATGGTTAATCGAATTTATCCAACTTTCTTTGGGAATACTATCTACAACCTTCCTAATTAATGTTGCAACACTTGCACTTAGAGTCGGAGAAATGTTTTCTGCTCTAACATTGGATTTTACCTGATGCCACATAAGTTCAATTGGATTAAAAATATAATTATACGGGGGATGGAATAAAACCGTATGTCCCATATCGCCATCAATAGCATCACATGCCTTTAATATTTCTAGATCACATTTTTTATATGTATTTTCGAACTATATATCGTTTTTTAACATATCGTTTAGTTCAATTTGTCGTCGATGCACGGCATGGATTCCATGTCGATCCACGAGAGGAAGACCTCTTCAACATGCTTCCAACTTTCACGGTCCTGGGCTATCCTCTGCCACTCGGATCCAATATACTTAACGATGTCATTAGTCCATCGTGCTTATGGTCTTCTTCGCTGACGTTTGCGATCAAACGGTATCCACTCCAGGATTGCCATAGTCCATCTGTCATCCCATCGTCTCGCTATATGGCCTGCCCATCTCCATTTCAATTCCTTTACTCTTTCAATGATGTCACAGACTTGATTGCCCTGATCCATGCACAGGGCTTTCTCTCTCGTCTTGTAATGCCAAGCAAACATCTTTCCATTTCCCTCTGTGCTACCTGAAGTTTTTGAATTGATTGCGATATGAGTGTCCAGATTTAACTTCCGAATGTCATAACGGGTAGAACGCACTGAGCGAAAACTTTTCTTTTCAGGCAAAGTGGGAGTCTGCTCTTAAACACAATGTTGAGCCTGCTAAATGCCTACCAGCCACATTTAACACGCCGTTCCACCTCCCCGGCGGTATTTCCCTCCATTGATATCCTCTGCCGAAGAAATATAAAGCTGTCCACAATCTCCAAATCCCTTCCTAAAACTGAAATTCTTCTATCCTGAGCGAAGTTATTGAATATAATCTGACTTTTTTCAGGTCAGATTCAAGCCAAATGGTTCGCCAGCCCTTTGCAGTTCTTGTATGCGTCTTTGCAGCTCCTCTGGGTCTTATGAAAGGAAAACTTGGATAAAAGCCCAGCACAGTGGCCTGGTGTATTCGTTGTGCCTTTCTATGGCCTGCTGTACAACCTGGATGTGATCCATTGTATTGAATCCACTTCTGAATCCTGTTTGTTCTCTTGGTTTTTTTAATATTCTTTTAGAAATTATCTTAATGAAAACTTTCTGCGTTACTGATAGGAGGTTTATTGGACGGTAGTTCTTTAAACCTTCCTATGCTCCTTTTTTTTGTAAAAGGATCACTCCTGCATTTTTCCATAAGTCACGTACTTTTTGTTCTTTGAGTATAATTTTGCCAGTGTTTTATGTAACGTTCGACCACCAGCTTTTAGCATTTCAACAGTTACACTGTCCTTTCCTGGAGCCTTACCGTTTTTCATCGATTCTATAGCATTTGTTATTTCCTCCACTAGGATATCTGGCATTTGTTCTTTCGTGGGTATTGTTGTCTTTGATTGGTTCTGATCTTCATATAACAGGGAATAAAATTTTCTGACAACATGTTACATTTGCCTACGCGCCCTGCACACTGTGATATCCTCACGCATTAAGACATAAATTTGGGTTCTTTTCTTTCTTTTTTCTGTTTCTGCTCAGCCTTGCTAATTCCTTTGTTTTCTTCCATGTTTTTTTTGCATTAGCTGCCTGTTGAACCGGTGCGTGTTCTCTCTGATACGTTTTCTTATAGTTTTGCAGAGCTCAGCGTACTAGAGCCTGCCAAAAGGGCTATCAATATTTTTCATTGTCCGTCGTTTCTTCATTAAATCAATGGTCTCACTGAAGATTTTTGTCTGTTTGAGACCTTTTTCTTCTGGTGCTATTGAAGCAGCCGTTTCAAGCACATATTTGGTGATTTCTTCATATTGAACTGATATTTCCATCTCCTCCAGATCTTGTAACTCAGCAAAGAAGCTCGACAAAGCAATATGAAAATCGCTGGCCCTCTCCAGCGATTTCCCAGAATCCACTTTGGCCTTCTTTGACCTTACCATTTTTTCCCGCTCTTTTCGACAGTTAATCCTAACTTTTGCTCATACCAAGGACAGCACAATTGGTAAATATTGTTTTATCGTTGGTCATGATGTAGTCAATTTCACTTGTGAGCCCAGATGGACTTTTCCATGTCCATTTTCTGGTGATATTTTTCTTATAGAACGAATTTATAATATATAGTTCTTGTCCTTCAGCAAAATCAACCAATCTGTCACCTCTATTGTCTCGCTCACCAGTTCCATATGGGCCAGTTGCATTTTCGTCAGTTGTTGTTCCAATTCTGGCATTAAAATCACCCATCAGGATTTTGTTTCTACATTTCTCCTTGTATAACAGCTGGGCCACATCATCATAAAATTCCTCAATTTCCTCATCCCTATAGCTTATAGTTGGTTCATAAGCTTGGACGATTTGAATCCTAAACTTTTTATTCAGCTGAATGACGCATTGGGCTAGTCGGTCAAATGTACTTTCAAATTTTACTACACTGCCCTTCAGCTTTCGATAGATGAGGAATCCAATTCCGGCACATCGGCCATTTTCCATACCTCGAGTGTACTGTACGTGTCCAGTTGGTTCTAGTTTGATGAACTCTTTTTTCGTATTTCACTTTTTTCGTATATATATATATATATATATATATATATATATATATATATATATATATATATATATATATATATATTTATATATATATATACCAATCTTCAAAAAGTTCTGCTGTGGTATCGTCATGGTAGTCTAAAGATGAATGTTAATATTTTTGGAGGCGAACCTTAAATAATTTGGAGCCCATCCATCCTCGGAACTAGTATGTAAAATTGTAATTTTTTTCCCTTTTTCGCTGGGGCTTTGGTTTGGTATTTTCTTGATATATCTACCCATCCTGTTGCTGGCATCTCATGTCTATCGAACCATGTTTCATCAAAGTAGATAATGGGCTGATTTTCTAATCTGCATCTTTTTATAGAGCTTAAGTAGTCAAACCGCCATCGTTGTGATTCCATTAATATTTGTCTTTTATTAATGGTACGATATGCAAAACCCATTAGAGATAATATTCTCCGGAGGCTAGTTCTGCTGCAAAGAATGTTGGTTTCATTTTTCCTTAGTCACTTTTGCAATGATTGCAATGTAGACACAATTTGCTCTTCATACATAGCATAAATTTTACTTCGAATTAAGTTTTTGTCGGTTTCCTCAACACATTTACTCTAAAAAAAAAATACGATCGAAAGTATGGAACTCCACTATTTAAGAAAATAATATGAACTAAATTAAAATATTTCGAAACTAATAATCCAGGAGAAAAAGTAATTTTATCTATTTACCTGTTATTTTATTAGGCCCGGCCCTGTTTGCGTTTCGTTACGACAGGGATTATTAAAAGTTTATTGCAGCCAATAGGACAACGATATATCTTGAACCGCACTATAATACAATATCAACAAATACCAAATCTTCGTGATCTTTCGAGAAGCGCACGGTAGCATCTCAGTGGAAAAAACAATATAATTTATAATTATTGAAACGGATGTCCCGGTTAAAGACTAAGATGGATTACGACTAGACAGATCTCGAAAACCCATGTTTGAATTCAACTCTCGCAGCCGTTCATCAAATGTTCACCAATGAATTGGGGATGAAGAAAATTTGCGAGAAAATGGTTCCCAAAAACCTTTTGCAAGATCAAAAGGATAACATGAAGGATGTATATCTTGACCTTGTGGGCTAATTAGAAAAGGTCTAAGTGCGAAACAACACATGATTGCGCACCCGTTGCTTAAAATTATCAGAACGCACTAGAAAAATCCGGTTAACGAAAAGAAATTCTATGGGCCACCAAGTGGCTCTAGGGACTTGTAATTTGTATTGGCTCGCCAAATTGAACTCTACGCCACAAGTCTCATTATTTTATTTACACACCTTCTTTGAATCTATTAACATTTATTTGTGAGCATATTTTGTAATACAGTAATTTGATTTGAATTTTAGTTATTATGAATCCAATTATGGATTAAGTGCTTTACACCTCGCTGCCTTTAGCGATTGCAAGGAAGGAGTGGAATTTCTACTATCACAAAAGGATACCGATCCTAATGCTATGTATAAATGCTACACTCCATTACATTGTGCGGCATTTGGAAATAGTATTAAAGCAGCTCGAGTATTACTGGACAAAGGTGCAAATATTCATATGCTGACAAATTATCTCCAAAACAGTATTGAAACAACACTGCATTGTGCTGTCAGAGCCAATGCTGTTGAGTGTGTAAAACTACTTTGTGAAAAAGGTATGTAAACAAGTCTAAAACTTGGCTCTAAAACTTATAAAAAATTATCTGAAAGTTGAGTTTTTAAAACAACCTAAGATTTTATTACAGAATACCAACCGATTGTTGCTAATTCCTGGTAACATGATGTACCAGAAGTAGTCTCAGAAGTACCCGATCTAACAAAGAAAACAATAAATTTGGGAAAAAATATCTTTATTCCTCTACATAGTTTTCTTTTAGCTCGATCTACATCCCCAGCGATGTTCAATAGCTACGATTCCCTGTTTATAGTGAGAATAGTTGGGCTCCTCAAAATAACCATTAACCCAGACTCCAGTTCTTCATTGTTGGCAAATCTTCTACTACCGCGCCATTTTTTAAACTTTGGATATAGGAAATAATCCAAGGAGGCTAAATCTGGTAAATAGGGTGCGTGAGGAAGCAATTCGAACTTTAAATCATTGATTTTGGCCATCGCGATAACGTAAACTGGTCTTGATGAAACAAAACTTTCTTTTTCGCCAAATGCAGCTATTTTTTTCGCGAGAGTTCGCATGATACTCGCCGTTGATTGTTTTTCCTTTCTGAAGATAATCAATGAAAATTACCCAACGCGCGTCCCAAAAAACTGACGCCATGACCTTGCCTGTAGACGGAAGTGTCTTCGCCTTCTTTGGAGCCGATTCTCCCCTTTCAGTCCATCGGTTTAACTGTTCCTTCATATCAGGTGTGAAATAATGGACCCATATTTTATAAATGGTTATGAATCGATGCAAAAACTCAGCTTTATTCCTGTGAAACTTCGCCAAACACTCGATTGAAATATCCTCACGATACTGTTTTTGTTGCATCGTTAGTAATCGCGGCACCCATCTTGCGCACAGCTTTTGCATGTACAAATTTTCTGTCAATATGCGATGTATAGGACTTTTTGAAATGCCTATCATGTCCGCTAGCTCATGCACTTTCAGTCGACAGTCATCCAATACCATTTTGTGGATTTTCTTCACCATTTCTAGCGTGGGTTACCTCATTTGGTCGTCCACTGCGATGTTCATCTTGACAGCTCGTACGGCCTCGTTTAAACTCTTCCGCTCAATATTTTACTGTTGCAAATGAAGGAGCAGACTCCCCCAGAGTAGAATTTAGCTCAGTTTTGATATCGGTTGGACTGAGATGATGACGACGACCAATTTTTTCCATGTTTACAAATTCACTGAGAGCGTTCATTATTAATGTTGGCAGCCATTAATACAAATACGTAGCTTCATCAAACTTCAAATTTAAGATTTGTAAGGTTAGTACTTTCTACCATAGTCATTCTTTTCAAACAACAACCGCCATATATACGTCAGATTGGGTACTTCTGGGACTACCCTCAAATTATATAGAAATATTGATCCATGTATTTATTTAAATCAATAAAATTAGAAAAACCCTCTGAAGGGCGATTATTAAATGTATGCATTATTTTAGAAGCAGTGAAATATTGAAAACACCGTCTTACTACCCTGGCATTATGATCGTTCTGTAAATACTACATTTGTAATCTGATATTTGGTGGCTCATTTTCAAAAAGTTGTGGTAAATCTTCTTCGATAAAAACTTGTTATGCTTGGGAGTAAATTCTATTGGGTAATTCAACAGGTTCCGGTAAGTAATTATCCGCAACACCGGCCTACACATTTATTGAAATTCGATGTTGATCGAGTACTTGTACAAAATAATGTGGATTTTATTCTGACAACTCAAGCTTCAGTCTTTTAATAAAACTGTATTCAAGAAAAAATCCATTCCAGCCCATTTTTGAAGAACCCAAGTTGAAAAGTGAAATCTTATAATAGGGTCTCTTACATGTAGTGCCTGGACAGGTTGAATATGATATGGTCATAACTGCAGTTTATGTAATACCCGTAAAATAGATCCAATAGATCCAATCTGCTCGGTAAAATGTTCGTCTATCCGCTTGGCGTCTACTAGGATATTTTACTAAATAAACTTGTCTCTTCACCATTACCCTCAGCTTGACCCAGATACAAATATCTGACATCAAATCAGTTAATTCATCAAAACTATAATTATTTATGTTTTTTAATATATATTTGGTATTTGAACTTTCAAAAAAATAACTTATTTATTTAACACGCTTTGTCATATCCATAATATTCAAAGCCTATTAATGAATACACTATGTTGTGCTAGTGTACTGCTGAGTTAAGTTTCGAAAATCCTGCATTCTTTAAAAATAACCAAATCCACCGGGGAACCGAAATCCACACAATCTACCAATTCTTCGAAGAGTTAAAGCTAAATTTCTTCATAGTCCTTTTCTGGACAAAAGATCCCTCGTAAGGAATATACCGGTTCTCCCATTTTACCTAAATGGTGAAAAAACTAGTAACATCCTGATCTTGCTAGAAAATTCCTTCAATCCCATTGCCCAAGTACAAAGTTCAAGTCCATTAATATTGAATTAATGCAAAAGTTCGTCCCGTTTTTGGCATGATATCACAAAACCGAAGTAACAGATGTCCTATAAGAAAATTTCTATTTCATTGGATCACTGCGCAAACGCAAGAACTGTGAGGGGACATGGGGCTCATGTCAATTGATTTTCTGGTTATAATCAAAGAACATAGTTTCAGCAAAACAGAGCAATGTCGCATACTTCCAACATGTCTCTGCCACGAGTTCGTAAAATTTTCCCAAACAAATTGATCTCCAGGAGAGGTGACATAAATTGGCCTCCACGTAGTCCTGATTTGAGCCTTATGTATTATCCCTTGTGTTATCTATTTCACGCGTGTAAAGTTTCGATGCTTGACAAACAGAATTTCAGCGATAACTTTGTAAAAAAAGTGAGCTATTTGCGTTATCGAAAGAAATCTAAAAGTAGGTGAATTCGAGCGAACGATTCACCAGAAGTGGCTGAATTAGCGAATAGAACGTTCCACTGAGACGACGCTCAACCACACGTGTATTTATTTTTTTTTTTATTTGGGGTTTTCGCCACGATCTAAAACTCAAAAAATATCAAAAATATCTGTTCTTATGTAAATACAGAATCACTGGGTAAAAACAAAAAACCAAACGGAGACAAATTTCTCAATGATTCTTTTTTGTAATAAATTTGCCTAACGAACAAAATTTTAAAAATATAAAAATGTTCTAAAAAAAATGTACAAACTTTTAACGTTAATGTTTCGGGAAATATTCTCCTCCCGTATTCAAAACGAATCTAAAAATAAATTATATTAATTTCTCTAAATTATGAAAAGTAAAGTAAAGATTTGGGGTTAGAGGCGCATCAGCAACTGAAAAGGCTATTTAGCGACTGGACCTACAGCTTAACGTGGGTTCCGAACCACGGTCATCAGCTACTGAAAACCCCAGTCAGCACCCCCCTCGGGCTATCAACCCTTGGTTTTGTGCTTAACCGAAAGTATCTCGAGAAGCCTTGACAATTAGTTTTTAATGACAGTGACATACTACCAAAAAATATATATAAGTGAGGTTTACCGTATGATTGTGATTGTTTATTGAAATTCTTAAATGTTTTTAATTGTATTCTTTAGAATCACACGAGTATTTGTCTAACCGATACCAACTTTTACAACTTGACTAGGATGTTTTAGTCCACCTTCCGTACTGTCCCGACCTTCAGCCCTACGACTACCATTTATTTAGATCGTTTCAACTTGAAAGACTTAAAAATCACCTGAATCAGTTCTTCAGCCAGAAACCTCAGAACTTCTAAGAACGGCACATATTCTACCGATTAAATGTAATTTTTGGTAAATAAAATTTTACGTTTTGAATTGGAAACATTTTTGCATCAATCCAATATAAGTAAAGGTCAAATGACAAACTGAATAAAAACAGAATATTTGTGAATTATTCCAAGCGATAAATTTGTATAACATACGAGTTCATAAGCAATTAAAATCGCTAAACTTTTACAGAAATACTATTATATCTTTAAAAAAGTCCTAATTTATGTATTCTCATAGAATTTTGAATAAATAAAATATTAAATATGTTTCATGGTAATGTTCATTATAACATTATTGTACATAATATCAAACTGAAACCCATGGATTTTCCCCTGTCATATCAACCCCAATATTCAACAGCATTTAAAAATTCATTTAAATTAGAATAAAATTTATTAGCATCACAACCACATCTTTAAAATTGAATAAATGCAAATTAGTTGCACTGATTTGATTGAAATCTTTTTAATCGTCACTTTTATAAAACATTATATATTGGAAACGATTGTATTATCAGTAAGCTTGAAGCTCATTAAACATTTGTCGTAAAAGATCTCGTCTTTATGGATCATTTACTAGAATAGTAACAGGTGTTTCGGTTAATAATGTCGATTTTTTCGCAATTTGAGTGTTTATTTCCATAACAAAATAAATTACTTTAATAATCAAAGTATTGGCCATCATTAACTATTACATTTTCCCGTCTTTCTCTCATATAATGGATTCCGGGGCAAAAGAACTTTTGTTTTTTTGAAGTCAAGCCAACCACTCATCAAGCCAAATTTCCATATCTTCATAAGACTGTAAGTGTCGTATTGATAGCATCAATCGAACGAATGGGCCAAGTCCGGTGAATCCGGCGGGTGGGGTAAGACATCCCATTTAATGATTTCCAAATAGTTTTTACACATTGTGCAACATGAGGCCGAGTATTGGCATGTTGAACAATAACTTTTTCGCGTCTTTGGACGTATTCTGGTCGTTTTACATTCAATGCTCAGTTCAATTTTATTAATTGTTGTATCGATCGCGAGTAATCGTTTCACCAGGTTTCAGCAGTTAGTAATACACAAGTCCCCTACTATCCCACCAAATACACAGCAAAGCCTTATTTCCATGTATGTTGAGTACTGGTTACGATGTTAAAGGCTGGTGTGGATCTATTCATGATTTTTTATGCTTTTGGTTATCAAATTAGATCAATTTTTCATCACCTCTCACAATTCGATAGAAAAAACCTTTTCTTTTCTGTCTTGCATTGCAAGTGGTTTTTCGCTTTTCAATGTCGCTTTCCTTCAATTCATATGTAGCCCAATGTCCTTCCTTCTCGGCTCTTTCCCAATGCGTGTAGACGTTCGGAAATGGTGGATTGGGCAACATTCAATGATTCTGCCAATTGTTTCAACAAATGAGTTGAGTTTTCATCCAATAATGCTTGTCAATCTGCATCTTCAAACTTTTTCGGCTATCCTAGACGCTCCTTATCTTTTATATCAAAATCACCCTTTTTAAAGTATTTAAACTATCGTTCACAAGTTTTTTTGGGTTAGAGTATGTAGGGTAGAGCTTGCAGCAGCCGTGTTTTTCAAATGAAACAAGGTTATTAAACTTCCTCGTAAAACGTATTTTCTGGTACAAAATTCGTCATATTCAAAGCTATGAAAAACTATGTTTTTTGGACAGTGACAATCAATAACGAACTTGATGGCATAATGTAACATCATCTTTTAGCAAAATCGATATTATTAACCGAAACACCTATTATCTATTTTATTTAATAGGTGCAAACGTGATTCAAACAGATGCCTCAGGAAAGACTTCTATACATTTAGCATCAGAAACTGGATGTGCCGATTGTTTGAAGATCTTAATCGCAGAAGCAGATTGTTATATAAATTTGCAAACAAAGGAAAATCATCAGACAGCTTTGCATTTGGCGGCAGAAAATGAACATGATGATTGCATGAGCATTTTATTGGAACATGGAGCATGTACAAATATATACAACTACAAGTAAGTCTTAAGTATGAATGTTGTATTCATTGTAGGTAGGTTTTAGATGTTAATTTTAAAATTTTCAAAATTTCACAGACTTTCACTTCACTGCTAATTCACATTTCAGAAAATACCTTCCAGCAATAAATAATTTTGGAGATATAGTATCACCTTCACGAACCGTCCTACTTTATAGAAATGACTATAATTTCCGTGTAGTTATCTTATATTCTTAAGTCAACTTTAATAAACATTAAGTAAATAATGAGAACGAAATACTGGAAGACTTGAAGGTCAACTACGTTCAGATTGACTTCCCACTGAACGCTCTGATTCTGTAATTTCCAGAACTCCAAAATTATCTGCTGAGTTCAAGATTTCACAATCATCAGCGGTACGGATAATTTACTTGGAAAGTCGAAAGCTACCAATTAAAAATCTGTAACACAAACAGTTCATCTGCTGAATTTTTATTTGTCACAAAAAGTAATAGGTAAACCTATAAGTATTTTTTTTATTTTAAAAACATTGATATCTACTGACAATAATTTAACTTAATTAACATAATATACAGTGTAGTTAAATATAATGATATTTATTTAGTATGCTTATTGTTTGAAAAAAATTATGGGAACTCTACACGGAAGGAGGAGCAAAGTGTGGATAAACTTCATATTATGCGTTTAATATATTATGGGTTTCGAAAGCATAACAATGTCACTGATGATGTTTATCCTGGTGCATTGGATAGCCAAACATGTCAGTATTGATTAAAAAAATGTAAGAATACTGAGTTCAATCTTTTCGATGGTAAAAAATCTGGAAGACTTGTTGAGTTCAATAAGGATCTATAATTGGCTGAAATTGAAGCTGATACCAAACAAACCATCCGGGAATTAACTACGAATCTTGGAACTTCATGGTCCACAATACAACGGTGCTTAAAACAATTAAGCAAAGTGTAAAAAAAAGGTATTGTGGTTGCCCTATCAACTTTCATTGAAAACAAAATTCAACGTGTAGCCATCTACAGAGTGATTTTGTCCAGGTTAGCCAGAGACCCTTTTCTTCCACAAACTGTTAATGGAGATGAAAAGTGAGTTCTATACAACAATTCACATAAGAAAAAACAATGGTTAACATCAGGACAACCAACTTTTCGCGACTCCAAAATCAAGTCTTTTTTTGTTCTTAGCTTGATACAATAAACATATAATATAAGACTGATTAATCGAAAAGGAGTTGTTCTACAACATTTCAATGCAAGGCTTTATAGTGCCATAGTGCACAACTTCCCAGTGCCAGAATTACTCAAGAAAAATCAAAGAATTAGGCTATATATTCTATTATCGTGATGTTACATCCTCAGATTAATATATTTTCAAATCTAGGAAACATTTTCTTTGCGGAAAAAAATACTATTGTCTATTGTAATAGCTACAGAAACTGCATTCGAAGAATCACTTCACAATCACCCTCATTTTACAAAAAAGGAATGAAAAGTTCGTTAGAGATTTAAGCCAAGATTGTCAATAATGATGGATATTATATTGTAGATTAAACCTATATTAACTCATAAATAAAATATAATGTTGTACAGTATCAAATATCGAAATTACTTCGATATATTCCTCTAGTAGAATATACTTCTATAATACCGACAAAATGTAATGTGTGTTGTTACTTTTGCTTCTAAAATTTTGAACTTGTATCGATGATTTATATGTTCATTATGTGCTGTAAAGCTTAAATTAGCTGTTTCATTTAAGACATCAGTCAATAAGTATCCGGTCTGACATATAGATGGCGTCCTTTACGAAAAATCCTTATCAGTGGTCAATTGTGCCAACCTTCAAACGCCATGACAATCTATCTACTAGTTTCTGAGTTGTTGTGCTTTGACGTGACTTAGTGTGACGTAGTGACGCTACTTTTGTTATTTTCAAAACAATGGAAAAAATACCTGTATTGATTAAGCATTGATTTTTGGTGAAGAACAATATCATTGGGAAATCAACCATAATTGATTTGTATGCTGAAATCAAACGTGTATGTACAAGCACCGATGATGCTGAATGCTTTGGACGTCCAAATTAGATTACACTGGTTTCCAGTTCCCAACACAGTCTGGTTACACCAGACAACATCAAAAAAATTCACAAAATTATTTCGCAAAACCGCTGCAAAACTGCAAGAGATAGCTGACATCATAAAGATATCGAAAGGGAGTGTTTACACCAGTTTTCATGAACCTTTGGGAATGCATAGATTGCTATCGAAATGAGTACCGCAGTGGCTCACAGCGAACCAAAAACAACAACGTATTGATGATTCTGAGCAATATTTGGAGCGAAATAAAAAGGATTTTTTCATGTAGTATGTGACAATGGATGAAACATGGATCCATCACTACACTTCAAAGTCAAATCGGTAGTCAGCTGAGTGGACAGCATCCGGAAAAAGCCATCCAAAGCGACCAAATATACAACCATTATCAGGCAAGGTTATGGACTCTGGATTTTGGAATGCGCTGGGGATATTGTTCGTCGATTATCTCGAGAAAAATAAAACGATCAATAACGATCTTGAAGGACGAGACCGCAAGAACGGTTCCAAATTAACAAAAAAAGTGCTGTTTCAACAATGAAATTCACCATGTCACAAAGCCTTGGCAACGATGGCTAAATTGCATGAATTACATTTCGAATTGCTTCCTAATTGCATCTACCGTATTCTCCTTCTACCGGAAAGAAACTTCGCCATACTGAAGAGGTAATTGCCAAAACTGAAGGAAATTTTGAAGGCAAAATTAAATCGTTGAAAGGGTGTAGAACTGTTAGAAAAGCGTTGGAATGATTGTATTGCTCTTCAAGGAGAATATCTTGATGAATAAAGTGGAAATTTGCAAAAAAACTGTTTTATTTACCAGACCGGGGACTTATTGACAGATATGTTACAAGCCAACGCACGAACTTATTATTCCATGCGTACATAAATATGTAATATAAAATATAGTATTTAAATATTTATGTTAGTTGAGTTTTATTTAAGGGGTCAAACACCACTACATTTAGCAGCTACAGTGCATGATATTCAATGTGTAAAGTTGTTATTGAAAAAGGGCGAAGCTGACCCAACGTTACTGGATAATGACCAAAAAACACCTCTTCATGGTGCTGTTTCTAAATCTAATCGACCAATCAATTGTGATATCGTCAGGATGCTTTTGGCGTAAGTAATTATTATTATTAAATGATTCAACATTAAAAATACTTGAATAAATTTAATATTCATTTACTATTTAAAATACATAACGAGTGTTTTAAATTAATGCTTAACTAAATGTTATTGCAACATTTTTTTACGACGATCGCTCAGAAAATTCTGATTCTTTACATCATATTGAACAAAAAGATAATGTATCTGTCTATCTAAATTGCAACCATTTCGGTGGAAAACAGTTCAGAACTTTTTGAAGTTTTCATATTAATTGACTACGGCGCATCGTCAAGTTCATTCAGTTGATTCGAAAGGAAATCAGTTTTTTCTTTGACTGACTGCTTAAGAATACTTTAAAACGAAATTTTTGCTGGCAATAATGCTACGGTAATCGAAGTGAAGAATTAATATGACTTTGATTTTTGATCCGCTTAAAGTTTTATTTTTTCCTCAGCTTTAGTTAATTTTTAACACAACACTCCCTTTATTGTTGATGCGTTTCTAGTGTATAAGCAAGCTCAATACCTATATAATTCGAAATATTCATCCCCCAACGAAAGCATCAACATCAGTAACTTCAACATGACGTTATTGTATGTTTATGTTAAAACGATACTGTTTTTTACCTTTCTTAATTCCTAATTCTTAATTTAAAAAAAAAACATGCTTAATTTAGGAGAAAGGTAAAAATTGCGTTTATTCAAAATATGCGCCATCGCTAGCTATACATTTTTCCTATCTCTCTGGTAATTTGTGGATGCCATCTCAGAAAAACGATAGATATTTTGGGGTGGTCCAGTCATCAAACTATTTTACGACATTTCCGTAATTATTAAAATGTTTCATAGGAAGTGCGTGAGGCATTGGTGAAAACAAGTAAAGGTCGGAAGAGGTCAAGCCTGCTGAGTACGGTGGGTGGGGTAAGGGTTCCTAGTTAAGTGCAGTAATGGTGAACTGCATTATCTTCTTTCCAGAGCGATTCAGTCTTGCCGTCGATGATCATGGTTGTCCTGGGTCAACCCATGATTTTTTGCTTTTTAAATTCTTGAAATATATCAATTTTTCGCCTCCAGTCACGATCAGGTTCAAAAAGTCTTTCTTTGATGACAAGAAAGCAAAATTCGCAAACCTTTTCCCGCTTTTCCATCTGTTTGTCGTTCAGCTGATTTTGTGCCCATTTTTGAGCCTGGATCATTCCTACGACATGCACACGATCACAAATTACTCAGCGACCAACATTTAACTCTCTGTCATTTATTGTTGAGTTTGCACATTGTCTTTTCCAACTATGCTTGAAATTCCGCATTTTCAATTTTTTTCGATTCCCCTTGGCGTTCTTTGTCTTTCAAGTCGAAATCATCACTTTTGAATCGGCTAAAACACCATCCACAAGTGTCTTGCGTTGGGACATCGTCACTTTAAGTTTCAAGAAGTATACGCAGGCTTTCACTCGCATTTTTCTTTTAATTGAACAAGAAAAACAATACGTGCCGCAAATGCTCTTTATTTGGCTCAAAACTGGTCATATTTACCACATGAAAAAAATATGACGCTAACTCGAAATCGTTTAAATATCAATGGCGTAGCAACAAAAAAAACATAAGGGATTAGACTGTGAACCGACCCTTTTTCCAGCGATATCTCACACGGTGGTTCACACGGGTGGTCTAACATTGTCTCGTTGGAATGCAATACCCTTTCTGTTGGCTAATTCAGACCTGTTCTGGTCGATTGCTCTTTTTCATTCACCTATCTGTGAACAAAATGTCTCCAAATTAATGGTTTTCAGGTAACAGCTCATAAAAAACGATTCCTTTCCAGTCCCACCAATTTTGTCGTACAACCTTCTTTGAATGTAAAACTGGGTTTTGCACTGCTTAAAAGTGCATCTTTGTGCTTATTTCATGATGTCTTATGTTTAACATTATTATTTATTCTCTCCAGTTGTTCCATGTGGATTATTTTCAATTTAGCGCCAATATTTCATTACCTTCTATGGGGCATCGCGAATATTAAAAATGTTTTCACGAAACTTACTCAACCGCTTACGGCACGTGGAATCATCAACGACACTCTCACTGTACACAGCATATATCTTCTTTAGTGGCTGCGAACCATTCTTGCCTTTTCGAAAATATAAAAGAATATACGTCCAAAATTACTTAACATCTGTCATTTTTAATGCTTAATAAAATTATAAAAAAACGCCCAAATAACACATTTTTGTCCCAATTATTCGCTGATATTCCTTGTGTCAAACAACATTAAAACATTAAAACTTCTAACGTAATCCATCTAACACTAAAAACGGGAAGAGCGTTTATATCAACCTGATATATTCATGTCAATTTTGCAATAGCTTAACATTGTTAAAATAATCCTCATAACAAACATTAATTTTGTTTTAGTTATGGTGCTGATATTAACGCAAGAGATCAACATGGCTGTACACCACTGCATCTGGCCATTCTCAATGAATCAACTGAATGCGTTGATGTTTTGATCTTATCCGGAGCCGATATAACAGCTAAATGCTCAGGACATACAGCCTTCGGAATGATCTACAGAAAAACACCTATGTGTATCGAGACCCTTCGAAAAAAATTGGATGAATCTGTAACCTTCAGTCACCACAGCTCATCTAAAGAAATTGAAGTTCGATTGGAGTTTACCCCCATTCTGCAATATTGTTTTCCGAAAGAAGTGATGTTTTTACAAGTATTGGTCGAAGAAGGCCAAAAAGAACTATTATTGCATCCTCTTTGTTCAGCGTTTTTATTCCTGAAATGGAACAAGATCAAAAAATATTTCATAATGAGAGCAATTTTTTATTTGATATTTGTATTGTTACTGTCATCTTATATTTTAACAGGTTTGGCATATGATTGCTACAATTACACTCAAAATACCACAATCACAACTTTAAACACAACTAAAAAGTTATGTTTAAGTAACTCATTCTTGGCTAATGTTATAGTTCGACATCCGTCTATTGTTGAAATTCAGTGGTATATTTTAGTATTATTTGCAATTATAATTTTCATGAGAAAAATATGGGGAATCACTGGATATTCCTCTATGAAACAGTATTTGTCCCGCATTGAAAATGTATTTGAATGGGGTGTAATTTTAAGCGTTTTTCTTATTTCATTTGTTTATACTGGAAGAACGTATGAGTGGCAAAATCATATCAGTGCATTTGCTGTACTTCTAGCTTGGACGAACTTAATGTATACTTTGGGACAATTACCTCTGTTCGGTCCATATGTTTGTATGTATATCTCAGTTCAAAGTGAATTTGCTAAAGTGTTTTCCATTTTTTGTTCATTACTGATAGGATTCACCATTAGCTTTTGTATTTTATTTCCCGAATCACCAAGTTTCTCAAATTTTTTCACTGGTTTTATCACGGTTTTAGTTATGGCTATAGGTGAATTAAATTTAGACCTACTAATTTCTACTAATGAAGGAGACGATCCATACGAACTAAAAGGAAGTACCCAGTTTATTTATACACTTTTTATTTTATGTGTTACTATTATTTTATTGAATTTATTGTTAGGTATTGCTGTTCACGACATACACGGTCTCAAAAAAACTGCAAAGTTAAATAAACTGGTTCGCCAAACGAAACTTATAGCTCATATTGAGCACGCACTATCCAATAGATTTTTTCACAAAAAATTTGTGTTAGATATTATTTTATGGGCTGCTTCTGTCTCATCAAAACCATGTGGAGTTCTTTATGTTAAACCATTAAATCCTCGAGAAAAACGCTTACCAAAAGATGTATTGGAGGCGGTATATGAAGTAGCAAAAAGGCAGAGGAAGAGAAATAAACATTACTTTGCCCATCCGAATAAACGAAAAAGCAACGAAAATTTGTCGAAATCGTCAAAAATATGTAACTGTGATTTTCCATCTAATATCGAGGATGACTTACGTAAAATCAAATGTGATATTAGAGATTTATCACAAAATATTGTTGCTATAAAAGCGTCATTAAAAAATAATGAGAAAATGATGCTGGAATTAATAAACAATATAAACTGTATTAACCATAAATGACAATGTATATAAACATACGAGAAGAATTATGAATAAACTATATAATAAATGATCACTTGTTTATTTATTTTTCTTTTATCTACTCAAATATATTGATGTATTTATTTGTTTAGTACGTACGTTGTTGACATTCATACAATATATAATAAATTATCCTACTCATTCTTGGCTAATATTATTTACGTAGTTCGACATATATATAGTTGAGATTAAATGATATATTTTAATAATATTTAGAATAATAATTTTCTTAACCTTCCTTTAGTGACGTGTTTAATTTTATGTACATTAGTGGCGTAGATCTGACAGACTGGAAATTATTTTTAGGGTATATAAGAATGCATTTTATTAATTAATTAACAAACAAACTCAAATGTATTTTAGATGTTTTATTTCATAAGAAAATAATATTATTAGAGACTTAAAGGCTCAAAAACAAAAAAATAAAAGATCATTCTAATACATGAGAACCATTTTAAAAACCCATAAAACTATAATAATTTTAAATTATATTGCTACATTAAATATCCATATTTCGAAAATAACATTCACATATTACTTTAATATGCTCTAGACATAAAACTCTTTTAGGTACATAGGAAACAAAGGTGAAATTTTTTTCGGAAAGTAAAAATGTTTAATCCCCCTGGGCGAATGTTTTCTTGAATCAGTAATGGATATATTTGAGCTTTGTTTTTACGAAGAGTGCCTAATAGGCTTATTTTATAGTTGGTCCTAAGTTCAGCGGCTAATTCGACACTTGTGAACCAATTTTCTGTTGCCACGTTACGTCCAGTTCCCGCTCTAGATTCACATAAACGTCGTACTACTTCATAAGGACAGTTACTTACTTGAAATGGGCCAGAATTCTGAATTCCAACATATATTTTTAAATTAGCGATATAATACATTTTACCATCAACTAATGCAAAAATGTTCAGTCCATATTTTTTTGGTTCAGACGGTATGTACTGTTGAAATCGACAGTTTTCCCTAAATGCTTCGAGTTTTTCGTCAATAGTTGTAAATTCTGACAACAAATAAGGCTTCTTACAATTGGATATAAAACTGTCAAATCATTCCCTGATCGCCGCAACCTTATCAATTTTTTGTTTCCTCACGACTGTCCTTATCATCAAAACGAATATGGGCTAGCAAAACACGAAACCCAAAAAACCTTTGGATTGAATTTCCATCAGTTTTGAATAAATCATCGGCGTTAACATGGGTTCTTTTTCTAATAACTGCGATATACAATAATCTAAGTAATGTTTTTTCCTCTGACGTTGTTTCCTCGGCTTACAATTCGTTCTCGGGTATGATTTTCTTTACTTTTTTTTATAAATTTGTCCGTATTTTCAATAATTATTTGTATAATATTTTCGCTAAAAAATAGTTCCCAAATAGCAACTAGATCTTTGATAACTCTATAGTTATACTTACGCCTCGAAGATAGTTGATAATGTTAATAAATTTTGTTCTAAGGTTGCTATTCTGTATAACCAGCTTTTCTCGTTTAGTTTTACCATCTTTTCGGTATCTGTGTCACTGTCCACCTCCTATTCGCTTTCACTAACCTCTTCTCTGGTTTCTAGTACGTCTTCATCCTCTTTAGCTTCATCATCAAATTTAGGTAAAACTTCTTCTAATAATGTTAACTGTCGGTGCTGTTCCCGTTCGTAAGCTATTACTAAGAAAGAACAAAAGAACAAAACAGACCCAGAATCTTCAACAAAGTCTTGCTAATCATTTTAGTGGTGTCGGTGTCTGAGACCGTAAACGAAAAAAACAACTGCACTATTTAAAATATTCGCACTCACGTTTCAACCACTCACGTTTCAATTCAATCAACTACATGCATTTATTGAGACGTTTATTGGACGCACGCCGCTTCAAGTGGTCCCTCACCCAACCCGTTTTATTTGAACATTTTGCTCGGTTCGTGAAACCACACACCAGTAACGAAAGGTTAAGGAAAAATATGGGGAATAACAGGATATTACTCTAGAAAGCAATATTTGTCACGAATTGAAGATTTGTTTGAATGCGGTGTAATTTTTTTCTTATTGCGTTTTTCTTATTTCATTTGTTTATAGTGGAAAAACATATCGGTGACAAAACTATATCAGTGCATTTGCTGTACTTTTAGTTAGAACTAACTTAATAGATATACTTTGGGAATCTTAGGGACAAGAAAAAGTCACAAGAGTTCAAGTCTGGCGAATAAAGAGGTTGATGGCCATTGTTCGAAATATTTCATCAATTTTATCATATTTTGACTAATGAGTTGGGGATAAAGAAAATCTGCGCTACAATAATTTCGAAAAACCTTTCGCAGAATAAAAAGGAGGAGGGAAACATGTCTTGACTTTTTAGGGCAGACTGAAGATAACGCTTATTTAAATCTAAGACAAAACTTGATAGCGCACCGTTACACGAAAGTTCAAACTCGTACTGAAGATACATCAGATATTGACCTGCCTCTCCTCCAAAAGGGAAACAAATAGTGTTGTCAGATCGAACGCCACTCCCCTACTCTCATTACTTTACACACATATTTTAGCACGTTTTATCGGGCACTTAAATATAAATAAATAGATTTTTAGGGGAGTATTCTAGTCTAGAGGCCCGGCATTTTTTCGAGCTCTGTAAAAAAACACAAAGGATATATTTACTATCCATTTTTTTATCATTCGCTTATTTATATTTTAAGAATACATAAAAATTTTTAAAAAAAAACCAAAACTCCAAAAAGTTTTGCGCCCCACTGGTAAAGTGGAGGGTCCAAAAAAAAAGAGAAGTTTTGGCGTGCATGATTCCAACCCTTCTGGTCATCTGAAACAAAAATTCCCAACGGATTCTTAATCCGTAAAGATATCGCTTTGCTCTTAGCTTGGTGAAGTAAAAAAAAACACAAAATGGCGGGCATTTTAAAAAAAATTAACTTTTGGAATTGGAGATATCATTCATGCCAGTTTGAAAAAAGTAGTTAGTAGTTAATGTATATATAATATATATATATATATATATATATATATATATATATATATATATATATATATATATATATATATATATATATATTATATATATACATTATATATACATTAAATATACATTATATAGATATAGAGTATCGTAGAGTATAGATATAGATATAGAGAAATGTTTAATGGGGTAATCCATCCGCAGATAGTCGGGCAATATCTACTGTCCAACGTTTCCCGTTCGATTTGTTCCGGACGGACCAGTTTAGTTGCCAGTTTAGTTGCTAACAAAATCGCTGCAACTCAGTAAATAATTAGAATTTTGAAAAATCCCTTTGAGAGCATAATACTGAATGTCTAAACTTTGGAAATATTAAAACTTGACTTGAATATCCCCTTAAAACATATTAATTCAATCTATAAAATTAACTTAAATAATAAAATTAATATAAAAGTAAATTATAAAAGAAAATAATTCTTTAAACTTCCTTGATTTGACAGTTTCTGACAATTTATACATAGACTGGCTAATATTTCTTTATCAGATGGACATTTTAATAAGGAAAAAACACCATAAACAAACTGCATTAAATAATGGCTAATCAGAAAGGGTAATAGACAACATTTTAAAAAGAAATCTCTTTAAAAATTTTATCTCTAAAACATCCACAAAAGAACGAAAATGACAATTTATTCAACACACTTACATATTTTGGGAAACAAATAATAGTTTTGTTTAACAAAATTAATCAAAAATTGTAAAACAAAAGTAATCAAGAAAGATAAATCTGGGTTATATCAGCAATACTGTGGGTTATATTCAAAGATGGTCATAAACATATAAGATAAAGAGGTAGATCAATTGAGAAAAGAATAAAAGAACATGAAAGAAATTTTCTTAATCAGAAGCACAATTCCAATTATGTCTCACATTTATTAAAACAAAATCATTGTTTGAATAGTGATTTCAACATTACACCTTCAGAATAAAGGCACAAAAGTTGAACCATCTTGAAAGTTGAGAAATAAACCAATAAAAAGATATAAAAACTTTCCTCAGTGACCAACTAGACCTAACCAAATAGCCTTTATTTAAGTTGTACAGGCTATAAATAGTCTCAAGGAGGATTTCCCAAAATATAAACATTTTTGTGAAACTTCGGCGTAAGTGAAGCCCGTCAAATATAAATATAATAATGTAGAAATTAGATAAGAAAAGTTTTCATTAAACTTTAATGATGGATTTCCATCAGGTAGGAGCAAACACAGTCCAAAAGTTAAAAATATGTTTTTCTTTTATGACTGATTAAAGTTAATATATAAATGTTATTATATAAAATTTCATTGAATTGTAATGTTTCTCCATGCAATTATTTTTTTATATCATACTAAAAAACTCAATAAATTTATTGGTCTGATACAAAGGTGACTCGAGGTTTTATTTCTTAAAATAGTTTCATTTAATGAATTAGCCAAATGAACTAAAAATACACTTAATTATCGTGATAATTTGATCTATAAATTGTGCGTTAAAACTAACGATCTTTTGTATTCCTAAAATAGGAATACAAATATATTATTCCTAATTTCCTAAAATGGGAAATTAATGTTGTGTTTGTGGTGAGTTAACTCTTTAATTTTAATATTACCTGCAACTGTTATTTCCTTTAAAAATTTTGGAATATCAAAATTTGGTTTATCAATACATTTTCAAAACAAATCGTTTTATAAATTATGCATTTTGAAATGTAATAATTCATTTATACAAATTATAGACTTGCAATTTTATCCTTTAACGGTATACCTTCTTTCTAGTTACTGAAATGATAAAACACAACACCTTTTCTGTTGGGAGTTTATAGCTTTTGAGAATTAGAGTTAATTAGTGTATACCGTGTGTCCCAGCCAAATGGAATAAATTCGTTAATAAATAAATGGGGGCGTGTTCGAAAAAACGCTCGAACACGTCGATTGGTATTTTTAGATGCGCATTTTTTTCAACAAATTTTTTTATACAGGGTGTGTCATGTAACAGTGGCCAATACCAACTTTCTTATGTTAAATACAACACCCCGTATATTATTTAATTTTTGGATTCTTCAGGAAATTCTAGACATATTTTATGTAAAATATCCTAGACTTATCTTTAACTGTTTCGGAAATATTAAGTGTTTTCAGATTTATTGCAAAAATTAACTGATTTTTTTGATTTATTTTTTGAAAATTATTTGATTACAGAAATTCGCTACAACACACAATAGAAAGATGGTATTGGCCTCTGTTACATGACACACCCTGTATAAAAGGTTTTCGTTGGAAAAAATGCGCAACTACACTTTTTTTAACACTGTAAACAAAATTGTGGAAATTTCAAGACTATTTAGTTTTTGTATACATTTTTTATTTAAAACATTTAATGTAACAAATGCTCGAATTGTGAACCCTGGACGTCCTGGCAACACCCCAACCTCAAGTAAAACCTTCCTGACATGATTCCTGACATTATTTAATGTTTGTGGCGTAATTGACCTAATGCTGTCAGTAATGCGTCCTCTTGGTTTTGTTGTATACGATGCTTTTGAGATATCCCCATAAAAAAATCCAATGAAGTGAGGTCCGGGAACCTTGGTGGCCATTCTAGTGGCCCTCTCCTCCCAATCCATCGATTTGGAAACACATTATCGAGGTACTGCCGCACATTAACTTGATAATGGGGGGGTGCTCCATCTTGTTGGAACCAAATTGTGTCGGCTAGCAATTGAGGATTTCTTCTATTAGGGTACAGATTTATAAGATTTGGAATGAGCTGATTTTGGAGAAAGTCTAAGTAATTTACCCCATTTAAATTTTGATCGAAAAATATTGGACCAATTATTTGATCTCCTATAATACCTGCCCAGACATTAATCTTTTCAGGTCTTTGTGTGTGAATTTCCCGCATCCAGTGAAGATTTTCTATCGACCAATAACGACAGTTCTGGCGATTGACATGCCCATGAAGAGTAAAATAAAACGTTTTCCACTCTTCCACACAAATTCATGAGAAAATAAAACGTTTTCCACTCTCAGAAGGTTGTCTATTCTGTGCATCATTTGTTCGCAAAACTCCATTCTCCTGTCGAAGTCGTCTTCACTAAGCTCTTGAGTAGGCTGTAGCTTATACGGATGCATTTTATTCTCTTTCAATATTCTGGCAACCGAAGAGCGACCAACATTGTTTTCCAAGGCAACTTGTCGAGTTGAGGTATGCGAATTGTCTTGGAATGCAAGCATTACATCCAATTTTTTGTTATCGGTCAACGACACTGCTTCCTTCTTAATTTGCCTCACGTGTCCCAGTTCTCTAAATTGTTTTTCAACTTTACTTACTGTACCTTGGGATATGGGTGGTAAGTCAGGATATTTTTCCCTAAAGAGACGAATAACTTCGGCTTGAGTTCGTGTCCTATCTCCATAACCTATCATTATTAAGATAGTTATTTTATGACTCTCTGATAAATACACCATGTTTAAACCAAATGAATCACACACGTCAAAGAAAACTAATTTAAAAGGCACGTTGATTTTTTTGACTTTTCATACAACAAATACCTACCTTTGAAAACCTGATTTTTTATATTTGCCTATTTGTTGATAATGTTCGAAGAATTACTTAATATTTCCGAAACAGTTGAAGATAAGTCTAGGATATTTTATTTGAAATATGTCTAGAATTTCCTGAAGAAACCAAAAATTAAATAATATTGCCTTAAATACAGGGTGTTGTATTTAAAATAAGAAAGTTGGTATTGGCCACTGTTACATGACACACCCTGTATAAAAAATTTTTGTTGAAAAAAATGCGCATCTAAAAATACCAATCGACGTGTTCCAGGGTTTTTTCGAACACGCCCCCATTTATTTATTAACGAATTTATTCCATTTGGCTGGGACACACGGTATAAGCTAGAGAACCATCAATGCACTAAGCGTAATTTAGACACTGGACCTACAGTTTAACATGAGTTCCACGGCCATCAGCTACCGATATCCCCGGTCAGAACCTCCCTCTGGCTATCAACTCTCGCTTTTGTGTTGTGGTCACTCGACCGACTGTCGAGTGACCAATGTAGAAGATCTCTCAGAAGACATTCGGTCTTACCCACCCTAGAACTGGCGTGACTGAGGATTAATTCCAAATGGCAAAGGGAAAAAAGTAGGGCTCAAAATAAGAGGTTAAGTTGCAACAAAAATGGGAATATCATAGAACAAGCAACAAAAATAAAGGAAACCATTACATGTTGGGTGAAAAAAATACTAGAAGATTTAATGGTTTTAGTAACAATAGCAGCTACGGATAAATTAATAGAAAGAAAAAGCAAAATGTAACCAAAGACATTACCAAAACTTTAAAGAGGCTCAAGAAAAAAGAATAATGATGGAAAGCCAACAATAAATTTGAAATGAGACGAAATAATATTAAAATATGAAAGCTATCTAATATGTTATAATGATTTTAGTAAAGGGCAAACTGGGGCCGGTTTTACTATAAATAATTAAAGTTTTGTTTAATTAAATTAAACAATCATTGGAAACATTTATGCCAGGCAATAGAGATAATCCTTTAACATCGATTTCACTAATGTATTTACACCTACATTGCAGAAAAGCGCAGAAGGAAAATATTTTGTTATTCTATATTCGAAAATCAAATAGAGGCTCTCTCATCCTCTTTTTTTTATGCGGATTATTATAGAGAATCTACTTTTCATCACTAGTGACAATTTGTTGAAGAATAGGATCTCTGCGTGATATGGCGAGTGCACTGCATTATATGTACACAAATTCCTTCTCTTTGCACTTTGTTCAGTGGACCATAACCATGAATTTTTAAGCTTTGTGGATACTTCCTGGATGGTTTGCTTGGGATCAACTTCAATTTCAGTCAACAACCCATGGTCTTCCATATTTTATACGATCGAAGTGATTATTTTGATACAAAAATTAGTTTGGTCCTCAAAAAACATTAAAAATGCAACGTCTAATATAGAACTTATTCCCATTTTGCACTTCCATTCTTATAGGGTTCAACTATTTTTTTTTCAAATTAGCAATAAGCACACTAATTATCAATATATTTACGTTTTTAAAATTCGAAAAACATTACTTATGGGTACCCTTAACACATATTTTTTTCGCCATTACTAACAGGTCTTTCAAATTGCCGGGTTTTTTAAATTCTTGAATAAAACACAGATGGTGGTGTGAATTTGGCTAGGTCTAGTCTCATTTCAGAAGTCTAATGTGTGACATTTATAAAGATGGAGTCGTACACAATACAAATGCGTGTTAAAATTGCTGAACTATTTTATGACAATGAGCCTTCAGTGAAAAATGGTTTTACAAAATTACGTGAAATTTACGATTTCTACAATAGTCCATCTGAAAGCATTATTAATCGAACTGCTCAAAAATTTCAAGAAACTAGTTCGGTAGAAGATAAAAGAAGAGCAAAATACCCAGAAATGACTCCGAAATTTCCATTAGTCGATGTTCACAACAATTTGGACTCAATGAGTTCACAACATGGCGTATTTTACAAGAGGATTTAGCTTTGAAGGTATATAAAATTCAAATAACACAAAAAGTAAAGCCACTGGATCATTCAAAAGTCGTGCATTCATCAATTGGTGGATTAAAAAACCAAACAAATGATTTTTCTCAAAAAATTATCTTCAGATGAAGCACATTTTAAAATTGGTGGCTGTGTTATTAAACAAAATTGCCACATTTGGAATGAGAAAATCCACGATTGACTGCACGCTGGTTGGTGTGCATTATGATAAGGAGGTGCATATTCGGACCGCATTTATTTCAGAATGCTGCTGGAAAGAAAACTGGACTTTTGTGTGCTGAATTAAATAATGTTGATCTGGAGGATATGTGGTTCCAACAGGATGGTGCTACATCTCACTCTGCAAATGAAACAATTCATTTAATGAAAGAAAAATTTTCTTCACGAGTTCTTGCAACAAACGGTGACGTTAATTGGCCAGCAAGATCATGTGATTTGACACCGTTGGGCTATTTTCTTTGGGGTTGCGTGAAAAGTCAGGTCTATAAGAACAATCAACAATCGATTCCTGAACTAAAGGATGAAATTATTCGAGTTGTTGGTGAGATAAAGCCAAGGTTAGGCCAAAATGTCATCCAAAAGGTTAGACCAAAGAGTGGACATCTGTGGAGCTGCAAGATGTGGTTATTTGACAGATATGGTATTCTTTCTTGTTTAAATATCATACACTATGCTTCTATTATCAATAAAAGTGTTGTGAAATTGTGAAACGCAAATTCTGTTTTATTAAATAACTAAAAAAAGGCCCTTTATGAACGATCATTATTCCTAATAAATTATATTGATTCCTTTTCTTATATTCCTTTTTGAGGAAATAGGATATTCTATCTCTAGTCTACGTCTATATCTAGTTTACGGAATTTTCTTCAGCAGATTTATTCCTGCTGTCTTAATTAGATTAATTTTTCAGGCATCATAAGTCTGTTTTTCTTTCAATAATTACTAAAAACCTTCGACATTAATTAATGAAAAAGTTGTATAAAATAAAAAAAGAACATTCACTTTATTAGGATACATTTTCTACAACGGAATATGCGTGGTATTTGTAACAGTCTGATATGAAAGTTAATGAATAAAATGTAACATATAACAGTAATTAGGTTCCAAAGAATATTGAAATTCGTTTTTAATTTTGATTTGGATTTCAGCTTGTCTATTCGCAGCCGATAACAATTTATTTTAATCACCGATATGACATTTTTGGAACTTCTTGATCTTGTGTATTTTTGGTTGATTCTGGCTATTTATGTATCTATTTTGGCTTCACTCGTTTATTTTTATAATATTTATACGTATTTAAACGTATTCCCTACACCACCATTTATACCAATTATCGGTCATGTTTTTGACTATACTGACTCATATGGTAAGTATTAACCAATTATTAAATTATTTAACAATTATTTTTATTCTCTTCACGAAGTATCTTCATAGCCTCGGTTGCATTTTTCTTGATATTTTTTGTTCCAAAAAGTTTGCTTTTGATTTTTTTTGCTCCGAGTACGTCGATACTTCCTTCTGTTTAACGTAAACGTTTCCTTTAAAATTAATATATTGATACACATAAATACGACCCTAAAATTCTCTATCAGATCTAATTATAACACCGGTCGACACGATTTTTGGGTCTGACTTTTGCATGTGTAATTTTGGTTTCTCCTGCATTACAAATAATACTATTCAGCTCTATAGGCCTAGTGGCCTGTGGCTTCAAGTTCTTTCACTCTTCTTTTCCATCTTTTTCTGTCCAAAGCATCATTCTTTCAATACCTACTTTCCTCAAATCTTTTAACACCTCATCCAGCCATTTCTTCCTCGGTCACTCTCTTTTTTTCTTTCCCCCTTCGCCTCTCATCAGAATTCCTTTAACCCATCTCCCGCTAAACGTTACAAATAAATGAAAAAATAATTTTTCTGTTCAAAGTTTGCTTTTGTGGAAACTAGAGCAACTTTTCAAGAAAAATTACTACTTTTTATATTTTTTTATTATAATTTTATTTTAAATTACGATTAGAAAAGTTTTTGGTGAACATCAAGTCTTTTTAATTCAAAAATTTTAATAAACACTAGCACATAAATCTAAAATAACAAAAAATCAAATTCAAAAACGAATATGTTTAGTGGTTCTCTTATGTTTGTATGGGCTTTCTCGTATTAAACCCCAAATTTAATCTCTCATCATATTCTCATTGTATTGCCCTTGCTAACGTCGTTCAAAGTCCATCACATCTTGGTGAAAACGTTCTTCTTGCTTAAATTGGCCCAAGTGAGAATGTAGCATATGAAGTTGATGGGATATTCTGCAACCTATAATGTTAAAGCTTTCAAGTATAGTTTCAATCAATTCTTCATAATTGTCAGTTCTGTTGTTTCCAAGAAAACTATTAACAACTGCTTTAAGAGTCTCCCAGGCTTGTTTTTCATGAGCATTAAGGAATTCTGTGAAATCATCACTGCTCAATATCACTGTTTTATTTGTACTCCGACAAAAATACCCGCTTTAACTTTAGCTTCAGATAATTTGGGGAAAAATCCGTTTAAATATTCAAAAGCTTCAGAATTTGGATCCAGAGCTTTCACAAATTGCTTCATTAGGCCTAATTTTATATGTAACGGCGGCATCAATATATTCTTAAGCTCTACAATTGGTTCCGAATTCACATTATGTTTTCCTAAAAATTAGACTCGATCAGGCCATATAGGCCGCTGGTAACGTACTGAATCTGCTTGGCTCTTCCATAAGCAAAGGTGACAAGTGTATTTTGTATACTCGCCTTACTAGACTAGAGAATAGGTTTCCGTTGTGAGAAGAACTGCGTTTAAGTTTTTTGAAGAGCTATAGATGAAAAGCCGTCAATCAGAAGATATGCATGGTATTCCGATTTCCTCGTACAAATCAGTCACGCTATTACAGTAACAAAGGCCGGTGTCTTTGGTGAAAACACCTGAAAAAATTTATGGCGCTCTCTTTGATCAGTTATTTTCACATCATCTTCAAGCAAATTCCTACTTTAAAAATCCTATTCCTAATTTTAAAATATCTACTTTATTCTTGGGTCGGTTTAGGTCTCGTACTAAATCATTGAATTCTGTTGAGCTGATGAAATGTGGTCTAAAACCCTGTGACTTTATCATAAATTCACTACCATCGGTGTACTGGATTCTGTTGAACTTTGCGACGATTGAATTCCGAATTATCTAATTCCGATTATCTAATTCTGAACGAGATGGAACGAGAAAATTTTCACTATAAGGTATCGGAGAAGATGTTGAAGTAAGTTCAAGATAAAAAATCTTTTCAGCATTTTATCCAGATCGACACTTACTTGGATTAACGATACAAAAATAATAATAGTTTTTCTCCTCGATATCAAGCTAGAAATAATGAAAACAACTATTGTAATTTAAGTTTTATGCATAAAAAATTAAGAAATACTAAAATAGCATATTAATATGTTCGACATTTTTAAAAATTTTAAATTTTAGTTTTTTACTCTCTAAAGTATTTTTGCAATTAACACAAGCAAAGTGATTTTGAGGTTAAAATAGGCTTCATAAGCTTAGCAAAGCTTCAAATTTGTTACCACAGCAAATTGTTTTACTTCTTTACTTTAATAAATTCACCGCAAATAAAACAGAATGAATCAACATCCTGTTTACACTGTCTTGACGCCATTTTCTAACTTAGTAATACACAAGGGCGGTTGTTTCAGCTGCGATACACAAGTAAATACTCAATACTGTGCCCTTCACAAATAATATGCAATATGCTATCGGGTTAATCAAAGTGCTGCCAACTGTTGCTCATAAAATCAGTTAAAATTTTCAAAACTTACTTATCGACGTAAATCAGACAAAAGCAAACTTTAAAAGCTAAAAATGGAAATGTAAGTGTTTTTCGATGTCTAGAATAAGAATTCAAGCATTAGAACAGAAACCCAAAAAAAAAATGTGTCGACCTGTGTAAAAAAGGGTTGTCCTAGTTGTCCAATAAGAGTGTCAGAACTTTAAAATGAGGACCAATGATAACTATAAGTAAAAATTCCGTAATGTTTTATTTATCTTGAAGAACAAATAATGGCAATGCGTTCTGAAAATAATATCGTTTATGTCCCCTTCGGCTTATCTCGTGGAATGTATTCTAGAGCCTCAATTTTCGATATCTCTCATACATATCGCGAGGTATATTTTCAATCGTGGCTTCAATGTTTCATTTAAGTCAGGAATCATTCGGGGGTTTATTGAGATAATCCCCCAGATTTAACATAACCCCACAAAAAATAATTCAAGGGCGTGATATCGAATGATATTGGTAGCCAGATACTATTTCGCGAAATAAGTGTCCAAGGAACTTTTCTTCTAATAAATCGATTTTCTGGTAAAAAAATATTGCCAGAAAAATCGTTGCCTTGTCATCAAAAAGAAAGTCATAACACACCTTCAGCTCAAAAACAAACCCAAATAGTGATTTTCTGAGGATGAACAGACAACTCAGGTATCATTTCAAATCATCATCAATCCAAATCCTACAATTGTATTTGTTCATAAAACTATTAAACCAGAAAGAAGTGCGCTTCGTCGAAAAAGATTTACTTTACCCTCAAGTGGAGCTCGCATTCCAACTGCTCTAAAACCCAATTCGTAAATATATTTCCATCGTAAATTGACACAATGAACTAAGCACAGCATGAGTGACATTTACATTCTAAACAGTGTTGCCGCTATTACATTTCAAAATACTGGCTCTTATTGGAAACAGCACGCATTTCTTAATTGAATAAGGTGGCTAATCATATTCATAACTGTTTACAGAAGTACTTCAAAAATTAACAGAAAATCTTATAAAACATGGGGGTATAATCAGACAGTATATTGGACCAAGAAAACCCTCTTTGGTAGTAGCAAACAAAGAGTTTTTGGAATTTTTGTGCAATAACAATAAATATGTGTGCAAGTCCAAATTTTATGACCTAATTAAACCTTGGCTAGGTGAGGGATTGATAACTAGTGATGGTAAGTATACAGAGAAAAGCTTTAACCAGATGTACGTTTATTTCAATTATATCCAAGCAATGCATGTAAATACAATGAATTATATCATAGCCAAATTATATCATTATTACTTTTATTACATACTGGCCGCTACCCGCCCGCTTCGCTGGACGTAACTTGAAATAAGCATTTGCCAAAGAAAACATTGTAAAATATATGGAACAGATATTTTTGTAAATACAATACATACAAAATAAGACATTAACAAATTTAATATTTTATGAAACATTCAGACCCAGGTTAATGTTTATTTAAAAACCAATTATTTATTAGCAAAGAAACTTTGAAAATATAGTAGAAAATTTTACGATATTGGTTACCATAAGGCCGGTATAACGCAAATTTTCTTTTCCTATTTCTATGTTAAAAATGAATGAGAATTGTCCAACAAACAATTCTTCTAACAATTTTAAATTCAAAGAAATATGGCGTTTGTAACTTTAGATTCATAGCAAACTTATTACTTAGTATATTTTCATTAAATACATATGACCTGTTCCAATTATCCCGTCGATAAACGTAACAATTTTAAGTGCATAATTCATATTTTGGCGGTGATAGCAAAAATAAATACTTCATTCAATTTTTCTATTGGAACCTTTGGTGTGAAACACTAAACTTGAAGAGATTTACCACTAAACACCAAATCACTTTTTTTGATCTGTTCGACGCACGTTTCGCTAACCATGTTAGCATCATCAGGAGATGATTTAATCTAATTCTAAAACTAAAAAATGTTCTATTTATATTAAAAACCCTATCTAATGAAGCGTGTAAAAATCATGAACCGTGAAGTTTACTAAGCCTTACATTAATAATTGAAAAAGTTGCCTGAACGGGATAGGTCCTTTGTCTCGGTTCATGATTTTCCTACATTTTTTTATTTGAATGCTTTCATATGCATCCAAAGGCCTATTATTATTAACACTTTTAATTAGTCTTAAATTATTAATATTTACTGTAGTCGTATTCGAATGCATGTTGGGCAACACAAGATTTTTTAATTCTCTCATATCTAATGTGGGCAATATGTTCTTTATATCTTGTCAATATGGAACTTTTGTTTGCCCTTACCTTAATATACTTTTGATCACAGTCTTGGCAACTAATTTCGTCAATCCCCGACTTTTCATGTTGCTCTAGGTTGTCCTTTGGATTACCCAGAACTTCTCGTAATTTATTATATAGTTTGTACACAACCTTAATGTCCACTTTTTTCATAATTTTGTCTAGCCCTCTTGTTAATTGGGTATCAAATGGTATTACCATGAATTTCTTTTTGTTTTGATCCTTTTGAAAAGTCGAAGATTCTTTCAATAATTTTCTGAACTGGAAAATGAATTAATCTATTTACCATAAAATTTAAACTAGCCATCTTATTTTGGAAACTATGATTTGAATCGTTAGGAATGTATCTCGAAGTGGTGGTGTTTTTTCTGAAAATATCAAAATCTAACCCAATTTTATTGTTTCTACTGTCTTTACTTTTTCTAAAAGATGAATTCAGTTACTTTCCGAAGGTATGGTTAAGATATGTGGATGACATTTTTGCTATTTTCGATTCTAAAAATAAAATTTAGATGGTTTTATTAAGCACTTGAAACAAGAACTCGAAAACAACGATAGTTTACCATTTCTGGATGTTTTAGTCAGTAAAAACAATAAAAATAGGTTAGATTTTGATATTTTCAGAAAAAAACACCACCACTTCGAGATACACTCCTAACGATTCAAATCATAGCTTCCAAAATAAGATGGCTAGTTTAAATTTTATGGTAAATAGATTAATTAATTTTCCTTTAAATAAAGATAATTATAAAAAAGAATTAAAAATAATTAGGGAGGTATCTGAAGTGATTGGTTATATTATTTAGAAAACATAAGTTGAGAAAATTATTGAAAGAATCTTTGACTTAGATAAATCATTTGACTAGATTAAATCATCTCCTGATGATGCTAACATGGTTAGCGAAACGTGTGTCGAGCAGATCAAAAAAGGGATTTGGTGTTTAGTGGTAAATCTCTTCAAGTTAAATACTTCATTATTTTTTGGATGAACATTTTAGTTTTTAATATAAATAGCTTAAACAGTATCTATCGACCGAGTTTTTATTTATTTACTGGTTCAGACGTCTTTATTTCTAACAATATTTATTAAAACGATTAAAACTATAAAATAAAATACTCAAGACTTCTCTATAAACGACGTTTTTGGTTTTCTTATCTGGGGAAGAATGACCAGGTTATCAGGAGAACCGATAACCAATTGAACTGACTGAGCATGCATCATTAAAACTGATAATGAGAAAAGCAGTCATTTCTTAAATCAATACCAGCCACTTTCAAACTCTGTTCTTGTGCTTTATTGATAGTCATGGTAAAGCAAACTAACATGAAATTGCAGACGTTTAAATTTAGTGGTAGTCGGGTGGAATTCTAAATTTTTAAAAATTTAAATTTTTAAATTTAATTAAGCAAATTAAATTTCATTGTAAAAAAATTACCATGTAATTACAATACTAAAATGGAGAGATAAATGTGATAATTTAATGACAAGCTCTTTTCATGATGACTTTAAACAATTATCTGAAGAAAAAGGAGAACTATTTTTTTTCGATATAAAACTGTTTAACTCTTATAAATTACGTAGAAAAATTGATGGTAGAAAACTATGAATAAACTTTATTTTAGACTTCGACGAAAGCATTATAGAAGCTTACAAAGTGGAACTTTCAAACGACATCAAAATCTTCCCAATTAATTGAGCAATACTTTTCTGCTTTTAAGTTGATGCAAAAATTCGATACATTTTTTTTGAGAAAAATTGAAAGCAAATTATATTTACTAGAAATTTAATTTAACCAATATAGCATGAATAGGTATAGTAAGTTTTATCGTCCATGCTGCTTCGAAGCGATCTAAATAAATGGTAGCCGGAAGGCAGGCATAAGGTTAGGAGTGTATAGTACAACAGTTGGGCGAAAACATAAAACCCGTCCATCAAATTATAAAAGTTTCAAGGGGTTTCAAGTGTCAAGGGGTCTAACATTGTTTCGATGGAACACAATGAATTAGCCACCAGATTGGGTAATTCATTGTTCAAACCACTTCTAGTCAATTACTCGCTTGGAATCAGTTGTAAACAGTATCTCTCCGAATTAATGGTCTGGTTTTCAGGTAAGAGCTCTTAAGGGGTGCAATACCTTTACACGCCTCAAAATCAGTCATTTTTCAGAAGTGTTTTTAAAGATAATAAAATAATTGTCATTTCATTCATAATTTTAAAGTTTTAACATAATTTTATTTGATCTTTAAATAGTATAAATCTATTATTATTATTTTTATTTTTTACAAAATAATTTGTAAGGCTCAATAAATTTTTTTCGGTCGTCTCTGGCGGGTGGTCCAAAAGTGCTGGACTCGTCACTCTTTTTCTATTCATCTGAAACAAAAAAAATGCATTCTATTTCTTATATATGCACGGGAAGGATAAACCTAAAAAAAACAATAAAAAAGTATTAAATTAAAAATTAAAGATGTTTTTAAAAAATGTTCTAATTTTGTACTATTTTTTCGATATTTTTATCCCCAAGAAGTAGTTTATTTACACGAAATCTTTAAAACATTAGGTGTATCCCTCCGATAATGATATACCGAAAAGCCTCCCAAAATGTCAGCCAAATCGATCAAAAACTTTTTGAATTACAAAGCGAACAGATTTTGAAAACACAGTTTCGAGATAATCGCGTTGAAAGTTTCAGTATGATAAAACGATTACTTTTACTGACTTCCCGATAAATCAGCGATCCCAGAAGCATATAATTGACCTTCAGCCTTTTCGAAAAGCTGGTTTTTTTCAACCTGCTGCTGTTTTCGGGCTGTAACAGCTGCTTTTGTCTCGAAAAGACTCCTCCAGTTGTGTCGTTAATCGCGCCTCATCGGTTGTTTCGGCGAAAATTTTGGCATAGGTGCCAATAATTATACTTGCACTTTACACACAAATACACTTATACTATTACTAGTACTTGACCCGAAACTTTCTCCATGTTTATCAGTAAAATGATTACTTTAATAATGTCTTTTTGTAGATTTTTTTCGATATTATATAAGAACATTATATAAGAACAAAAACATATCTAAAATAATATAAAAAGCACTGGAATGTCTACACCTCGTATTATAAACAATCATTTCATAGATATAAGCAATGTTAAATTACTATATCCAGAAAAGAAAAGTAAAAAATTAAACCTACTAGAAATATTGGAAATAAAAATATCCTTAAAAAATGGTCATATAATAACCACGAATGGCTAAACATCCTGCTAATATTTAACTAACAGTTAAGTACTGTATATTCACAGAACTCTTCGTTCTCTCTCTGTTAGACAGTGACCCACTCACTCTTTCGTTTGCGCATCTCAGAGGCCAAGATGCTGATTATGCTGTCTAGGTCGCGATATGCGGGCTCCAGCGCGCTCGGCTGTATGTGCGATAACTTTGTAAATATTTTTATTTTTCCTCTTGTCAGTATATTCCCAATATATTCTATTTTCGAAAAATGAAAAAAAAATCAGTTTTTTTTTTATTTCCAAAGGGATTTCCCGCCTTAATAAACGATGTCATTCCATTCCCACCTAATGCAGAGCATAACCTTCTTCGGATGTAATTTAGAACATGATGTATCACTAAGATTAAAATTGTTTTCACGAAACTTTCTGAACCACTTACGGCACCTGGAATGGTCAAAGGTACCCTCATCGTACACAACACATATATTTTTAACTTTAAAAAACACAGCCAACTAACACAATTTTTTCCGTACTCGCTTAAATTCCTTCTGTCAAACATCATAACATTACATATATGAAGTAGATATCAATTCAGTTTTGCGATGCAATGACCTCTAGCGCCAAAAACCGGATAAACTTTTACTTCAACCCAGTATAATCACTAACGAAAGGTTTTCAAAACGATGCATTATTTGTAGTTATGCATTTTGTAGTATGCATTGTTATATCAAACAAAAAAATAATTTAGTTATAATTTTAAATCATATTTTTGTTTAAGTTATATTTTGTATAGTGAACATATATAAGAAAGGAGATAGAACGGATGTAAACAACCAGAGACGGATATCTCTTCTCCTCGTTTGTTACAAGATTCTATCTCAATGTCTACTAGACTGAGCATAGGGACAGTTAGAACCTAACATTGGTGAATATCAAGCAGGTTTTCGATCTGGCAGATCCTGCCCTGAACAGATCCTGAATCTAAAGTTGATACTATGACATCAAAAACTGTACATTAAAAATATCGTCTTTATTCCAAATCTTGAAAGAACAAGGGCTAGATCTGAAAAGGCTGGCAATTATTAAAGCCACGCTAATTAACACAAGGTCAAAAGCTAAATTCATGGGTGACATCTCAGAGCCCTTCGAAATTAAAACTGAAGTGAGACAATAGGTTGGACTATCGCCACTCTTATTTAACTGTATTCTAGAAAAAGTAATATTGGAGTGGCGTGAAAAAAAGTCGGCCCTGAATATTGACCAGCCCATTGAACTGGGGAGAACCAACATCAAAATTGATTGTCTAGCGTTTGCTGATGGACTAACAATTTTGACGCAAGCTATATTAACGGCATCAAAACAGATTGAAATCCTAAAAGAAACAGCAGAAAACGTAGGACTCCAAATTTCCTTTGAAAGGACACAATACATGACCTGCAACAGACTAAGAGCACCATTTCTAAAAACAAGATATGGTAACATCAGACGAGTCTCTCAGTTTAAATATTAAGGTGAAATAATCATGGAAAAAGGGTTGGAAAAAGCGGCCAATAAGGGTAGATGTCAAAGAATGGAAAAGGCATTGAGACTTACACAAAATATTTGCAACAAAAAATGCACATCTAGAAACACAAAACTGAGACATTACAACACAATTATTAAGCCAGAATGTCTATATGGGACAGAAACGCTTATTTTGAATAGAAAGAGAGACATCGAGCACATTGAAAAAAAGGAAAGAAAAATCATAAGAAAAATCTTAGGCCCCAAACAAATAAATAGTACAACATACCGAGTTCGAGAAAACCAAGAAATCAAAAAATACACAGATACATAGCGATATGAGAAAAAGAAGACTTAAGTTTTACGAACACATAAAACGGATGAATCCGAGTAGGCTAACTAGACAAATAGTCGAATTTTATGAAAATAGGAGTAGAGCTAAAGTAGAAATAATTAAATGGATTGCTGCAATTAAAGAGGACCTAAGATCAGCAAATATTATACAAAGTGAAATTCAGGATAGAGGCTGTTTCAGACACAAGGTTAACGTTTGCAAGGTTGGCCAGAGATAAAAATGTAAGGAAACTGGAACAACTTGGTTTGACGAAAGGGAAAAAGCTCATAGAGAAAAAATTGAATTATTATGGGCGCAAAGGAAGGCTAACAACAAACGCCTCTAACTGTATTTCGCGTGGTCCACCAGGGCCCATACGTGAATAATAATAATAATAACATATTTAATATATGGAGTGATTTTTTTAGTGCGTCCAAACTCTAAATTCAAATAAAACAGCAACTAAATTAGATGCCTTGAAACTATTTATTTATTGTTAAAAAAAAATCGGACAAATGGTCGCCGTGGCTACTGCTGACAAAGCACATTCTGTCACTCCATTTCCTATCACTTTTTCAACAAATTGGGATCTTATGTCTGCAATTGTTCGAGTTATGTTAGCTTCCAAGAGGTTGCTGGTTTATCGGCATAGAGCAAAGATTTAACATAACCTCAAAAAAATAACCTAATGGCGTTAAATTACATGATCTTGGTGGCCAATTAACAGGTGCGTTCTTCGAAATAATGTTTAATCTTGGCACTCACTTCCTCGATAAATCGATTGTGGTGTTAGCTAAACGACATGTTGGCTGAACGACACTCCTGTTGAAATACATCTCATACCATTCAAATTCGGAATTGAATATAATCCACGTAGTTGAATAACCAAGCCCAACTTCCTGCGAACGGTGACAAATTGATAAATTTGAAACTTCATCCACACTGCCGGCAACAGCGGTCATATTTTCTCCGAAACATACAGTTTTTTGTCTTGTTTTGTTTTAATATCGAACAACGTGAAATGAATCCGGGGTTTATCGACAATGATACGTTTATCGACGATATACCACTATATTTGGCGCACAAAACACTGATTTTGATAATAAATTTGAACAATTTTCAATCGTTGCTCTGATGTTAAACGTTCCATGAGGATTTGCCAGACTATTGAGACACAGATAACACTGGGGAACAGCAATTTTGTTTATTTGGATCTGTGACTTGTTTTTGACTAATTTTTCATTTTTCGTTTTTCTCTATCACGTCAAGTTCTTAAGCTATAGCATACCCCTCATTTTACCTTAAAAGTATACATACGAAAGGAAATAAGGTGAGATCTGACCAAATAGATTAGAATATTTTATTCATACAGAGGTTAACATATTATTAAAAGTTTACATATAAAAATTGTGTTTATACAAAAAATAAATAAAAGATATTATGGTAAAAATTTCTTCTTATAGCTTTTCCTGGAGTGTTCAGTTTGTGGACATTCTCGCTTGATGCTCCAACAGTAGTCAGCCATCATACTGACATCCCATCTACCTTGATACCGTGCTTCCATAACCTTCAGATCTTGGTAGAATCGCTCGCCCTGTTCATCTGTAACAGCACCACGATTTTCTGGGAAGTTAGCAAGATGACTATGTAAGAAATGCAGTTTGATGCTCATGTTGCAACCAAGCTTTTTAAAGCTCTCCAAGAGTTGTTGAACAATTTCGATTAATTCGGGGCTCGTGCATTTCCAAGAAAGTCTTTAACAATATTTTTAAAAGCCAACCAAGCAGTCCTTTCAAATTCGGTCATTGTTTCAGTGAAATTTCCATCTTTAACGAGTTGCCGAATCTGTGGACCATCAAACACATCAGCCTTCATCTTTTCATATAACAGGCTAGGGAATGCCGAAATGATATACTTAAAGCAGTCTCCTTCAATTGACAAAGCCTTAACAAATTGCTTCATGAGACCTAGTTTTATATGCAAAGGCGGAAATACAATGTTTTTTCTGTCGACAAGTGGCTGATTTAAAATGTTTGGATCACCAGGTTTTAGGTCAGATCTTGGCGGCCAGTTCGATTGCACCCAATGCTTCTCACGAGCTCTGCTGTTCCACATGCACAAAAAACAGGGATACTTGGTATACCCGCGTTGCTGACCAAAAAGGAAACAGACCATTTTAAGGTCAACACAAATGATCCATTGGTGCATGTTATATTGCAAGAAGTCAATGACTTTCTTTATGTCGCCATATTCTTCTCGCAAAAAAACTAAATGACCTATTGGGACTGAACCGTATAAATTTCCATTATGTAGAAGAACACACTTCAAGCTACGCTTTGAGCTATTTATAAACAATCGCCTTTCAGTTGCGTTGTAGTTAGAAATGGCCAATTCTTTCATTAACCCTTCTACGTTCTGGCAATATACAAATCCATTATTATTTCGGAAGTACTGCCTAAATTCACTTTCTCTGGATCGATAGTAAGTGACTTTAGTTCCTTTCTCAAGCAAATTTTTTTCGTGCAGTCTTGATGCTAATAATTCCAATGCTTTTTTGGATAGTCCCAAATCTCGTGCTAAATTGTTTAATTCATGTTGATTGAATCCTTTATGAACAGAATCATTGGAAACTTTCAATTCTTCATCGGTGGAGTCACTTCGATCTTCACTTGATTCACATTCTTGTATTTCTAAAGAAGGTAATTCTTGAAAAACTGGTACTGGAATTTCAGCTGAATGAGGCACAGGGCGTATAGCTGACTAAATTAGGGTACTCAATTTTTCTTGTTGAATCCTAATGTTTTCACTATGCAAAAGTACCAATCACTTAAGTGATCTTTGGGCTCTCGCCAAACCATTGGTATACCAAACGAAAGTTTATTACGTGTTCTCTTTGTCCACATTCGTAAACTCTCTACACACTCCTTGTACACTTTATGAGGGACCCATGATTTATCTTGGTCACCTATTTTCACTTTAAAATAAGCAAAATGGGCTTGCCTGACAAATGTACTAAACTTAGTCCGTTGAATGGGGATGGTAAAACTGCCACATATATAACAAAATGAATCAGGGCTGTTTAAACACTTACGACGAGAACTACCAGAGGCAGACATAACGAAAATCTGTAGTTGTGTATGTATACTTTGACTTCACTATATCAGAGCGACACAGACCCGCGTACTTTAGCATCTCATGCGTAACTGACCGAACTAGTTTTGGATGACGCAACGTCACTCACGCCCCCACTCCTAGGTCGAAGAAGGTTCGCCGGTAGGAGAGCAGTAGTGACTTCTGTGATTCGCCAAGCTTAGTCGGATGCGCAACAACTGTAGAGAAAAAACTTGACGTGATAGAAAAAAACTAAATAAAGTTTTGGAATTAGCATGTCAATTTACGTATAAAACAGCTTAAATATCGAACTCAACAGAAATTATTTTTCAAATTGTTCCCCAGTGTAATCAAACACATTTCGCTTGACAGCGATCCCTATCGAAATTTCAGACACTAAATCAGCGTTTTTTCAATATTTTTAGAATAAAATAGAAAATATAATTTGATATTGATATAAACTGAGTATTAAATACTAGGTTTGCTTATGATGTATGTATTTAATAGAGACAAACTTTTTGTGTTCAGTGTTGAAACCTTAACAGATTAGACAAACTTACTCTAAACAAAGATATTTTCTTTCAGGTGAAAAATGGAAATCCAGAAGGAAAGTATTAACAGCCAAATTTACTCAATCTGCAACTCTGAAAAGTTTCATTGGAGTATTTGAAACAAAAAGCAACATATTGATATCTGTTCTGAATGGCTTTCATAATAAGGAAGTTAATTTACATCCTATTATAAAACGATTCACTTTTGATGTCATATGTGGTACGTATTAAACCTTTAAAGCAAAAAATCTTTGATAGAAGAGCAACTTATCGGTTATCTAACGTATTGCCGGAAAACATAAGAGATACCATATCATTGGCATTTAAGCAAAATATCACGAGGTTTGTTCATGAGGTTCACGAGTTCACGAGGTTTGTCGCCTTAAGGCTGTTGCAATAATCGATAATAAATTGTAGGGATCGTTATATACGCATTAATTTTGTATTGATTTTCTTTTTTTTTTGTTGCTTTTTTTTATAAATTGTCTCAAATGGATTTATTCTGTCAAACAATAAAGGTTATTATTATTATTATTATCTAAGTCTGTTATTATATAAGCATTGTTTTTGACTTGATTTTCTTTTTTATCTTTGTTATTTTTTTTTGTGAATTGTCTCATAAATGGATTTATTCTGTCAGACAATAAAGATTATTATTATTATTATTATTATAAAGAAATTGTGCGCGCCTCATTCAGGTCGGTGTTTGTTCTTAAGCCTTAATATATGGGGTGGGGTTGTGTCCTTTTTCATCCTTTTGTTCTTATTTAATGTGCCTGTGCTGAATGTTGTGACGGTTTTTCTTTTTCTAAAATTTCGTATTTCTTTTCTTGAGTTTGACTCACACACAAGAAGTGCTTTGTGGCTTGTAGGTTAGTATTCTTATTATGTAAGCGTTGGATCTAGACATACAGGCTGTATGGTATTATATTGAAAATTATTGTATTGTATATTGTAAAGATTGTATTATGAGAATCTTAATAATAATTAAAAAAATCTCTCTGCTTGAAATATAACATACATATTTTCACGATGACAAAATTGATACATATATACATATACAGTACAGATTGTCTAACAAGAAATCAGGGTTTGTTTTAGTATAAAAGAAGTAGTCTCCAGTTGTTAGTTTTCTGTTAGTTGCTTGACGGGGAGCGAGCCCCACCCATCCCTTACATTGAAGGGCACATGTTTTACCTGTTGGTGGTTAGATTCATTATGGTACCGACATATGATCTCTCAATAAAAATAGGGAGACCCTATCCACAATCAAACAAGCCATACTTTCGCCGACTTTTCTTCGGATGGTTTATACATGCAGTTTTTTTATTTCTTTGGATTGCGTCCCATGAGACAACAGTGGTCGGGAGTTATACACCAACCGCTGGGTTCCACAATCTGATATGGAACACATAACAACCTGCGTTCCGACAAAATGAGCATTCTTTTAGTTGTTTGACCGGAAGCGAGCCCCCATCCATTACATTGCAGGGCACATGTTTCCTCTGTTGGTGATTATTATTGGTGGTATGTCAATGGCTTATACATGCAGTTTTTTTATTTCTTTGGGCTGCGTTCAATGCCACAACAGTGGTCGGGAGTTATACATCCCCAACCGCTAGGTTCCATAATCTCATATGGAACACACAACAACCTACATCTCCACCATAATGAACATTGGTTAGTTGCTTGACTGGAAGTAAGCCCCATTCATTTCTTACATTGGAGGGCATAAGTTTCGTTTGTTGGTGATTAGACTCATCAGAATACCGGCATATGCTCTTTCGTCAAGAATATGGTGACCCTAGAAAGTATAGGTTGTTTGATTGCTGATAGGGTATCCCTATTCTTGACGCGAGAGCATATGTCGATACCATGATGAGTCTAGCCATCAACAGATCAAACATGTCTATATTAAACAATTTACACTAAACAAGGTTTTATTTAAAATAGAAAAATATTCATATTAGAAAAAATTATTGAAATCTAAAAATTACAATAATTAAAAATATGATTTTCAGAAACTGCAATGGGAGTATCATTTAATCCTCAAACAAAAACCAGCAATACTAAATATGCTGAAAGCGTTGAAACTCTTTGTGAAGTAGGGTTAAACAGAATGACATCTTTTTTTAAATATTTCGATATCTTCTATCAGTTCACTGATGACTGTCTTAGAGAAAGACAAGCATTGGCTGTTATTGATGCGACATTGGAAAAAATTATTGAACTAAAAACAGAAAGAAGGAATATATGGAGTGACAATGGAAATATAAAAGACTTTCTTGATTTATTGTTGGAAGTCGAAATCAAAGGGAAATCATTAGATCGGAGTGATATTAGAGAAGAAATCAATACCTTTATTTTTGCTGTAAGTTGAAACATGATTTATGGAAATATAATAATTAAGGTTATTTATTTGGTTAATGCAAATGTTCGTCCCATTTTTGGCAATAGATAGCATTGCATCGCAAAACTATTATCTGCATGTTATCTGCAGATAAATTTGTTACCTGCATCGCAAAATTGTTATGTACTTTACACGTATAAAATTTTGATCTTTGTCAACAGGAATTTCAGTGATCATTTTGAAAGTAAAGTGTAGATTTTGTTAAGCATTAATAATAGAAGACAGTTCTAAATACAATTTTAATCTTAGTGATAGCCTAAGTTCAGCGACCAGCCGAGGTTGATGAAAACGAAATATTAGCGCTAATTAAGAGTGATCAGCATAGAACAACTTAAGAGATCAGATAAATACTTGGAATCAACTAGTTAACAGGGTCAAAGCTATTACGTCAACTCAAAATGGTTATCAAGGCTGATGATTGGATGTAGAAATTTGATAAACTGACTTTCCACTTCCGATTCTCTATTAAACCAGTTTTAAAGCAGATGATTTCTGTACAATATTGTTAAGCGTAAGAAATCATGAAGTAAGCGCGAAGATAGCCATTCAACCAGTCCAAAAACCAGATTACATCCGAAGAACGATATGCTATGTATTTGGTGGAACGGGAAGGGAATCATTTAATATGAGCTGTTTCCTGCAAACCAGACCATAAAATACTATTTACAACTAAGTGAATTAACACGCAATTCAGCGGAAACTACCTGAATTATCCGACAGAAAGAGCGCCAATTAAATGTAAGTTCCATCGAGACAATACTAGACCAGCCGTGTCTTTGTCCACACGACACAAACTTTTACAACTTGACTGAGATATTTTGCCCCCTCCACCGTACTCTCCCGACCTTGCGCCCTCCGACTATCATTTATTTAAATAGCTTCAAAATAGTTTAGATGATAAAAACCTAACTACCTTGGAACATTTTAAAAATCACTTGGATCAGTTCTTTTATTAGAAACCCCATATGTTTTGTAAACATGGAATCATACAGTTACTGGAGAGATAGAGAAAGGTCAACAAAGAGAATGGTACATACTATATTTTTCTCAAAAAAATGGGACAAACTTTTATATCAACCCAATACATCACGTTCCCATTAATTAATACTTTGAGATAATAAATATTAGTAAAGTGTGGTGTAAATGATCCTAGTTTTTAAGCTTGGTGACACAATATTGCTTTTTCAAACCATTACCAAATTCACGGACCGAGAAGTAGGCATCTACTGTAATTAACCATCCAATTGGTCAAGCTATGCATAAGATTGAATTTGGTTTTTCTTTGCAGGGATATGACACCAGCTCAACAGCTATTTCTTTAGCTCTTTATGAAATTGGTAAAAATGCTAATATTCAGGTAAATTTATATTAATTATTTTTATATCTAATTAATAAAAACTGTTATAAACATAATCCAACAGAATGATAAGCTAATCCTTAGTACAATAACAAAAATATCATGTTTATGTTCTTGGATATTACAATGTCATATTTTTATAAACTTTACAGAAAGTTAATGCACGGTTTGATCATATAAATAAATAATCTTCTATATAATGACAAATATAAAATTGCTTAGATACCATCAAGAGTATTTATATAATTTAATACTAAATATTATAAAAAAAAAACTTGTATACTTTTTTTTGGGTAATTTGGTAAACTTCCAAAAGTTTCTTCTTAGCTAAAGGTCTAGGTAGAATTAGATACTTCATCATATAAGATAGTGACAAAAAGTAAAGATACTTTTAATTATTTTTGATTTCACGATTTTGATATTATTATATTAAATTAATTTTTCAAAATATTTTTCGTGATATTTGTTTTACACTTTGGATGTGACTGTTGTGTACTGTACATGTTTGTTTTATTATGGATAAATACACGTTGGAAAGGAATTTGTGTAATTTACAATAAAAAAAGTTGCATTATTGCAACTCAACTTGAATTTAAGTGAAAATATTCTAATTGTTCGGAGCCTCATAAAAGACGAGAGAGGTTCCTCCAGAGATCCAAGAATAGAGCGAAGCCCTGAAAATATTGCGTATGTGGAGGAATCTTCACAAACTTTCTTCACGCAGTTTAGGCCAAATTTTGAATTTGGTAAGATCAAACTGTTCATGCTGTCTATAAACAATAACATGCTGTCTATAAACAATAATAGACGCTTAAAATAATGTCGTGCCACCGTAAACCACTTCCATCAAATTGACAATTTTTAAACAAAATTAATAATGAGCTAATAGATAATTTTTTATGGTGATATTTGAAGGAACGCTTTTACATAAATAAGTCCCAAACCATACAGCACCTCAAGGACAACAATGTGAAGTATTCGACGTATATCAAAGTACTGCGTATCTACTGAGTTTGTGCAACATTTTATAACAGTAGATGAAACATGCATTTACCATTACAGGTCATAAACTGAGCAAAGATCCAAACGGTGAGTGGAGAAGTTAAAAGTCCGCAAAAGAAACTGAAAACAATTCAATTTGCGGAAAAAGTCATGGCTGCAGTTTGTTGGAATTTTTGTGGTGTGGAGCCTATAACAGTAGTTGCTCAGCATTTCTCACAGTAAACAATTTTTCAGAGCAAAACACCACCGGTTCACCTCTTGTATAGGGTTTCAATAACACGAAAAGTAAAAAGGAGGAAGGGGAAAGCAAAAAAAATCTTCAGCAGCACTATTTTCTTCTACGCCCTACCACTTTAAAAACCCACGAGCCGCCACTGGCCCATAGACTACCCGGTAAAAAGCACTACTATTACCGGAGAGTATAATGCAAAATTTGCTGACTTGCCACTTGCTAAATAAATAATTCAAAATAAAAATGAACTATTGCACGAGGGTCAATCAAATATAAACAGGGTGAATCAAATATAATTGTTTTATACATATTTATTATTTATAAAATAATACAAAAAAATATTGATCATTTTTCGACATAGACTCGTCCTCGCTCTACACATTTTCCCCAACGGTTTGGAAGTTTGTGAATTCCTTGCTCATAAAAACTTTGAGTTTGGATCATCAGCCAATTGTGCACGAAGTCCTCCACATCTTGATCATTGTCGAATCGTATACCCATCCAAATGCATATTTCAAGGGCGCAAACAAAGAATAATCCCAGGACGGCAAATCTGAGCAGTATGGAAGGTGTTCAAAGGTTTCCCAATGCATATTCTCCAGTATTTCCTTCGTCAAAACCGCTATGTGTGGCCTGGCGTTGTCATGGAGAAGTAGGACGTCTCTAATGGGGCGTATTTTGATCCTGTAAGCAGATTTTATTGTTCTACAACATCTGGTAATAGTAGGCAGCATTAAACGTACGTCGATCATGTAAAAAATCAATCAGCAAAACTCCCTTCCAGTCAAGCAAGTCAAGCTTCCTTCTTCATTCCTTACCTACCATTTTCGATTCTGGGGTATAATAATACACCCATGTTTCATTACATGCCACGATAGACTTCAAAAAGTCTCTCCTTCCCGCCGAAATCGATTCACCAGTCTCTTACTGATTTGGAATCGGATATTTTTTGATCTTCAGTCAACAACTTCGGAACCCATCGGGCACAGATTTTATTGAAGCCAAGATGATTTCTTATGATTGTTTGGGTACTTCCAAAGCTAATGTCTATCTTTAAAACGATTTCATGAATAGTCAACCGCCGGTAGTCTTCGATAAGGTCGCGAACTGCACCAATATTATCAGCAGTGACATTTGACCAGGAACGTCGATTATGACTCATATTTTCTCATCTACTCTTAAACTTCTTAGTCCAACCAAACACTTGGGTTTCAGGCAGGGCATCGTTCCCATACTGAACCATCAAACGAATTAATATTTCGGATGATTTATCGCCTTCCTTGGTTAAAAACTTTATCATAACCCGTTGCGTAACGGATGGTGGAACCTGTTGCTCACTCATGGCTGTTCTGACAAAAGAAACAGTTCACCAAGCGTTTCCCCCATTCCTAATACATTGCGCTGCAACGACCTACACTGACAGCCCGCTCATGGTTGGCTGAGGAAAGTAATTGTAAAATTCCGGTTTATATTTGATTCACTCTCGTAAAAGTCAGAGTAAATAAAAGATATGTCGTTCAACGATGTGCAAGTTACCAGCGAGGTAAATCAACAAAAAGCCGATTTAACAGCATATTGAATATTTAATTGGATTTAATTATATTACCTATTTGATAATCAACCTAATATACTATTTCCTCAAACTCATTTTAATTGCCACAGAGAAAATTATTAATAGAACAGCGCGATCTCTTCAATGATGATTTTTACAATCCTCAAATTACATATGAAAATCTGCAAGACATGTTTTATCTGGAGATGGTGATTAAGGAGACTTTACGATTTTACAGTATTGTACCATCGATTGGAAAAAGGATCACAAAAAAGTTAAAATATGGTAAGTAACTTTTATTTGTTTCGGTAAGATATGGGATGATTTTTTTAGTGCGTTCGAAGTTTCAATTTAAATAAAACAACAACCAAATTGCCTTGAAAATATTTATTTTATGTGAAATAACATTCAATGTTTAAATACAATCTCAGACAAATGTCTGCCGAGACTACTTCTTACAATGCATTCTGCCAATGCAATTTCCAACCACTTTTTTAAAGCAATTGTTGTCTGCAATTGTCCGAGTTATGTAGGCTTCCAAAGATTTAATATAACTCCAAAGAAAATCATCTAATTGCGTTAAATCACATGACATGTGTGGCTAATTAACAGGTTTGTTCCTCGAAATAATTTTCTAACCGAACGGTGCCATTGGAAAATATCGAATCGATTGTTTGATTGGCTGTATGACATGTGAAGTCGTGCTGATGGAACCACATCTCCTTCAGATCAATACCATTCAAATTCGAAATTTAATAATCCACATAGTCGAATAACGAAGCCCAACTTCCTGCTGACGGCAACGAATTGATAAATGGATACGTGGAAATGGGCAGTGTGGAATTTGTTGATAATTCGGTGAATACATCACGAAGATCAAATTCACGAAGTGCTCTAGAAGTTTGACGTACAGAACACTGATTTTGATAAAAAATTTGCAAGGGTTGCTCTGATGTCAAACGTTCCATGATGATTTGCAAACTCACAGTTCATTTGACGACTCCTATTGAAAGTTCCGGCACACTAAAAAAATCACCCTTTATAATAGTTAGATGTATGCAACATGTATTCATTTCGTTTTTATCCGCTGTGATACATGATTCTCCATTTATCTAGAAGGTCAAAAGTTCTATTTTTAATATTTCAGAGATTGTTAGTGAAAAACGGAGGGAGTTTTGGTAGAAGCTCAAATCTGATAAATATTCATCTTCGAGAGCAAAACTTACTCTAAGCATATAAGCTAAGTTGCAATCCTTTCCGTGGGTCTACGTTGTGATGGTCTAACATAATGCCCCTTTTGCTTTCTATTGCGGTACAGTATTGTTAAACAGTGGCCATTACCAATTATTGCTTTGGTATTATCAACATGGGAGATCAGAGGTCTTCGAATGTGAGATGCATCTTTAAAATCAAGATTTTCAATATTTAAATTATCTAGAATATCAACAATCTATTATCAAATAAAATTTACAATCAGTGCTTTCCTCGTTAGTGTTCAAATAATATAATGTGTTGAGTTCCATTAAATATGAACACCTTGAATTATTGAATTCAGTTATTCAATTTTATTCATGTTTGGAATTAAAGTATCTATATTAAACAACAAAATTTTAAACAATTTAATCAGCCAATTAGCTATATCAACTGATCGATTAAGATAGTCGATTTGGTCTTCGATTTGGTCTATCGCAATTGAGGCTTTTGTTGGCACCTGGATAAATGCCTCTTCCACATAATGATAATGTCACATCTCTGATCAATTAATAATAAATCAAGATCTTTATCGTCAGTAAAAATTTAATGCGTCTTAAAATGTCAATAGATGAGAGTACAGGATTTCCTATATATAATGCCCAATAGTGAGTTAATTTATATTATCATCTACAATAGCCCTACAGACAAAACGAGTAAAATCTCTAACGTCTCGTACTTCTCTTAATCGTTCTAAAATGATACCAATAATGGAAATAAATCACAAAATTCAAAGATCAAATTAGAAAACAAAACCAACAATTGTGCTAATTTAAGGTAACTATTAGTATTGTACTATAGTATTGTTGCTAATTTAAGGTAACAATAACAAATATATATATATATATATATATATATATATATATATATATATATATATATATATATATATATATATATATATATATATACATATATAATAATTCATATTACACATACTTTATAACTGTTTAACCGCAGACTTTTACAATTAAAAATGGTATTCAAAACTTCATGCTTTGAAGACTTGCATTAAGACGGAAATCTTTAAAGTGTGACGGATTTAATGGACGGGCCCTTACATCCTTGTCCGATAAACCTTCGTCGAGAAAATATTTTAATATACTCAAATATACTTGTGGTGTTCATGTTCATGTCAAACGGTATTACTTGATGAAAATGTTCTTTATTTACTGGAGTGTTAATGAAAAGCACCTTACAAACTAGTTTTCACAGCGCTAGATATAAGTTCCAAACTGTAAAGCTATTGCTTTGCAAAAGTAATGTTGTGCCACCACAGTGGAAAATCGAGATAAATATATGTTACAACCTAATATCAAACATAAAAATGGCTGAAAAGAAGGTTTTGTGTTATATTGAATTTTAGGTAATATCAATATTCCTGCTATGCTAAACTTTAGTATTTTTATTCATGGTTTTCATCACAACCCAATATATTATCCAAATCCAGAAATTTTTGATCCTGAAAGGTTTGTTGATCCCAATAAAATTGACAAAATGACTTATTTGCCATTTGGGGTCAAACCAAGACAATGCTTAGGTAAATAACTTTAGTATTAGATAGGTGCTTCGTTCAATAAAAATATGAGGGGGGGGGGGGGGGGGGGGGGGCATAAATCATTTTTTGATATTGAACAAAATTATATTTGAAGAGTTGTTAATCTACAAGTTGTCCCATAAGAATGTTTCAATTCCATTGGCTTACTGCGCAAACACAACTGTGAGGGGCGCGGTGCGCATGTCAATCGATAGCACCGCGTTTCGGAATTTACTTTACCTTTACTTTTATTTAACTGAATTTAATTATATTACCTCTATGATAATAAACCTAATATATTATTTACTCAATCTAATTTTGCTACAGAGAAAATTATTAATAGAACAGCGCCATCTTTTCAAAGATGATTTTTACAATCCTCAAATTACATATGAAAATCTTGTTTATCTGGAGATGGTAATTAAGGAGACTTTACGATTTTACAGTATTGTTCCATCGATTGGAAAAAGAATCACAAAAGATTTAAAATATGGTAAGCAACAAATAAATAAAAACAACAAACAAGTAAAAAATATGGTAAAATATATGTAACATTGGCTCACTGCGTAAACATAACTGTGAGGGGCGCGGGGCGCATGTCAATCGATAGCGCCGCGTTTCGGAATTTACTTGAATATGGTACATTTTTCGTGAGCAGACGTGCGTTGTATGCGAGATTTTACAAAAACAATGATTCGTCGACTGTAGCGCCGAGAAAGTTCTGCTATCATCGTGGGCACACGAAACAAAAGCCTCAAGAACCCCTACATTCGCCTAAAGCCACTGTATGGGCTGCAATGTCAGTAGTCAATGTCAGTATGGGGCCAAAGGTGGTTGTCTGGTATTAACCAATATTTTTCATATGTGGATTGCTTTATAGAATGCACTTTTCATTTGTTCAAGAAAAAAATATCCGCCTAACTTGGATATAAGAGTACTGCAGGTAGTTACATGTTGAATTTCGTTTTCAATTGAAAGTTGATATGGCACCCACATTCCTTCTCTTTGCACTTTCTTCAGTTGTTTTAAAGACCGTTGTATTGTGGACCATGAAGTTTTAAGTTTTATAGCTAATTCCTGGATGGTTTGTTTGGGATCAGCTTTAATTTCGGCCAACAGATCCTTATCAACAGGTTTTCCAGATTTGATAACGTCAAAAAGATTGAAATCACCGTTCTACATTTCTTAACTCAATACCAGCATGTTCTGCTATCCAAAGCACCAACATAAACATTATTAAGCATTGTTATGCTTTCGAAACTCACAAAGCATTAAATGTCCAATATGGAACATTGCAACTTGCCCCCAACACATTCACATTGATATTTATTATGATAAGGTTAATATCAAAATATTTAACTATAATATAGGTTAAGTTATATTATTATATGGTAAATTATTATCAGTAGACGAAAAATTTTGAAAAATTTGAAAATTAACGATATTACGTACCACACCTCACAGTTCACCTGCAGCTCTATCAAATAAACGCCATCCTATAAAAAATACATATACACTGTCCAGTTCGACAATTTCAAATTCTAATTACAAAAAGTTGGCGTCATTTGGCGATATAAAAAGTGCGAACAAATACTTTCTCTGGACACCCATCTCCATCCTATGGTAGGGAGATCGGTTTTTTAGTGTGATATGCTAAGCAGACTTTTGGAATGTGTAATTGCAGTTCTGAATGGATAGCTTTACAAAATAATATATGTCAATTTGGTATGTTTAAGAAATTGTTTTCTGAAATCTTTTGTAAAATTCAGCTGGTTTCATTTTTGAATATTTTTAAAACAGTATAAAAATATCATTAATTTATCATATCGTTTATCTGGAAAGTCCTAATATACGAGGTGTGGCGATTAATTTTTTTAAGAGGTGGCGCTGGAAACAAAGGTCGGTTCACAATCTAATCTCTGGTCCTTTTGTTACTACGACAGTACCTTTCAAAACGCCATTGACGTTTAAACTATTTCGAGTTAGCGTCATATTTTTTTTCGTGTGGTCAACATGTCTAGTTTCGAGCCAAAAGAAAAGAGCATTTACGGCACGCACTGCTTTTCTTGTTCAATAAAAAGAAAAATGCAAATGAAAGCCGTCATATATTTGTGGAAAATTACGGTGACAATGTCTCAACGCAAGACACTTGTGGGCGTTGGTTTAGACGATTCAAAAGTTGTGATTTCGACTTGAAAGACAACGAACATCCAGGTCCCAAATTGAAGAGGCCGAATTGCAGGCATTGTTGGAAGAAGATGTAAACTCAACAACAAATGGCAGAATGGTTAAATGTTGGTCGCTGAACCATTTGTGGTCGTCTGTATGCCATGGGAAAGATAAAGAAGGCAGGAAAATGATTAACATATCAGCTGAACGACAGACAGAAGGAAAAACGGTGTGCGAAGTTACGCTTTCTCGGCATGAAAGAAATACTTTTTTGCATCGGATTGTAACCGGAAATGAAAAATGAATATATTTCGAGAACCCAAAACCTAGAAAAACGTGGCTCGATCAAGGACAACCATCAACATTGACCGCAAGACCGAACTGCTTTGGAAAGGAGGCATGAGTTTCTGAAACCAGGTGAAGCGGTTAATACTTTTCGCTACCGTTAACAAATGATAAATTTGGACCATGCATTCGAAACGCGACCAGAATGGGTTACCAGACAGGGAGATTTCGGCTTGATAACTGGACCACCTCAAAAGATTTTAAGGTTTTTCTGGGAGGGCATCCACAAATTGCCAGAGAGATGGGAAAAATGTGCAGCTAGCGATGGCGCACACTTTGAATAAACCATTTCTTACCTTCCTCACAAATTAAACGAGTTTTTTTTTAATTAAAAATTATTAACCGCCACTCCTAGTATACATGGGAAGTACAGTATAATAAAGTTATTCAAAGCCTTAACTAACAAATCAGAGTAACTAATTATTTTTACCGAGACTATGGAACATTTTATTCTTCAGAATTAAGAAGTACGTTTAAAATTGCAATGCTTTATAATCAATTCTTCTATTGGAACCTTTGGTGTGAAACATTAAACTTGAAGAGATTTACAACTAAACACGTAATCACTTTTTTATACTTCTCGACGCACGTTTAACCATGGTAATCAGGAGATGATTTAATTTGAATTAAAGATTAAATCATCTCCTGTATTGACATAAAGTCTGTATTTTTTAGGAAAGAATTTTTCAATGCTGGAAATGAAATGTGCACTGTCAAAAATTTTGAGAAATTATGAAATTATTAACATACCAGAACACCAACTCAAAATTAAACCAAAATTGGTTTTATTTTCTGCCACTGGAATATGGATAAAGATACGGAAAAGAAATAAGAATATATTGGAAGCGACCACATCAGAGTAGATCCAGATCCAGGTTCATATTAAATGTGGACTATCCACTATAAAAAGAAAATATATTAAGGAATATTTAGAAATACCCAATAAAAAATTATGAAAAATGCTTTATTAAGTTTTTACTTAATTGCCTCTATATGTAAAGTACATTCTAACAGTTCTAAAATATTTAAGATTTCTCATTGTTTCTCAAAGAACAATTCTATACATAAATTTGTCTAGTATAACATACTAGAGAAAAATATAAAGATTAAAAAAACAATTTAACAATTCCCAATATTAGTTATTTTTACAGTTCACTTCTGAATGTCACTATTTTGACTTTTCCTAACTTGTTAAGCAATTCATAATAAAGAAGAAAATTATAAAAATATTCTATACTATACTGTGACACCTGTTCTAACTTTGGAATTGCTCAACTTCTTGGAAATATTGCTACTACTTGAGGAGCTCCTCTTCACGCTATTTAAATAATCAACCTAAAAATGCCATTTTAGGTAATAAAGAACATACCAAACATATATTCTCGAATATAATCACCACAAATACTCTTCTCAAATAATATAAGTTGCAATTAGTTTAAAGATATCCCTGGAAAAATATAGAGACTAATATAGAATTTTTCTATTCGGTCACAATATATCCTTCCAGAGTTATTATGTAATGTTCTTCAATAAATTAGCCCTAACAGTTTCTGACGGCGTACCTGTTTATCAATAGACCTAAATTGCCATGACCAATTCGCCCTATACAAAAATGGTCTAAGATCAAACCTATTATCGTCTGGACTGTAACATTCCGCATGATATGATGGAGTCAATACAGTCATTTTGTGTCTGTTAATGGCATAACACCTAAAAAGCATATGATCTTATTTGATGTTATACCTTGGTTTAAAAATAACAATAGTAATCACACAGGATCTCTAAAAACACGAAAAAAAGGAAAACTATAACAGATCAGAACAATTTTAATATGTTTGATGAGTTCGTTTCGATAAAACTGTTGGAAAGAATGAAGTAAAGGTCCAGCATTAAATTAAACCTCTACTGAACATTTTCGGTTATTAATTGGGTTGATGCAAAAATTCGTCCAGTTTTTGGCACCTAGATGGTATTGCATTATAAAACTGATATATAAAGTGATATTTTTTTCACACTTGTAAAGTTTTCTTGTTTGACAGAAGCAAATGAGTACTTGGGAAAAATACTATGGTTTTAGCAATTTTGAACCAATGAAATATTGGCGTTAATGAAACTGATAGGCATAGAACTGGATTAATGGGTGCCGCATGGATTAATATACAAACATTTCATAGATCAAATTTCTGATTGCCATTCTGCGTCGAATCGGGACGAAATAGATCAATTTTGTCAAGTGGATTTACTTGAGAAAATTGAAAAATCGCCTGGATTGATTCTTTAGCCAGAAACCTGAGAACCTCCAAGAGCAGGGCATCATTAGAGAAAGGTAATAGAACAGAACTGTATTAAATGTAAATTTTAGTATTTTTTTTTAATTTCTCTCAAAAAAATAGGATAAACTTTTGCATCAATCCAATATGTACTTCAATCTGGTGCATTAAAAATATTTAATGTAAAATTAACAAAAATAATTTAATGTGTATCATTTATTGTGAAAAATCTTGAGTTGTGTTGTTTGAATTAAAATTAAACATAATATACCTGAAAAAATGTTTTACTTTTTCGGCAACTTGCTTCGGTGTACAAGTGTCAGACCAAGTTTGCACTAACTTGCAGTACATTGAAAATGGACCACAATTTTGTTCTTTTCTTAACCTACCAAACTGACTTAATTCATTATATGTCATTCCCATATCTTGTTCATCAGTTTGAACAATTTTCCCTTGAACCAATGGCTAAAGAATAGTTAATAGTTAATAATGCTTACTTCTTTAAGATACTTTATTTACTTCTAATTCGGCAGTTGGAGGAGCGCTGTAAATTTCAGCCAATATCGGTAAATTAAACTTTATTTTAGCATATTCAATGAAACTTCTTAAATCGGTCTTTGATATTCCGCCTAAAAAACTAATGTTATGAAAATAATAAACATTCCATGTTTAGAAGTTATATCATATCATATCATATTAAACAAACATTTTCGCAAACTTACAATAATACTTGTAATGTGTTTGTAGTCCATAATGCAGGTAATTTTACATGCAGAAAGTATTTCTGCAAATTTAAAATGAGGAAATGTTAAAGATTCATTACGCTGGAATCACCACAAACGGGAAAAATCAGGTATTATTGACAAAGATCGTTATAGGGCAAAGAAAACTGGGGCTAAACTGACCAATGAAGTTAATATTTGTCTGCTGGTTACAACTGAGTGATATAGATTGTATACTTCTGCATGCATTTTTTGTAAAGCTGTAAGACGACTCATTCAAATCGTGCCGATGGAATGGACAAATCGTGCCAATTGCCATTGGAATATATCATGGTTAAATATGAATGAATGAGCACAGATATCTTACCACCGATATCTTCTATGAAGCTACCATTCGTTATTTGGCATGCAAGATAATTATGTTTGCATATGAAATTCAATAATTAACAAAGCCTTCTTTAAATACGTCTTCATGGTATGGTACTTGAACTCAAACATTATTTATACTACGCTAATTGAAAAGTTCTCGGAGCGGAAACGATAAAATAATTTTATAGTTGAAAAAATTAGTTTACTCTTCCTATATTCTCCCTTAAACTCAATTTTTTTCTAGTGGTTCTGCAATTCATTTATTCCATCTCTGAAGTGATTTTCTAGAAGTCCTACAAAATACTCATCTATGGCTGCTATAACTTCTTCATTTGACGAAAAACACTTGCCACGTAGGATTTTTTTCAGATTTGGGAACAGATGAATGTCAGAAGGGGCCAGATCTGGTAAATAAGGTAAGAAATATTGAAAATAATATTGGTAAGCAATATTGTTTTCCACTATACGAAATGTACTAAATATATTCGCTTTAGGTAGTTCTAATAGAACTTGCAGAACTAATGACAAAAATAAATATTTTTATAATAATATATCTAGACTAAAAGAAAAAGGATATTTTACAAACCAATTGGATTAATGTCAGCGCTCGAACAATCATATTTGGTCATGTATCCTCTTAAGGCTTCATCTACATTTGCAGAGCCAAGCACAAGTAGCCCCCCAGGTCTGCCTCGTACCCACAGAACCAATTGGGCAAACAGGTAGCTAAGAACCATTCTTATTCTCGCTTGAATGTTCTGTAATGCCATATTTTGCCGTGGGCAACCTCCATTACTAGCGAACTTGGGAAATAGACCAGTTACAGTGCTGAAGATTTCCAAGCATGCATTTATGGCTTTATCGATAACGATATGTAGGTGATAACTGAAATACATTAATTAGTTTTAAATATACACTCAGTGTCAAAGTGTTAGACACACTTGAACAACTATTTTATTAAACTTTTCAAAATAACATATTAACGTGAAAACTGCAGCAGAATGAATTTTTACCCATCTTAAGTCGAACCGAAGATTTTCTCAAGGCAATACATTAGTATTTTACATTTTTTAATGGATTTTAGATGCTGCAACATCTGTGTCAGACTGTGTGTCAAGTCAACTTGTATTGAAAGCATCCCCCATACATTTTCAATGATATTCAAATCTGGCGAGCCACTTTAATTTTAAAATTTAAATATTATTTTGCTCCAACCAAACCGTTATAATTATTGCCAAATGAATGGGGGCGTTTATATTATTTAAACACTGGCGAAGCTTCACTCATATCATTAAAAGAAAATTTTTATTGTTCTAATACATTTTTATATTCTTCAGAGTTAACTTGATCAAAAAGAAACACTAAGTTACAAGTTTTTTGTAGCCAATAATAGCCCAAATAATGACACCTTCTCCTCTCATTTATTGTATCGATTTTTCCTCCCTCCTGGGATCATGAAAATAAAAGGAAAAAACCATAATTTGTGGCGAATGCTGGTTTCCTTCAATTTTTTTCTTACAATATTTGAAGACTTTTTAACAATCTTTTTACATCCCTAACTCTTGTTTGCGTTTTGACTTGACTCAGCACTTGTTCCTGCAGTCTTACAGGAATTCCATGCAATTCTCAAAATAAGTCTTGCCTTAATAGATGACAAGTCTATAATTTTTTTCTATACAAATCCACAAGATTAAACTGATGAGTAACTGAACTAAACTGATATATTATAATAAAACCTGTAGACCTCTATTATGAATATTTTTAGACAATGTTGAAAATACATTAAATTTCATGAAAAACATCATTCTGTTCAATATGGCCTCCTTTGGTGCGGATAATAGCATCAAGTATTCGTATGAATCCATCGCAAGCAGCACGAATGTGAGTTTGTGCTTTTTTATTTGCTGATTTCAGAAATTCTATGACCTTATTGAAATGAACAATATATTTATATTTATATTTATATTTATATTTATATTTATATATATATATATATATATATATATATATATATATATATATATATATATATAATCATCATCATCATCATCATCATCATCAGCCCGTATCGATCCACTGCAGGATGAAGGCCTCTTCAGCATGCTTCCAACCTTCACGGTCCTGGGCTTTCCTCTGCCACTCGGGTCCAATATACTTAACGATGTCATCAGTCCATCGTGCTTTCGGTCTTCTTCGCGGACGTTTGCGATCAAGCGGTATCCACTCCAGGATTGCCTTGGTCCATCTGTCGTCCCATCGCCTCGCTATATGGCCTGCCCATCTCCATTTCAACTGTTTTACTCTTCCAATGATGTCACAGACTTTTGTTTGTTCCCTGATCCATGCGCAGGACTTTCTGTCTCGTCTTGTAATGCCAAGCATACATCTTTCCATTCCCCTCTGTGCCACCCGAAGTTTTTGAATTGATTGCGATGTGAGTGTCCAGGTTTCACTTCCGTATGTCATAACGGGTAGAACGCACTGATCGAATACTTTTCTTTTCAGGCAAAGTGGGAGTCTGCTCTTAAACACTATGTTGAGCCTACCAAATGCCTGCCAGCCACATTTAACACGCCGTTCCACCTCCCGGGCGGTATTCCCCTCCATGGAAATCCTCTGCCCAAGATATACAAAGCTGTCCACAATCTCTAAATCCCTTCCTAAAACTGAAATTCTTCTGTCCTGAGCGAAGTTACTGAACATAACCTGACTCTTTTTCAGGTTTATTTTCAAGCCAAATGGTTCGCCAGCCCTTTGCAGTTCTTGTATGCGTCTTTGCAGCTCCTCTGGGTCTTGTGAAATGAGAATAATATCATCTGCAAATCTAAGATGGTTTAAGTTTGCACCATTGATCTTTACCCCATCTTGTTCCCAATCCAGTTTACGGAATACTTCTTCAAGGCCAGCCGAGAAAAGAATAGGCGATATTGCGTCACCCTGCCGTACACCTCGTTCTATATTAATTCCCACTTCAAGATCAATAAATAAATATATATATATATATATATATATATATATATATATATATATATATATATATATATATATATATATATATATATATATATATATATATATATATATATATATATATATTTTTTTTTTTTTTCTCCAAACTGTTTCTTGCTTTTTAAGATTTTCTTCCTTGCTGTTATTGAAAATTATTGATCCTTATCAATAATTCCCATGGATTTTTAGATCGAATGTCTTTATTAGGTGGTAAACTTGTATATACAAATAGTCGTGTATTTTTACCTTCCGATTGCAGCAGCTAAAGCCCCTGCTCGATTTTTGGTTTCTTTTGATGAATTATCAGTACCCATATAGCAAGTAACTAATATTCTATTACATAATTCTTGGGCAGATTTGGGTGTATACTCCGCGTCTGCCACAATTCTTCTAACATCAGAAAGAATTTTGGGATCTGAAACAGACATGTCATATATCAATAAAGTATCAACTTTGAATATAATTGTTGATTTAATTTTAAAAAAATCACTAACAAAGTACTATATGAGTTATCTACAATAGAAAACTAGAGTTAGATCTGTAATAGAAACTATAGAATAGTAAATTTGCAAATGTTAAAATGCTGTAAGTAGCTCATAACAGGTATTTGCTAAAAATCCTTGAATAAATTTCAAATTATTACAACACACTGATAATTGACAAAGTACAAACCATTTCAGGCCTATACTTACCATTGCCCTTTTGTATATTTTCTACAATTAATCTGCACATGGAATGAACTATAACGGCAGTACTAGACGAATCAATACCTCCACTCAAGGGCAAGAAAAAACCTCCTTGCCCGGAACGCCTTAAATAGTCCCATAACCAACAAGCAGGACCCTAAAATTTAATTTTGGTACTAATCTTTGATACAATAATTAATATCAACTTAAAAATAACAAAACTTTGCTATATTTATACCAATATAAACATAGTTTAGAAAACAGAAATATAATAGTTTATATTGATAATGAAAGAATTAACTTCAGGGAAACGGAAATTTATATGTATTTGAGATCTCGAAGATGTTCCAAATTACTACACAGAGCTTTAGACGCTAGGGATCTATTTTGAAAGGTTAAAACCAGGTTCTACGAAATAGTGCTTAGACCGACAATGCTGTACGCCTTCGAAACATCTACATTGAAGAAGAAATTGCAGAATAGGGTAATTTGGAAGTGAAAAATATTTCGAATAATATATGGAGGCAAAAATATAAATGAAAGATGGGTGAGACGTAGAAATCGAGAAATTTATGAACTCTATAAGAACTTAAGGATTGACAGGTAATAAAATCGAGAAATTGCAGTGGCTAGGACACCTTGAGCGCATGAACAATGCAAGGACGGTAAGCGGTATGCAAAAAAGACCGTGGAGCGAAACAGTAATGGAAAATATGAGAGAGAAAGAGCTAGGACTAGAACGGCCTTTAAGAGATAAACAAAAGAAATAGAAAATAACATATATTACTGAATAGATGCGAAAGTACCTAGCACTGTATGCACTAGTAAGAAATGTTACTAGTGCATTCCTTAATGTAAACAGCTATTTATCTACTCAAATGAAAATATTGTTAAATTTTACCTGGGCTATTTCTTCTTGTGGAGTTAGCTCGATGATATCAGTTGGCTGAGCAGTTGGTAAAGTAGTATCATGTTCGGGTGATAATGAAAAATCAACTGGTACTCTGGGATAACTCTGGCTATTAGAGGCCGCGAGTGTTCGGGATCGTCTACTGTTTCGATAACACCTTATATCTTCTAAATCTATAGTTGCTGTTATAACTTCCTAAAATCACTGTATGTTATTAAGTAAACAAAATATTAATAATCCTATAATGGGCATATAGAAATATATTAGGTTATTGATAACATCATCTGCTCAAATGCCAAGAACAGTTTAAAAATATGATTGAAGCTTTTGTTCAAGGGTCTAATCTAATAAAAGGCAATTCTAAAAAATGGTAAATAGCCTATGATAAAGCAGCGTATGAGCTTTGTATGATGTTCTACTCTATTTATAGGCATTGCACCATCCAATTATTATCAATTCCATACTATTGGCATAATCAATTCCAATTTCGATTTCTTATATGAAATTTTCCATTCAACATTGGAAATTAAATTAAATTTTGTTAAATAATAAGTTACAAGAAATATACGACAAAAATTTGACAAGAACATTTTACCACAACAGTATGTTTTCACTCTAGAGAGACTGAACAAGAACGCAGATGGCGGGATATTAACCAACATAGATAACATACCAGAGCGATGGAAGACATCTGGCTGGATGGTTACCAACTAGAATGGTGAGCTTGCAGAGTGGCAGCAGGCGGTATATGTACAAATTATAAGAAAGGAGTACTTTTAAAGTACTAGCAAACATATTAAGACAGAGAATAGTACAAATACACAAAAGGAACGAGCGAATATCAGACAGAGTTTAAAAGGGGATGTTCAACAATAGACCAGTTGTTCACAGTCCTTCAAATAATCAATAGAATTTGGTACTCCTTTATTTAAGATATTTACAGACTTCGGGCAGTACGAGTCTTGTCTACCAGACTAGCCCGTTTACCTCGCGAGTTCAGGCAAGCTTCCTACCGAATATCTATCGGAAGCTCTCCCATAGTACTCGTATTAGATGAGTTTCCTCATCACCGATCGATAACCGATCCAAACCGTTGTAGCGATCTGTACTAATACACTCAATTCTGATGCCAACACCTGTTGCCCAGACATACTTGGCACAAACAATGTTGAACACCAGTTCTGAGTGAGCGTCGTAGAGTAATCCGCACACCCTACGTAGACTTTAGACAGACGTATGACCCTATACTAAGAGCTGTAGTATACGAGGGTATGAAGAAAATGGAAATACCAACGAAGCATATTAGATTAATATATTTTTTTCTTTATTTTGGTTTTTCGCCACGATCTAAAACTCAAAAATATCTGTTCTTATGTAAATACAAAATCACGGGGTAGAAACAAAAAACCAAACGGAGACAAATTTCTCAATGATAAATTTGAAGAAAATATAAAAATGTTCTAAGAAAATATACAAACTTTTAACGTTAACGTTTCGGGAAGTATTTTCCTCCCGTTTTCAAAACGAATCTAAAAATAAATTATATTATTTTCTATAAATTATGAAAATATAGAAAGTAAATATATTTTTTGTGTATGTCAATGATACTTACATTGACAATTTTTTTTAAGAAAATTTTTATATTTTTAAAATTTTGTTCGTTAGGCAAATTTATTACAAAAAGAATCACTGAGAAATTTGTCTCCGTTTGGTTTTTTGTTTTTACCCAGTGATTCTTTATTTACATAAGAACAGATATTTTTGATATTTTTTGAGTTTTAGATCGTGGCGAAAAACCCAAATAAACCAAAAAATATATGACCACGCCACAATCATTCCCACATTATTCATATTAGATTTAACCAGATGACGATGCCTAACTTTAAGGCAGTAATAAAAATCCAACAAAGCACCACAGTAAAATTTAAGATTGGAGAAGGTTTGTGACAGGGGCAAGGATTGACGGAAGTTGTAATAAAAAACAAATATATGAATCACACTAATTTAACATCCTTCCCCAATTTTTGGATCAAATAACAAATGATCAGAACATGAGAAAAGTCCAAACGTACTGTAAAACAATATTATAATTCTATGTGAATACTAGAACGAAAGGATTGAAGATAATAGACATGGTTCGGTTTAAATTTTGTACTATTATACCAACCCAATATTTCTGTACACTTTTTAAATGTTAGAAAGTTACGAAAAAACTTACAACTTCTTCTAAAGAATACTGCTTGGTTGTTGTTAAAACAAAACCATTTAAAGTAATTGAGGAAGTTCCAGCAAAATATACTCGTTCACCATCACAACCTCTTAAATTACTGAATACATAACAACCTACAACAAATATAATACAGTAGAATATCAACAAAATATTAATGGGTGTAGATATTAATTAAGTCTTTTATTTTAGTCAATAGGATTACATCCAAAGCAAAAGGTGATTGATATGAAATGAAATACAGACCGTTGTTTAATATTTTTTATTCAGACTATGTTCTTTGTAAATTAACACAACACTGGAAGGGGTCCTAATAATTTTTGAACTAGTGGTCGGAGCTTGATATGTTCGAAATCCGTCGAAATCCTCGAAAGATATTACGCGAAATGTTCGGTAAAATATGATTATACAGTGGATTTAGGAATGTCAGCGAGCCCCTCAACTATTATGATACTTTCAAAAAGAAAGGATTTTTTCCATTCTCCACGTAATAATTACTAATTTCTTTAGCCGTTCCCTAAATGACAGTAAGCGTCTTCCGAGAATAGTTTCTAGTCTTACGCCGTCATCAGTCGGCATATTCAATATTTTTAATAGTCAATGAGCCCACTTGCAACGTTGATAATTTCAGACGCGCTTTTGGGCGTTCTCTTGTATTAAATTGTGATTGATGGACCGTGAGTCAATTCTCTCCCTACTATATATAAATCTCCCTATATATAAATCTCATAACACTAAAAACACACATTTCTTAAATATAACCCTTTCCATCCAATTATTAATGATATCCAGCCTGGTTAATGTCTTAGGTTCTCAAGTTTTGAATTTTGCCAAATTAATGTGGATAATTCAAGGAACCCTTTAATATTTTTCAGGTATGCCAAACCGAATAAGTATAAGAATCGTTTTTTTAATTAAATTTTGATAAATAGTAAACGCAGCAGCCACAATTACACTCCACTGGTACTATTAGGTATACTGATAAGTAATATTTCTTTTTCAAATTTTAAAAACATTACCATCTACTGTCAATAATTTAACTTAATATAACATAATCTACAATTTAGTTAAATATGTTGATATTTCGTAAAATTTTGCAAAAATTAGGTAAACTCTAATGAAAGAGCGTGAATGAAAATGCGAATAAGTTCCATATTAAATATTTGATCTTTTATGAGTTTCGAAAGAATAACAATATCACTAGTACCTTGGATAGCAGAACATGCCGACGTTGGTTTAAAAAAAATTAAAAACGGTGATTTCAATGTTTGCTATCTTTATATCTATATATCTTATTTATACTTTATAAAATTTGGACGATCTGTTCGGTTCGAGAAGAATCTGTTGTTAGCTGAAATTGAAACTGATCCTTAACAAACCATCCAGGAATTAGATGCAAGACTTAACCCTTCACGGTCCGCTGTGTAACCAATGTTTAAAACTGGACAAAGTACAAAGAGAAGGAATATGAGAGCCCAATTAGTTGAAAACAAAATTCAATATGTAACCATCTACAGTGAACTTTTGTCCAAATTGAGCAGAGCTCCTTTTCTTCAACATATTGTTACTGGAGATGAAAAATGGATTCTATACAGCAATCCACTTAAGAAAAAACAATGGTAAACACTAAGACAACCCCCCCTTGCTTAATTCAAAACCGTGTCTTCACCCTGAAAAAAATGTTTCTGTCAGTATGGTGGTATTTTACAGAAATTATTGACTATGAGCTTCTGAATCTTAATGAAACCATAAGTGCTGAATATTATTGTGCTCAGTGTGACAGAATAAACATGGTTTTGATTCAATATGTCCAAGATTGATTAATTAAAAAGAGGTGTTATACTACACTGACAGATTAGTCTCTTTTCAGATCCACCAAACATTTTCTTCGAATTAAAAGTGTTGTTTGACAGAACGAATTTCTGCGAGTACTTGGGAAAAATATGATATTTTTGTTAAGCATTAAAAATGGCAGAATATAAGGAGCATTTTTGACATATGCTTTTTTATTTCCGAAAAGGTAAAAATTCTTAGCAGAAGCAATGGAATGTATGTACTGTGTACGATGAGACTGACGATTTCATGAGCCTAAGTTGTTCAAAAGTCAATTTTAGTCTTCGTCACGTCTGAACGACCAAACGAGGCTGATGGTTGTGAAATATTAGCTCTAATTAAAATTGATCGGCAAATAATAACTCGCAAATAAAACATAATAATCAAAGAAATTAACCAGTCGATCAATTCTAAACCACACGTGCCTTGTGTCACCCGATACAAACTTTTACAACCTTGACTAGAAAATTTTGGTCCATATACCCCCCCCCCCCCCCCCCCCATCTTAATTAGACCGCTTCAAAACAGCTTTATAATAAAACGATTAAAATTATGCGTTTTTTTCTGAAAAATATTGACCACTCTTGATTTGAAGAATATTTGAAAATAAATGGCTTTGTTAAAACGAATTTGGTAATATTTTAAGTTATTACAGATTTGAGTGATTCTTAACATTTCAAAGTTTATGTAGAAATACTTTGCTGCCGATATTTAAAAGCTTTAAAATTATTAATAGTCTGCTAGACGGCATGTGCGGGTTTATGTTTTGCAAATCGCGCCTCCGGGATTAAGGGTTAATCACATACCATTATCGACTTTAAAGATGTTAGGCGACGTTATGTTACCAAAACAGAAAATGTTTAAAAGCCATCTAGTACAAAAGCTACAAATAAGAATAGGGTAGGAAGTTATATTATATATTATATTGAATAAAATATAAAGGCAGTGAATTCATTTGCACACCTTATCTGCGTAATTCAAAATGATTCCCAATTAAGGACGTATATACTAACCACCGGCTTTCATTGTAGCGCTTTTAACCAAATCTGTTAAAACGTAATTTTTCCTGAGTTCAGCATGACTGCCAGATCCATTACAGATAATTTCAACCCCATCCATTGACATAGGTATATGGGGACTTTCTGGACACCAAAGTTCTTCACATATTTCAAAACCTAAAAACATCGCTCTTTGATATTTTGTTATATTTAAATAAATTAATTTTACCAATGCAAGTATCCAGTGTAGATAGTACAGCATCACCAATTGGAACTGTTTTCTGTCCAGTTATATTTGTAATCATTCTGGGCAGATAAAATTCTTCGATGGTTCTATTCTGCAATGGTAGACTGTAAGTTTATAACTAAGTTTTTAAAATTATGTAAATCAGTATATAAATTTATAAAATAAATGTATCCATAAAAGTATTCATGCACATTCACAAATGAAGCATTTGGTCAGTTCCAAACCATAACATTTTCAAATTATTAAGTTGATGCAAAACTCCATCCCGTTTTTGGCGCGGGATGGCATTACATCGCAAAACCGATGTTTTTGTAAGTTTTTGAATCGAAGGAAACTTCCGAAATTAAAAAAGCCATATACAGCGGTAAAAAACTAACAAACACCCAGCTAGACTTAGGAAATATCCCAATTATAGAAATAGTCATAAATGTAACCAGAAAAAAAAAACGATCTCCATTAAACAGAATTTTGAAACCTTAGTTTCGTTTATATATAACTCTCTTTGAGAACGGTCGCGAGGCCGAAAAATATCAGAGAACATCTTGAATATATTTTGAAACAAATACCAAGTTATATCACCATTGTTACTGTTTCACCAAAAGCCAACCGCGCAATCAATCGAAACTAAAATAGGAGTACACAAATAGTTGCACAAGGTACATACCTCAGAAATGATACATGCTGATGACTTACTAGTAACAACACTGGAAAGGACTTAGAGAAGAACATTATGATGTGAGATAAACAATTGAAGAAAAATGAGTATTAACATCGAAAAAACTGAAATATGGTAATAAGCAACAAAGGATAATAAGTAAAACAACACTAGACTGAAACAAACAGAAAAAACTAAATATTTATAAATTTAACATATGTCTTATCAACTAGTATTCCTACTGCTGTCAAGTGTAGGAGCACCTCTAACAAAAGATGGTCATTCTTCATATTTATAATGCCCTGCCTATTTTTTTTGTTTCAGTGATGCCGAACAAACATTTACTCTTTTCAAACTCACACACAAGTTCCTCTTCCTTCCCATTCAATCCCTGTACATTCTATACACCTAAATTAAATATTGCACTATCAAAATTGGCATGTCTAATGCTTTCTTATTATCTTCATTTCAGTTATCACAAACTACATTTCATTTCTGGAGACTCACAATTCAACAAATTTGTATTTCATCTTCTATCTCCTGCTCAATTTTATTTTTTTCATTCATACGCTTTTGCTTGGCTTTTTTCTTATTTTAATAATTGTTCCTCTGTCCCATTTCCAGATTTTACCATTAACTGCAAGTTTTGCAAAACATATTTCTGTTTGTCTAACTGTTCCTTTGTTAACTAGTTATTAAAAAAACCCTTAATTAACTTTCATGTTATTACAGCGTGTATTTCTGTAGAGTTGTTTAATTCCACTTTTTTATTCCATCTTTGTAACTTATTTTCACTTAAACTTTTACTTTTTCACTTAACTTTACTTTCACTCTAATTTCATTTATGAAGAAATTTTCTAACTCATTTTTTAGGACAGTCTTATATCTATATCCACCTTGAGACCTGATACTACCACATTGTTTCTCCATACCCTTTCCAGATTTTCTATTTTGGCTTTCTTGTTCTTCATTTCCCTTTTGGTCTTGAAATTTTTGCTTTTTGGCATTTCATTTTCCTTTTTGTAGTTAAATAATTTTGCGTCAAATTCCCTTTTGTTGCTTTTAATCAGGTTTGTATCTATCCTCCAATAGGGCCTCAATTTGTATATTTTTAATTAGTATTCTCCATGTTTTCCAGTTTTTTTTTCTAAAAAAATCTATCCATCTTCACGTTTTCTTCTTATCCTCTGATGCTTAATCACCATTATCCATGTCAATTACCTTATCACTTCTGGCGTTAAAAAGCCTCTTCTGTTTCAACTCAGAGGATTGGCCTTTCTTTGTGTTATCTAAATTTCCAACATAATATTCACTATAATTTTTGATATCAAATAAAATTCATTAAATTTGTTCAATGTTTTTATTATTTGCACCTGTCTGATGTATTTTTGTGATAAGGTTTGGCACTGAGATTATGACCTCTTCATAAAACTGTTCATCTTGGTAGTCAGAAGTAACAATAGTAAAAGCAAATAGAAACCAACCATTTTTTCACTCCCTTTAAACATTCTGAAAATGTCCTGGTTTCTCCAGCCATTCTACATCAACTGATTCAACATAGAATCAAATAATATATTCTGAATTTGCTGAAAGACATCTCTTATTGCTACATGATATTTTTTTATAAGCAATACATAAAAAAAACATCTGCTCCAGATAGATTTACTTAAAAATTGTCCCAAATAAATGACTACAATATACCATGTAGGCTCATGAAACATTATCTTCAAATTTATTATTCATAATTCAATCCAAATTTGTTAAGCATAATAAATTATTAACATTTAAAATTAAATAACATTTAGAATTACATTTTTTAAGCATAATAAATTTATCTTGAATTAAGATAATATCATTATCATAATTTGCCACTATATTAACACTCAAAAACAATTTTTTATTTGCTTAGACTAATATTTATACAAGATTTAAAGTAAAAATGCAATATTGCAACCATAAAAAAAAACAAGTGAATTCTTACTTTCTTCCATGATGAGAACCATCGACTCTCCCTATAATTCCCATCTTCAGCTAATATTTTTTTTGGCCTTATTAGCAGAATTTTTTGATTTAAAAAGATTACCCTAAAATATCATACATTAATTCAAATGTCTCAAACAATGGAACAATATATGTTCTGCACAATTCTGTACCTGCAATTGTATGCTACATTTTTATGCATTATTGGCATACCAACATCAACCAAAATATCTTTGCAAAGAGGAGCACCTAACAATTCAGCCAGTACTTCCCATGAGTGCAAATAAGTATCACTTTCATAAAAATGATCTTCACAACTATAGCCACTAAAAAAAAAATAATAAAATAAAAAATAATTACATTAAATATGTAATCTCATTTAAAGAAAATTAAAGTTCCTTCACTCTAGGAATACAAAGATTTTTATTGTTGATATAGAAATATTAGGAGACATGACAGATGTAATGAATGTTTCATACCAAATTTCTAATTCTGGACCTGTTCTAAATGTAGCCCCCATTTCTTTAGCTTCCAATATAGACTGCAATATCCTATCCAAATTTCCTTCAAAATCTAGAGCCCATTGATTTAATGTGGCCGAGGCAATGGTTATTTTTCTACCCATTTTAATATATTATATAGATGTAGGTTTGTTAAGACAATTTTATGAAGTAGAATTATTTACTGATATATCAGATAACCTTGAATTTTGTCGTTTTGTTTATTTTTTAAAAGAGATATCCCTTTCCTTTGATAATACTAGAAGTAGGGTTATGTTTTCAAATTTTACGCCAACACAATATACAAGACGGTATATATAGTTGCCTGATGGTGAATATAGCATATTTGAATTAAAGTTTTTTTGATAATCATGATAGTTAATGAATCGTTGCTCTTCTTTGTTATCAAAATGCGAAACAATAATAATTTTAATGGAGTATACATCATTTTAGAAAAATGTAAATAATATTGAATAACCTCAGTTCCTTACTATTAGTAACTAATAATTGTTATTAATTAAAAACTAATAGTACATGTACAATATTCAATATTTAACCGTTTTTTTTTTAACAGATAAACTCTTTTCCTTTGATAGTAAGTTATAAATTGCCTTAAAGTTGTTTTCAAACTTAACGCCAACACAAAATACAAGAACGTATATATAGTTGTCTGATAATGAATTTAAAATTTTAAAATTATAGGTTTTTTAAATTGTCATAATAAAATGTTATTCCTAAAACGTTACTATTCTTTGTTATTAAAGTATACAAAATAATAGTAATTTTAAAATGAGGAATATATTGAACAATGTAGACAATTTTGAATAACTTCAGCCCTTGTTCATAATCATCCTATTAGGTGTTACTAATTGTTGTTAATTAAAAAGTAATAGTGCGTGTTCATTTATTTTTTATACAACAATATTATATCTTTTTAACCATTCAATAGTTAATCATGTAAGCATTCAATATTTAATCGTTTTATTGTATTCGTTTTAGCAAACCAAAACTCCATTAAAGATATAAAACAGGCACTGTAAAATATAAAAAAGACGACCCATTTTGCAACAATAATGCCGTGGCATTCACTTCTTGAACACGCTTGGCAAGTTGGCCGTGAAAGACCGGGAAGTCGAAGCACTCGACGAGGCCAACAACCTGTCGTGGCCCAAAGAAGTCAGTCACAGCTATGAAGACACGAGGACTCACTTCTACAAATAATATATAAGGACTATTATAGTGTTAATAAGATAGACGTGAAGATGCAGGAGTTAACATTGATAATAAAAATAAAAGAGAGTAGAATTAATTGACATAAGTTAATGCCCTAAATTATCACCAAATATTGAATATCTTTATAATTAAAGTACATTAAAACACCCACTAAATGATTTTCAAATAAAAAGCATCATATTTATATTTTAAATTGTTTCTTAAAATTAGCCTCAGGTTCAGCTTCAATCGATTTACATCGGAGAGACTTCAAAGAATTTATTTTCAACTTTAAAGACATTTTTCTAAATGATTTGAAGGGAAAAGTGACAAAAGGAAAAGAATTGAAAATAATAAAATACAGTAGGATCTCCGTATCTCACCTCCGCGGTCTCACTTTTCCGTCATATGAGCGAGAGTGCGAACTGCCGGGCGCCAGTTGATATGCACTTAAGTTTATGCACTTTATTCTAATGTTGGGTTTTTGCCAGTGCCAGACCCAGAACAAATAACAGCTGGACAAATTTATGGAATAATGCCGTTCCAGATTCTGAAGACATCCTTGACAGTTGAATAACAAGATAAAAATAAATAAGAACCGCCAGCATAAACGTTTGAAAAACTTGAGTAATTTCGTACTCTTCGAGTGCTCTTCAATAAGATGTAAAATTTATTCTTTGACTTTAGGACTGATTTCTCCCTGGCGCCAACATTCTTGAAATTCTGGAATCACACTATGCGTATCCAAAAGTCTTTGAGAAACTTAGGCAAATGTTTACCAAGTAGCGAATCGATCTTTTTGGTTATCATTGCCCATAAATAAGCTTAGTTCCTTTAGAATTTTGGAGAGCTTCTCCGTAAATAAGAAGCATATCATGATATTCGCGTACAAACTATACTTTTGGCTTTAAATGGAACTTAAATGCACCCACTAATGTATCACAGCTTTTCCTTTTATTAGTAATTTTATAACTTTCAATATTTTTGCTAATTTATTTTTTTCAATATTTTTGCCTAAGGTTTTTAATTCTTGCTGTAGGGAACTTTTTGCGAAAGTTATTCGTTTCATTTTATTAGCCTTGTTTTTAAATTTGCCTTTTTGGCCTTAGATTCACTCCCGGAGGGGCTCGATAACTAGATTGGGGAGCCTCTATTTGACTGTTGAAGTGTCGGAAGTTTTGGTTCTGAAGAACAGCGCTGGGATGATTCTTGAAGCGGTGCTTTTCAATGAAGTCCAGGCGAACTTCGCGGAGGTTAATTTGAAGTCCGATGAATTCATCGGTAAGTTTGATCTATTTCTGCTATGTGCCGGACCGACGCTGCGCTTGATGTAACGTGAGGTCGACATCGAGAGAAATGCTTGATTCTCAGCGACGGGTAGATGAAGGCTAGTCTTACATACGATTTAGAATCCCGTGTCGAGAGTGATTTCGAATCCCTTGTCTTGATGCTGAAATGCGGGGGGCGAAGTCTTCGGAGATTTGCCTTTGGAGAATTGCCAACAATAGATTGCTGTTTCGAGAATTTGAGAGTGTACGTCGCGTACACTCTCAAATTCTCGAGTTACGACACGTACGTAAGTCACGTCCACGCCCTAGGCGTTATTTAATGACCCAACACCGACAAACACATACAATACGCACACAAACATCCATGTCTGAACCAGGATTCGAACCCGGGACCATTGAATTGCCAGGCAGGCGACTAACCCACCAGGCCACCGCGGTCGGCTGTCGAGTAGGAAGTGATAGAATTGAAAAACCGATGGAACATTGGCTTCCTGATGAATTTAATTATTTCTAATAAACCAAGATGCATTTAAAGCCAGATGTAGCGATTGGTTTTGGAAAGTCTGTTATTCTTGGTCGAAGTAGGGAAAACAAGTCCTTAGTAAGCCTGGAGACTATACATAACAACGGATCTATTTTACTTTTCGGAGTTAATTTGCTCGTTCTGCATGTTAATAGGTACAACAGTTTGATGATTCAATACCTCTTCCAGATTGCTTGCTGGATTTGGCTAGACCATTGATCTGATCTGACACAGCTGATCAGCCGAAATGGCGACCTAGGTAGGTTTGGTTGGGTTAATAAGGCGAACAGGATAGCAGGATGTCTCAATGATACTATATTTAGAAATAAATTCTTCGCTTGCAGAAAGTCGAGCCTAAAGCAAGAATTTATGCAAGCGTTGTACGACTAGTAATGACTTACATATCAGAAACAAGACCTGATACCAGCGCAACACAGAATGATGAAATCATCAGAAATGAGGATCTTAAGCAGAGCAGCAAACAAGACGCTGAGAGACAAAGTAAGGAGTAAGGATATAATGCGCACGTGTAATGATATAATGCGCGTGTGTAATGTAGAATATATCAACGAGTGGATAAAGGGAAGAAAGGACAAATAGGATATAGGAAGTCACCGAACCCACGGAAAAGATGGACGATTTAAAAAAAAGGAATAAACAGGCAATCTATCTATTTATAAGTAGGAAGAAGAAGAAGAAGAAATAATGAAAAGTTATATATAGAACGCAAATGGAACGTATGGTGGTTATCATTATTGTTATTAATCATGAAAAGTTTACCGTGATCTCTGAATATTTAATAATATAGATTTATACTGTATATTGTTATGGATCTCCTGCAATGAAATCTTTCTAACATATACATGTTTATACATGTACTGAGTAGGGCAAGTATTACGCTACCATTTTAATTATTAAGATTTTTTTAAAGAAACAAGACAGAATATTTTTTGACTATAAATGTTTATTTAATCTTTAATTTTGTATTATTTAATGTTAAAGTATTATGTCAATTAAGTGTGAGCCATTAGCAGCAATGTAACCTTGTGCCCTTTTTAACATATTTTCTATAACTTTTGTCAGCATATCTGGTGTTAATACATTCATTATACATTATCAGCATTGTTCTCCTCATTTCCTCTAAATTACGAAAAGACAAATTAATTTCAGCCTTATTAATACCCAACACTCTGTTCATGCTCGTTGGCTCCGGAGCTCAAAAAGAGATCCCACGATTTCTTATTAAAAACGCATACACCCAGCATTTACCTGCCATGCCTTTCTCTGCTGAAAAAATGTTTTAATGTTCTTTGCAACAGCAAATTCATAAGATAGTTTGCACAGCTGTTGTTACGTAATTCCAAAAAATGTTTTAGTCAAAATAACGAGAATCTTTTTTTCTCCTTTTTTTAATCTGTCTTTTATATAAGATTCTGGAAGCACAAACGATCTTACAGCTTCTCAAGCAGCCTGCATTTGAACTGGGCCCCAAGTTCCATTTCTTTTTGTTGCACATTCATGTCATCTGCAAGAGAACAAACAAAAGTAAAATACATAGTTGACAATGGCGAGCATTGACTATGCTATTTTGTTTTGACACCACGTCAATATCTTCGAAAAAACGCACAAAACTACATAAAAACGCATTTCTACTATATCTAACACAAATTTATGCTTCAAAGCTCATTACTACAATATAGTTTATCAAGAAAAAAGTGGAACATGCCTGGATCTGTTAGTTATACAAAAATTATAAGAAATGTGACAAAACAGATGATGTTTCAATCACAGTTCGTCTGCTATTGCCGCGTGGGGGGCGGTTTGTCGGTAGCATTGAGAATGATTCAATAGACAGATTTATAGTTATGTGGAGGTGCGCTTTATCACTGCGTGCAATTACCCAACTCTCCCCTATCTTATAGAGAAATATATGCAAATCACTTCTCAAAATTTAGCATAAAGTTTATGAAGAAATTGCAGCATGCCCAATTTTGCAGCATGTCGTCAAATAGACATTTCTAGAGACCCCATCACATTTTGCAACAAACGTGCAACTGTTTTTGGGTCTCTGATACGGGGTCTATTCCAAGTTTTTCTAAATTCTAAAAATTGTATATTTTCGCCTAAATTCATGTTAAGTGGCAGTTATTGAATTGTTCTTTGTAATGTAAATTACATCAATTTCACTGCATAATTTTTGCGTGTATTTATCAATAACACATCTTGCACGTCTGCACTACACAACAGTCAAATTCAAACTGTCATAAATTTCACGAAAAGAAAGGGGCCAAAACAAAATAGTACTGTGACACTTGCCTTACCCTTTATTAACATATAACCATAACACATGGATATTTGATAAACCATCTAAAAACAGATTACAGGCATGTAGAATGAGATTTCAAAGCGCTAAAGTAAAATTTACTAGAATAAATTGAATTATTAATAACACCTATTAATAAAAAAGATAGTGGTTTAAAGTATAGAAAGATTCAACAGATATGAAAAGCAGGGGTTAATAAAAAGAGAAAAGAAGGGAGCAGCCTATTCGAGTTTTAAAAAGCATTTTTTTCTAGGTATTGAAACATTTGATCGCATAAAGAAAATTTATTCTTCGTTAGTGACTGAACATTAAAATAGCAAACGCTTATTTGTAGCATTAGTCTATAAATGTTTCATTCGGTTGCAATAAACCTGGGTAAAACAGATATTTCTGATCACAGCAGATCTAATTCAGATCCCCTGATCTAGATTAGATGATCTATATATTTTGTGGCAATGGATTCCAAGCGCGTTAAATATGCTTCAAGTTCGTATAAAGTTCCTGGGGGTTGGGACAGAAACTCAAGAGATTGAGGAATATCACTCCATAACATGTGTACGGGCAATAAATCTGGAGATATCGCCCAACAGTTGAGTGTTGTTATAACAGGGTATTTTAAAAAATATATTGTTTGGCGAGCTGTATGCGGTTTGGCGTTATCTTACAGAAATATGATATTAGACGAGCTTAAAGATACGACCTAATGACGGGCTATAATAATATTTCTCTGGTTTCTCTGGTGGTTAATATTCTGATACTCAAGCATATCTCCCAATGTTATTATAGTAGCATTGTTTGTAAGTAACATGTACAGTAGCATATATACACTTCTAATGCGACATTTACATTTCGTAAAACCTAGACTTATTGTTAAAGTAAACAGTTCTATTCTAGGTTCAATTCAATTACAGCTCCACACTATTCTAAGTCTTGTGTTACGCTGTAAGAGTAAACACCCAGAAGAATGATAAGCACGTACTGCTATTGCAAGTAAATGGTGATTAAAAGTCATGCTTGCATTACCTCTACTGGACCTATACGCACTTGATGGATATTTGCATTTGGATATTTGCAATTTTGGTGTAGCAAGCAATAAATATAAAACGCCATTCATGATATCCTTGGATACAAGGTGTTCCTTTCCTAATTATTATGCACTACAAAAACTATTTTTTTTTTTGTTTAACAAGAAAGAAAGTCCCAACAGACAATTGATCCAATACAGCAGATGTATGTTCTTAGTGGCTCTTGGAATAAGAGTGATAGTTGCATTTAAATACTTTTGACAATCCTACGAGTATTTCAGTAGAAGTTTCAGTTATAATGTTTGCAATTTAATGTGGTTAACTTATTCTCTTGTTGAGATCGGTCTTTATCTTTCGCAATGATCTTACCACTTCCGAAACTTTTAAACCATTCTCTACAGTGAACTCGAAGAGGTCTATCATTAAATACCAAAGCATTTTTAACTTCTCGAGGCGCATTTCACTTACCGTGTTTGCTTCAACAGGAGATGTTTCAATCTAATAATTATTCAGACTATAAAATTGGCGTCTCATCAGCTTATCTAACTTTTTGTAGTTTATAAGAATCTGTTAGTTGTTTCAATCAAAGGAGATGTTTCAATGTAATAATTATTCAGACTATAAAATTGGCGTCCCATCAGCTTATCTAACTTTTTGTAGTTTATAAGAATTTGTTGGTGGCTGAAATTAAGGCTGATCCTAAACAAACAAATTAGTCACAAAGATTTATACTTTCTGGTCTACAATATAACCGTTTCCAAAACAATTAAACAAAGTGCAAAGAGAAGGAATGTGGGAATCAAACCAACTTTCAGTTGAAAACAAAATTTAACGTGTAACTATCTGTATGGCACTGGCGGTTGCAAAGTTGGAAATATATATATATATATATATATATATATATATATATATATATATATATATATATATATATATATATAATATATATATATATATATATATATATATATATATATATATATATATATATATATATATATATGTATATATATATATATATATATATATATATATATATATATATATATATATATATATATATATATATATATATATATATATATATGTCTGTATGGCACTGGCGGTTGCAAGGTAGCCACTTAACTATTTTTTGAACAAACCTGGTACTTACCCGAGGTTAGTCGGGCCACAAACGGTCTCGCACAGTTTATCTGTCGCAACCGTTTACTACACTGCTGGGTTCCACCATCTCATGTGGAACACCCAGCCCTACCCATCCCATGCAGGGATGGGTGGGGCTCATTCCCGGTCAAGCACCTAACAAAAATGGTCATTTGAGCGAAGACAGAGGTTGCTGTGTGTTCCACATGAGATTGTGGAACCCAGCGGTTGGGTGTACTTGACAATCCACTAGTGTTGTCTCATTGGACGACGTCCAAAGAAATCTAACATCATATATGTATGCTTCATCCGACGGGAAGTCGACGAGAGTATAGGTTGCTGACTGTGGATGGGGTCTCTCTATTCTTGACGGGAGAGCATGTGTCGGTACCTGGACGAGTCTGAACATCGAGAGGCGAAACATGTGCCCTCCAATTGCAGAAATTGGTGGGACTCATTCCCGGTTAAGCATCTAACAAAAATGTTCATATATATATATATATATATATATATATATATATATATATATATATATATATATATATATATATATATATATACATAAAAATGGCCAGTTGACCTAGCCTGGCCCCGATGATCTCTCCCAACTGCTTTCCTTGCGTTCGTCTGGAGCTCAGCTGAAGACGGCTGAAAGACTAGAAACTGGTCCCGAGAGACACGTGACGTCACATGGTGGACAGTTGGGCGAAGGCGATCGGTGGCACCACGTGGAGAAAGGGTGAAAGGTTTCTGTAATATTTCCCTCCACGGCTCCGTTAATCTACCGTGTGGACATATATATATATATATATATATATATATATATATATATATATATATATATATATATATATATATATATATATATATATATATATAATATATATATATATTTTTTTTTTTTTTTTTTTATTTTTTTTTGAGACGTCAATATCTATAATACTTCAAAGAATTGTGCTAAATACATTTTTTATATTATAAAAGCAATTAGAGAAAATAGTTAAACTATTAGCAAATATTGTTGGATTGCCCGAGTACGTGCTTTATAGTCGGAGAGAAATCTTAATTAGCAAATATTTTTACCTGAATACAATATTAGGTGGGTATTGTAAAAATTGTCAGTTAAAATAGTGTCTTTTATTCCCCTGTCAAAGTCCAGGTAGTTCCGCAAGATACCGTTCTTAAAACATTCCCTCACAGTTCGACATTTTAAAGTTTAGTTTGATTTTATGATAACGTTAAAAAAGCATAAATTGTAAGATCGAAAACAATAAAGAAACTTCACCGAATTAGGCACGGCTGAACCTTTTATGAGCTAACACTAACAATTGCAATATTATCATATGAATTTGCAAGCAAGTTAAAAAAAACAAAGCCGCCAGGTATATATGGGATAACGGGAGAATTGCTGAAAGTGGATGTACAAAAGACGACCGATTTATTTCACCCATTTCATTGTTTATAAAAATCTGGGAAGAAGGGTGACCTAAAGAACTGCAGTAATTAGAGAGGAATCACACTACTCATTACGGTAAACAAAATATTAGTAAACAAGATATTAGTAAATAAGATATTGTAAACAAGATATTATTAAACAACATATTAGTAAACAAGATACTTTATAGCCATGTTTTGATTTGTTGGGTTGTCTGTATTTCGGTTACCTATCCAGGTATTGACCGCGATCGACATCGCTTAACTTCAGTTATCGAGAACAGATAATCAACGTTGTACGGTTGTCCCAACCCCGGAAGATTTTTTAAGGATTTGATAAATTATTTAAGGATTTTTATTAGAAAGTTTGTATCAACCTAATATAACATATATAAAAAACCTAATATCGAAATTTAATGAACCTTTTTTAGAGAGAAAGAAGAGCACGATTCTTAATTAATCCTATAAAAGTATTGCAGTATCATAAAAGTGTACATCAATTAATCTCCTAAACGTATGTAGTAAGTTATACATATGTAAGCATCGATTATGTTAGAAATTTTTATCTCAAACACCAAATTTCAACTTCCGGGGTTTTCCTTTTAATCTTCTTTTTCTATTCAAATTAAAGAGTTTGCAATTATGGAAGAACTTTGTAACAAGCGAAGTAAAAGACAATCTGATGATTTGAATCAGGTCAAAATAGACGGAAATACATCTAATCCCAGAGTTACTATCGTTTTTTTATTATCATGAAATTTACCGCATTTTCACCTTTATTTTTTTTATACAGAGGGGTGATAGTCTTAGGTTGTCTAAAAAATCTATTTGGTTTACTTTTAGTATCCAATTTAAATTTTTCGTTGCTATGTGCAATTCGATTAAGTATCATATAACTTGCTATATATTTCTGTGTAAACGAATTGATATAACTTGAATCATCATTGAAAAAATAAATTAGTTCTGAAAGATTTAAAAAGGTAGCTTGCGCATGTAGTTATAATAGATTAACATAAAGCGTGTATCAAACAATTTGCTAAATTCCTTGCTGGTTCCGATCGCTCGACGGAGATTGATTTAAGTAGTCTTAAGAATATCATTAATTAAAATCCTCCTCAATCAGTGTCTGAAGCTGCAATAACACGTAATATGATGGTGGTTTACAAATTATTGCCGCAAAAATTATTGAATTTCTATTTATTGGCAAAATCGAAAATGGATATAGTTGAAACGAGATCTGACATAAAGTGTATATAAAGAGGATTTATTGCTGAAGACATTCTTAATGATTTCTGTCTTTTTATTAGGTAATAAAAAACTGGTCTTGGGATTTTAAATTCGGAACTCTTGTGTGAAAGGACAGCAGGTGTGAAAGAACCTTAAAGAACCGTGTCAATAATTCAACAAATATCATACACCAAGCATTATATTCCCCAACTATGGCGATTGTGTGATTTTTCTTATTCCTCAAGCTCAAATTACTACTTCGTGGAGGACGATTCGTTACGTCCATTGAAACCATAAAACAAAATTCGCAGGAGAAGCTGAAGGCTATACAGGAACGTGCCTATAAGAAGTATTTTGATGACTAAATTATTCGCTGATATAAATGTATCGCATAAAACGGAGTTTATTTTGAAAGCTCCATATGTGGAGCTTTATTTAGCCATAAATTAGCCACAAATTTGGCTAATTAAAATAAAGTTAAAATAAAAATCTAAGTATTTATTTGACACAATATAGATAAAATTAGATAATACACTTTTCGGTATAGCAGATAAATACTTCGAATTTAATGAAGTTTTAGTTCTAATCAAAACCATTACAGCTAATTGAAACTTCGCTAATCAATTAAAACGTTGGTAATACTTTGATAATGTTGCTAATTATTATACACAAACTTGAAACCTTTTTGTAGCTAATTATTGACACTTAAACTATCTGATTAACGTACTGAATATAAGAAATTAGTTAAATCAGGTTCATGAGCTCATTTTATTTTAACTTTAAGGCATTGAAAACCAAACCTTCAAACGCAATAAAAGTTATATTGAAATTTTGTATAAGAAGAATAATTATTTATTGTTTTTTTTTTAAATTAAACATTTTAAAAGTGAAAACTAAAGTGTAACAGGCTGTAAAAAATGTTCTCTCTAATTTCAGGGGTACGCAAAACGTTCCGGATTGGAAAGCAATAAAACGGGGAGGCTAACTTTAGGGCTAACCTTCAACAGAAACCACCTGGCCATAGAACCAAGGAGTCATATGCCTGAAAATGTTGCAGCTGCGTGGAATATTTGAGACAACTAGCACGGACACAAGCGTTAGAGACAAATCCTACATAGCAAGATCCACTTCCATTCTTACACATTGAGGGTTGTTCAGAAACTCCATGCAAAAGTTTGGGTTAGCCGCATGAATTTATGTCAGATTATTTTAGAACCTCTATAAGACCCCCGTTTAATTTTTCTCTAGCTGATTCCTAGGGTAATTCGTTCAAAACTTCTTTGCATTTATAAGTCATAACAGATAAGCTATACCTATTAAATAAGTTGCTTTTAAGGTTTATTATATGGAATATCTGGGTTTCTCAGATCTATGCAAAGTTTACAAACAGCCGCCCAGAAACTCTATGCAAAAGACTGGGTTTGCCGCATGAATTTATACCAGATTATTTTGAAATCCGACCTTTAAGATATTTTGCTTTGCATTGATGAATCCTCTTCTGATCTAAACTGGCTCATTACTAAAAAGGATATCTGCTGTTAGTTTGATAGAAATCCCCGTATGCCGTACGAAATCTCATTAAATTTAAAGCATGACCGCCTGGTGTACTTTTGTCGGGTTAGTCCCTACTTCTTGAGGAAGAGAATATAACTACAACGTAGACTTCTGACCAGGTCGTCTAAATGCTTCAAAACTTTTTCTAACCACAACTTGAATAACACGATATTGAATATGAACTATGGTTTTATCAAAACGAAGTCACAACCCGTACGCCTTGGATGTTAATGTACTGAGATCAATGTTTCTAGCTCGATTTGTTTTCCACCATTTGACACTTAGCGATTTTAGACCGACTGCAGACTATTGTAACTCTGAATAATGCCATTCAAAGGGATATAGCTGCTATTATTAGCATGGCAGGTTTCAGAATTTGCCTACACATATTCACTGGTGATGTTGTCGGGCAAAAAGAAGTGTTCTGAATACTTTTTGGTGGAAAATAACACAATGTTGATTATCTCTAACCGTTTATTTTTATTGGCCTTTTAGATTGGTAAGATTTGTATTTGTCACTCTGTATAAAAATGATGTAAGTTTGCTTTTTCTCTATATGCTCTGTCGGTCACCATTCCTAAGGCAACTGAAGCTCAATTCTCGCTATGTCATTTGTATGTTTTTATAATTTATCTAAACAAGTGTATAAAATTCTACAAGATATTGCCCCTCAGTCATGCAAGTAAACAGTCTGAGTAAGGCAGCATGTTGTCTAAGACTCTCTATTCACTTAGGTCACTTTCCATTCGGTTTGATTTTTGAGAATCTAAACGTTACACACAAACTAAAACTTGACACATCTTTAACTTAAAAATAAACTAAACTAAATCTCCATCTGATCTGTTGCTGGCCACAGACTACAAACTTCAACAAATATCTATCAGCTTAAAAGAAAACGCACCTTATCCACAAAAATCCAGAAAATCTTACTGGTTTGATTTGAGTAGTTGAATTAGCTACAAATGAGATCTAGGATTGTATGATATAATTTACGTAAATGTAAACTGTTCATTTTCTTATAAATCAAGGTAAAAAGAAATTCGGCGGTGAAGTATTTATTTGGTTAGCTTTTAAAAGGACATTTGTTAAAAGACCGTATATTTATAATGAGTCGTTTATCTTAAGTATAATTATATAATGAAGTAGGTAAATTTTCAGAAGATGGCTGTTGCATCTGCTTAACTAACTTCAAACTCATTATCATCATCATCATCATTCAGCTCCTAAAGTTCACTGCTGGATATAAGCCTCCCTTGAGCGTTTTGATAGTCTGTTATTTTGTAGCATTCAGCATGGAATAGCATTCAGTTGAAACGAATGCATTTTAAATCAGAAGGTCATCTTATTGGAGGATTTGTCGCAGTCTCCATTTAAAAATCGCTTGGGTTCATCTGTTATCAGATATTCTGGTATTGAACACTGCGCAGATTCTCTTAAGGATTTCTATTTATTTCTTAATGTTAAGGATTCTATACCACATTTTAGTATGGGCAGAATACAATGAGTAAAGATCTTTCATTTTATACATATTGGAAGTGTTGATTTTAAAATATATTTAAGATATAGCAGAGAGAATCGGACTGACAGGGGCTGCTTGTGGAGTTCGAACAACAGCTGATTAGTTTGTTATTTGATTTCATTATTTTTGGGGAAATAAGATGTTCATTTGTTATGAAATGTGTATTGTTTATTAAAGATTAGGAAAAAACCATAATGGACGAATACAGTGTAAAAATCATTAACCGTGAAGTTTACTGAGTCTTACATTAATAATTGAAAAAAAAACTGAACGGAATAGTCTTTATCCCGGTTCACGATTTTCTTCCATTTTTCTATTGGAATACTTTCATGTGCATCCAAAGCTCCATTATTATTTACACTTTTAACCAGTCTTAAATTACTAACATTTATGTTGGGCTACACAAGATTTGTCATTTCTCCCATATATAATGTTCTTTATATTTTATTAGTATCGATCTTTTTTTTTGCCCAATATACAAACCTTGACAACTAATTTCGTAAATCCTTTACCCATTGAATTACCCAGGATTTATTTTAATTTATTTCATGATTTGTCCACGAACTTAATGTCCATTTTTTTCAAAATGTTGTATATTCCTCGTGTTAGTTGGGCATCAAACACCAATGGTAATAGCATGAATTTATTTTTGTCCTGATCCTTTTAGTCGTCGAAGATTCTTTCAATAATTTTCTAAACTTCGGATACATTCCTATTTCATTTTAATTTTTTGTTTTAATTATCTTATTTTGGAAGCTATGATTCGAATTGTTAGAAATGTATTTCGAACTGGTGGTGTTTTTTTTTAATATAAAAATCTAACCTATTTTTATTGTTTCAACTGACTAAAACATCCAGAAATGGTAAACTATCATTGTTTTCAAGTTCTTGCATGAACACTATGTTTTGGGATTTACTATTTAAGTTCCTAATAAAATCATCTAAGTTTTATATTGCAAAAACGTCATCCATATATCTTAACCATACCTTCGGAAAGTAGTTGAATTCATCTATGATCTTGAATTGAATTCATCTATATCTTCATTAAATCATCTCCTGATGATGCTAACATGATTAGCGAAACGTTCGTCGAGAACCTTAGAAAAAAGTGATTCGGTGTTTAGCGGTAAATCTCTTTGAGTTTTGTTATGATATATAGTTGTTTAATTTTTGGCCGATTTTTACATAATGTATTTGTACATTCAAAAATACATTTAATTAATAACATTCTTGTACTTTATTAGCTGCAAAACTTTTTTTTTATAATTATTTTTAGAGATAGATCCAAATCCATTAAATTTATACTATGGGGTATAAGGTCTTTGTTTATTTTTTTCCTTTATTTGGGTTTTTCGCCACTATCTAAAACTCAAAAAATATCAAAAATACCTGTTCTTATTTAAAGAAAGAATCACTGGGTAAAAACAAAAAACCAAACGGAGACAAATTTCTCAGTAATTCTTTTTTGTAATAAATTTGCCTAACGAACAAAACTTTAAAGATATAAAAATGTTATAAAAAATTTTACAAACTTTTAACGTTATCGTTTCGGAGGGTACTCTCCCCCCGTTTTCAAAACTAAACTAAAAAATAAATTATATTAATTTGTAATATATAAATTAACGAATGAAAGTAAATATATTTTTTTGTATATGTCAACGATACTTACATTGACAACATTGTTACATTGATTACATTGTATTATTACTTATTACATAAATTCAAAATTTTTATATATTGTAAAAAACCTTGATTGCAAAAAAGAACCACTTACAAAACATAATAAGAGTCTAAAAATGTTAAAAAAATTATGAGAATAATATACTTGAAGCTAAACAAATGGAGTGGCATTCAGTACAGGCACTAGCCCCATTACAAACTTTTTTTTATGTTAAGAATTCTATTTATAAAAAACCTTTATATTTTAAGAGTGACTTTTACAGGCAGTCCTTTGCTTTCACTTTATTTGACCCTAATTCATCTAAAATCTTTTACAGCTGTCATTACCTAACTTTACACAAGTTTATGTCAAAATATGTGTATTTTGTCGGCCTACAAAAAGACAAACCCGATTGGTTTATGGACAGTTAAAGTCATGCTTTATAATCATATTTATTGTCGTGATATATATTTTGGACCAGTTTCATCTGTTAGTTAATTATTGTTAAATAGTTAGTTATTAATTATATGTATATATATGGAGTTTTTCGACTCCTTTGGATTGCGTCCAATGAGACAAACAGTAGTCAGGACTAATACACCTCCGACCGTTGCGTTACATAATCTCATGTGGAACGTACAACAACCTGCGTCTCCGCCATAATGAGCATTTGTTAGTTGCTTGACCGGGAGGAAGCCCCACCCATCCCTACCTGGGCGAAAACCTGCCTGGTACTCGTCAATTTTGTGTTTTAATTGTTTTTGTGTTCTTTGGAGAAGGCATGCGAGAGGATTTTGTAAGTGACTTGTAGCAAGGAGATTCCACTGTAGATGTTCACATCTGTTCTATCTCCCTTCTTGTGCAGCGGGTGGATAAGAGCACATTTCCACTCATCTGATAATTTTTCTGTTTGCCAAATGTTCATGATAATTTGCGTAAGTTCCTGCAGCGAATTTGGTCCGAGGTTTTTCAATAATTCCGCGGTGATACCATCTTCACTGGATGACCTGTTATTCTTTAGTTTGCGTATGTGCCTGTGGATTTCTTCCTGTGTTGGTGGTGGTGATTCTGAGTGGGTATGGATACAATTTTCCTTGGGGAACTTTGTGTTACGTTCGGGGCGATTGAGGAGATCAGAGAAATAATGTGCCAGCTCCTGACAATTTTCCTGATTGGTTAGCGCTATTCTCCCATTCCACTTTCTGAAGCAAAGATTTTTTAGTGTATCTATGGATTTCTTTTGCAAAAGTCCTATAAAAGTCTCTCGTGTTATAATTGCGAAAATTCTCCTCTATAGAGTCTAGTTGTTCCTTCATGTACTTCCTCTTAGTTTGCCTGATAACTTTTGTGGTCTGTTTTCTAGTCACATCAAAAAGCTGTTGACTTTCTAAGGATTTTTTAGTGTTGTACTCCTGAAATGCTCGTTTTCGTCGCTGCAATTCACTTTCGCATTCTGAGTCCCACCAAGGATGTTTTGTGTTATTTTTCAATGGGATCAGTTCCTGTGCTTTTTATATATTTTTTTTGTGGAATTTTTTCCATGTATCTGCCTGTTCCTTTTCCCATTCCTCTGTTATGTTGGATTCCTTGATCGTTTTTGTGCCGAATTTCTATAGATATGCTTTCTTGTTGTGCATTCTGCTTGGAGTGAACTTGACTTTGATTCGTGTTAGGTAGTGGTCTGAGTCAATGTTCGTGCCCCTGCGGACTTGGACATCTTGGATCTCTCTTTGTTGGGTATGAGATAGCAAAGTGGTCTATCTGGAATTCTCCAATCTGTTGTATAGGCGATGTCCATATTTTCTGTTTTCGTGCAGATTTTCTTAGGGATGTTGACATGATCTTAAGGTTATTCTGTTGGCATAGTTCGATGAGTCTTGTGCCGTTCTTATTGGTGAATTTATGACCGGTGAATTTGCCTACTGTTTTCTGATGGATTTTTTTTACCGATTTGTGCGTTAAAGTCGCCCAGTAAAATTTTGACGTCATCCTCTGTGACCTTTGCCACTACCTTCTCTAGTGTTGTCCAGATTTGCACTGCAGACTTGGGGTTTTTCTTGTTGTCTCCGTTTGTGGGGGCATGCACGTTGAACTGGTATATTTTTTATTGGCACTCTGTATGCGCATTGTCATTAGTCGATTGTTTCTAGGTTTGATTTCCTTAATAGAGTGAACTATCCCTTTATGTACCACAAACGCCCCTGGCGATTCGTTTGTCAGTCCTACTTTTGAATATGCGATAATTCCCATAGTCTACCGTGTCCTTATCCCTAATGCGTGTTACTTGTAGGGCAAGCACAACTATCTTTTGCATGTCAAATTCTGAAGTTAGGTTGTGAAGTTTTACTGATTGAATCAGCGTGAAGATGTTGAAGATGCCAATATATGTAGGTGTTTTATATGGAAATTTGCCGGAAAGCTCCAACTTTTTTTGAGATCGTAAAAGTCCATGTTCCTCAGAATACGAACACCCGGTTGCCGTCTGTCGACGGGTGGATTGGTTATCACCTGGGGTATCATTGTTATTACTTGCACGAGTCATGGTTGCTTATAAGCTTATAGGTCCGGTGTTTCCACTGAGAGTTTAGAACCAGGGATTGTTAGTTCCTGGAGCGTGGTGCCCAGCCGCACCCTCTGGGTGAACAGACGCCGACCGGTTGTTGCCACTACAGACGCGACTTGGGTTTTTTTTCTGCCAGAGCCCGGTTAGCCGTCTGTTCCCGAAATAAACGTTCGGGTTCAGCCGTTGTCCGCTTCCTGCGTGCGACGTGGACGAATGGTTGCAGCTCTAGGAAGCCAATGCTCATATACTTATATACTTATATATATATATATATATATATATATATATATATATATATATATATATATATATATATATATATATATATATATATATATATATATATTTGTTATGGTTGTTACGTATTTATAATTCTTATCAATGATATTTTTAGATTAAATTTTTGTACACGAAAAGGTAACAACAATTAATGTCGCAATACAATAATTATTATAATATGTCCTGAAATAAAATATACTCTGCAAGGTTCAAAACTTAAATTAATGTATAATCACTATAGACGAATCTTTGATAAATGTTGAAATGTTGCAACCATTCGGCGTATTTCCGTTTTGGAAGGCGATAGGGTGTATTTCCGAACCAACAGTTTAGAATATAAAATCAATTAAATCAAAGGTCTCCAAACAACGGCCGCGGGTCAAATCCGGCCTGCCAGTGTCATCTATCCGGCCCGCTACTAGCCAATTTAGCAAGCGTACGCTCGTTTAGGGCGCGTACTCGGCGACTAGTTTAGAAATTATAGATAATGGTTATGGCCTTTGGAACTTACTGGATTAATCAGTATGGCCCTAAGGCTGGTTTGAAGACCCCTGATTTAAATTATTATTTATTATAATTATCGATTCAATCGATGATCATTTAATACAACATTGTAGATATTTGAAAGAATCCTTTAAAGACGAATGTAACTATTCTTGAATGTCTTTCGGGGTTAGACCCCACAAAAGAAAATACTTTGTGATAGCTCGAACTTCTCCAACGCGTCTAACAAAACTTATTTGGCAAATGTCATATAGTATGTCCACATCTGTTCAACTTTTCCTGTTCTGTTCAACATACGTTTAAATGTGCGTTTTAACTTGCGTTATTGCATGCGTTAGTCTACATGTTTGCGTCAGTTTCATTCAACATTTTTGGCGAGTTCAGTAAAGACTGTTTGAACTGCTGACGTTAAAAACATTTTATTTTGTAAGTACCTACTGTTAACTGTGTAATTTCAGTTTCACGAATACATCTGACATTGTCATGTTAGCCGGTATGAGTGCTGCTGTGCTGGTGTTGATAAGAACCCGGAAAATAACGGAAAAATACAGAAAATCTGTATTTATAAAGGAATATTTAGAATAATTACTACACTTTACTGCAGCAAAATATATGCTATAAAAATATTCTTTTCACACTCGATTTACAATTTTATTACTTTTTATTTTAATTAATCTAAAAGTTCGTTGTAGGTGTAAGACTGAGAGTTTATATTTTAACATGATGGTGTATTTCATGATTTTTTTACCCTCCATGAATTTTTGTCCAGTGTTAATTTTCTAGCATCATTTCAATAAATTTATCATTTTCCTGCCGTTTGTGGAACTTGATCCTCCCATCTCAATCTTGGACGTCAAACTTTATTTTTTTCTCGTGCTTTCTCGTGTTTTCGCTTCGTAAATTTGTTTAACTAATCTCTCTTCATCCATTCTGTGGATGTGTCCTAGCCAGCTTAGTTGTCTTTATTCTATTGGTTTCGCTTCTAGTTATTCCATTACTATCATATTTGTTACTCTATCCCTTCTTGTAATTACCTCTATTTTTGCCTAGAAATCTCATTTCTGCAGCCTATCTATTTTTTTTATATTTGTTAAGGTCGAAGATTCGCTGTCTTATATCTCTGATAGTCTCACTACTTTCTGATACACCTGTGCGTTTTTGCCTCTTTCGGTATCTCTCTTTTTCCTAGGAACGTTGTTTTTGGGTGTTGTATAGTGTGCCCGCTTTTCCAATTTTTTCGATCATTTTACCGTCCATTATTCCATTACCCTCTATTATTGTGCCTAAATACTTATAGTTTTTGCCTTGTCCCATTACGTTCCTGATCAAGAAATGGAATGAACAAAGTAATTTTGTAATACGTGCATACATCCAATGCAGGAATGTTCGGTCTATTTAATTGTCTTCCGACGACGCGTGGCATTCGCAGTATACCACCATTTTCTTCCAAAAACATTTGAAAACCTTTGCGTCTTCACAGAGATGAAGATATTCGACGTCAGTTGTTTGAATGCCCGGATAAGATCGATGTCAATTGTCTGTAATTGTTTTGATAGCGACAATGTATAGCTCATAACTTTTTGAAGAATCACTAAACACATCACAAAATCCGAAGATCAAAGCGTACTTAGCAATTGGGCGGCTTGTTGCGCTGTTTCCTTATTGTGATTAAATTGGAGTTCTTTGAGAGCATTCACAATCGCTGAATAAATTTCCCTGAATCTTATAATAGCTTCATGTTTTTGGACCCACCGTATTTCACACATTGAGAGCAAGCTTTTTTGGTTGCCGACGGGTAGTAGCTCTTGAATTTTTTCTTTCAACAAAGCAGTGCGTTGAGCAGAATGTCGAAAGTAGGAACCAACAGACTGCACAATCCCAATGCAATTTAGGTAATTTACTAATGAACATGAATCAGCAGTAGTAAGGTTGAGAGAGTGTGCACTACAGTGTACATAAAGAGCAAGAGGACATTCTTGGCGAACATATGCTTGGGCACCGTGTAAATACCCATTCATAGCTGCAGCCCCATCGTAACCTTGACCAACCACATAAGAACATTCAAGTCCATGCTTTTGCAGAGCTGTAATAATAAGATTTGCGAGACCGGATCCTGAAACATCGATCGATGGAATGTACTCAAGGAACATCTCTTTAAGTATATGGTGTTTATTATCTGTAAAATCAACATATCGAAGACATAACGAGACTTGTTCTACACGTCCGCTGTCGGTGGTTTCGTCAGTCAGAATCGCAAATAGTTTGGCTTTCTTTACTTCTTCAATTATTTATTGAAGTTGAATTAATTCACCACAAATGTCAATTATTTCGTTTTGGATCTGACGGCTTGTGTACAGGGCAATCTTCCGTGAAGTATTCAAATGCTCAGGCAGATCTTTATCTCCAGACTCAGCCGCAAACCGCAACAGGGCTCTAAAATTAGCATCATTCTGTAGTGGTTGTTCAGGTTCTGGTGATTCTGGTGTAATTTGTATGCGCCCCGAATCGATTTTACCTCTCAAGGAGATGCCTTGTTTGCCGCAAAAAAATATTGCTTTTACGATAGGGATTAGTTTCTTTCGATTCTCCTCTTGTTGTCTCTTTCTTTCAGAAGACAGCTGTTCAGTGGCCGAAAAAGCCTGCGAAGACATTACTTTTAGAAAGTTATCTGCCAGTTCTGAATTTCGCTTGTGGTATTCCGATTTCGCATGAGCTTCAAATATTTCTAGGGCATTTTTCCACTTACAAAAAGGTTCGGTTACCAACTGGCCGATCCTTTGATGACCGCCTTTATCTTCATCAAGCGAACGTCCCATTACCATGCAAACTCTGCAGTATGCTCCACTTTTATATTCCGAATATGGCAACCAGAGGAACCTCTCCAACCATTTCAATTGAAAGCGCAAGTTTCGTTTTGTAGAAATAGGAAACTTATAATCTCTTTAAAATTTGGACTTTAAAATATTTATCCAAGATTTTTTCTTGATTCGCGTAAAAACCAACATCCAACTTAGCTACAGTTGTAAAAGATTAGGTAACAGGCAAGCTGGCCTGTTGCAGATTAGATGTAGATTCGGCAGTTGAAGGTATCGAACAGGGCACCAGCGACATGGCATCGATTTTGACATTCGGTATTGTGATTGAGGTCGAGGTCGAGGGCCCGCTTGTCATCACAGTCTTCTTATCAGCATGCAAGGTAGCTGAAGCTTTGATAGCTAAATCCAAATTTGTTTCTTTATTAGAAACCCCTTGACTACATCACTTTTTCCAGTAGTCCATACCTTTAAGTTTATCACGCTTCCTTTTTTCCCCTCCATTTTTTGACAGTAATAATGATTCACGTATCTATCCTTAACAAGGTCACTGAATAACACTGCAGTAAAATTACTCACTTACATGGTACACTTAATTATCTTCACTATTCGTTCACCACTTTTGACTTATATTCGCTTCGAGTTCGCATGGAACAATACTGCCGTAAGCGCGGTCACGCGCCGCTTATCTATCAGCCCAGTAGTAGCCGTCCTGAAACTACCACAAACTTCCACAAAGCTCCGCTCATTCCGACCGAGGGGCGTGGCGAATAATCGAGAAACAACGCAAAGTTTCCATACGATACATAATAGTTCGACTACTCGACAAGAGATGGCGTTACTGTGCGCAACTTCCACTAGTTCGGATATATATTCAATTCAAATGTAATAATTTAACTCTCTTCACTCCTCGTATTTTTTCGGTATAATATTAGGTAATATTTGGCTTATTTCGGGGATTTTTTGAACCCTCAAAACCCCCCCCCCTTGGCTACGCCCGTGCTCATGGACGATTAGAACCACACACTCGTACATAACTATGTTCCTTAAACCATCCTGTCTATCCTCTCATAATGTTCAAAGTAGCAATGTGTAGTCGTCTTATTTCACAACAACTTAAATTTGATTTCAAATTGAGATAATTATGTCAAACGACATGAGGTACGAATTCCTGGCATTCTAGCACTACTATAGTAGCTGCAAGAATAATGCTGATCTTAGGAGAATACGAAATATACCAGAAAACATCGAAAATATTAAAAAAAAGAAGTCATTTTCTTTGCCAATCTTATACAGAAATATAAAGAAGAACAAGCAAAACGTGTATCAATTTTTGTGTTCAAGACAAACTATATTTTCAGTTTAACTCAAATACGTCTGCTGGTTGGCTGGTATATTTCTTCGTTTTCTAGTATATCAACTTTAGAAATGTTCGTGAGACTTTCGTATTGTCAAATATTAATTCAGAACCAATATATGTTAATAACATTTTTTCGTTAACCGTTCTAATTGGGTATTAAAGTGTAAGGACCTCATTAAATCGTGGCATGAAATAATAACCCAACCAGCCAACATTAGGAACAGCAAATCATCTATCGATATTAAAATTATTTAATTGAAATTCAGTACCGTTGGCTCAAGCTATCGACTACCAAATAGCGTCTGTTCCTGCGGAAGTAGACGTAATATCAATTTTAGGTCACGTGACTGATTGACTATATTAATTGATTGATGAGTTTTTTTCTGTTTAACTATTGCTATTAAACTTAAAATAAATTTCATAATTATGGTTAATTTGCCATTAATATGACATTTAATCAATGTAATATATGCCGTTCTGTTCGAAGGTCTGTCTCCATTTCTCCGATAGCTGCATAAGCAGGAGCTCATCGAAGTTCTAACCTTTCTGGCTAAAGAACGGGTTAAGGTAATGTTTCAAGTGTTCTAAGATGGAAAAGTTGTTACCATCTAAGCTGTTTTGAAGCGATCTAGATAAGTGGTAGTCGGATGGCGCGAGATCGCGAGAGTGTGGTGGATGGATCAAAATATTCCAGTTAAGTTATGAAATGGTGTGTCGAGTAGTCAGAGATACCTTTAGCATGGTTTAGCATTGTCTCGATGTAACATTGCCCGACTGTTAACTAGTTCAGGCCGCTTCTGGTAGATTGGTCGATTTAATTCACTTAGTTGTGAACAATAGTTCTCCGAATTAATAATCTGATTTACAGGTAACAGCTCTTAATAAACCATTTACTTCCAGTCCTACCAAATGTATAACATAACCTTCTTCAGATCCTGTCATACAGTAAATAAAGCTTTTATCATACAATCATCTTTGAAGTGATCTAAATAAATTGTACCCATAAAAACAGTCTTGCCTTCTAGGATATAAAAATCATTATATATTATAAATGCTACTTACTTTCTGTCATTTTAATATTTAACAAAATTTATAAAACATAATTTGTTTCCCAAATACTTCTCAAAACTCTACTCGTGTGAAGTAGATATCACTTCGATTTACATTTTCTAATAACATTTTTTGAAAGTAAAAATATTATGTCTCTGTGATTAGTGCAGTGAATCATGATGTTAGCAGTTTATATATCATTTGAAGGTAGGTATTTCGCTGTGTTATTAAAGATGGTTCCTTTGGCAAGTAAATATGTTTTATCTTGAGTAACAAATCGAGGAATTTGTTTTGATTCTCTTATAAATATCTTACTATGCAAGGGTGGAAATATGTGAGTTGGAAGGTGGAAGGGGAAGGGTGGAAATATGTGTTTTTATGCCAGTTATTATGAATGTTGTCAGTTCTAGCATTGTGCAGGTTTTCTTTTTTTTTATATATATATATATATATATATATATATATATATATATATATATATATATATATATATAATATATTTGATCAAATCAAGGATCAAAATGTCTGTATATCTTATCTGGATGGTGTATTAGGACTCGCCACAAGATTTTTATCATTATCATCTCTTAGATGTCTATAAAATTTTCGCTCGCCTTTTCTAAAAAGACTGTTTTGTTGCTTACTCCGCGTCGGTTGTTATATATATATATATATATATATATATATATATATATATATATATATATATATATATATATATATATAGTTCGTTGTATATATATACTGGTTTTAATGGAAACGACATATAAACCAGTGAACAGAGATCCAACAACCTATCTAGAAAAAACGACAAAAAGCAAAATCAAAGCATGGAAACTAAAACCGGACATTGAACGAAGAATAATTCCAAATGAAAAATCAAGCGGATGTCCTAAACTTTACGATCTACCCAAAATACATAAACCAGAAATCCCATTAAGACCCATAGTAAGTGCCTTCGGTTCTCCAACACAAAATTTGTAAAAATATCTAGCAAGTATCATGCAACCAATCATCAAACTTGCCGAGTTCTATGTTCAAAACTCAGAACATTTGATAAGGATGATTAAAGATTTCCAACTAGAGGATACAGACATACTGGCAAGCCTGGACATTATCCCACTGTATCGAAGTATCCCCATAGACGAGGCCCTAGACCTAATTTCAATGAACGAAGACTTTCCACTATTTGTGGGGGAACTCTCCGAACACTGCTTGAAAAATACATATTTTTCCTTCAACCAGTAGATCTACAGACAGACCGACGGTGCCCCAATGGGATCATCTTTATCACCCGTTATAGCCAACCTGTTCATGACCGACTTTATTATATCTTATATCTTTATAATATGGCCTCACGGAAACGAACTTCTAAACAACTTCCTAACTCAGTTATACGAAATCCACCCCAGAATACAGTTCACACTGGAAGTCGAACAGGATAGAAAACTGCCGTTTTTAGATCTCCTTATCACAAGGAAACTTTCTGGAACACTCGAATACACAGTGTATAGGAAACTAACTCACACCGATCGATACTCAACGCTAAATCCCATCATCATCCTGCACAAATCCAAGGAGTAGCGAACACCTTCATTTCCAGATCCTTCCGACTGACACTACACGAGGCGAAGAACTACCAAAAATTTTTACAGCCCTTAGACAAAATGGATATTCAGAAAATTGTATCAGGAAGGCCATTCGCCGTCAAGAAACCCAAACACCAAGAACAATAGAGCAGAATGAACCAAATACACCAAAGGTCCAGTTACCATACGTAAAAGGAATCACAGATAGGATAGGCAGACTACTAAGGAAACATAAGATCAGAACAGCCTATAAGTCACACAAAACTGTTGCAAACATCCTAAAAAACCCCAAGGACAAAGTTAGACTGGAAAATCATGGGGTGTATAGTATATGTTATTCCGACTGCAACAGAGCATACATAGGACAAATAAACGGACGAATATCGGCCAGAATACAAGAACATTAAAATGACTTAAAAAACTAACAAACCACCTCGTCTCTGTTTCAGCACCATCTACATACAGGACATACAATCAATTTTGAAGGAGCCAAAGAAATAGCGAATATTGAAAACTAAAATGTCCGAACAATCAGAGAAGCCCTTGAAACAAAAGAAAGAGGTGAGCTGAATACGCGAAACGACGCTCGCAACATTCCAAAAGTATGGAAATCCCTTCTGAAAAAAAAACGTGGCCGCGAGGTAGAAAAATCAATAAACGGACGCCCGACAGCGTTGCCGAGCGCCGCAAATGCTCCCGAACTACCCCGATATATATATATATATATATATATATATATATATATATATATATATATATATATATATATATATATATATATATATATATATATATATATATATATATATATATATATATATATAGACAGTTTTTTGACTTCTTTGGACTGTGTCCAAGAATTTTGCAAACTAATTTAGGCATACACTCTTATCTAAGACATTTTCTCAATAAAGGCGGCATATTTTTATATGAGCGTCATAAAAATGCATGTTATTTCTTTCAGATCACAGCTATGTAAAACACGCAAAACTGAGCTGTTTAGCCAAGCGACTTCTCACAGAACGATTATAATCGAAAGTATGGTAAAAAATAACACGCAGAAAAATAACAGCACATCTAATTATTACCCATTAACAACATTAATCTAATAACAATTCATTGTTAACCAAAACGCTGTGTGAGGTGTGATTAATGGCCTGGCATGGCCTGTACTGATATAGCTTACGTTTCTCAAATCCTTAAAATCAGACTTTTGGGTGCTTGATGGGGTTTCATGTTCCATTACGATAGCGTTCCTTTCCATATTACTACGATAATTGCATTTTTTTGTGGGAAAATTTAAGAATTATCGAATAATTACGACATACACGACTTAATGTGTGACGTTCATGTTATTCTTCAACCTCAAAAATATTTCCAACATCGCCATTTTATTTCAGAAGAAAAGCTGGATAGGATACTTTACAGCTCCAAATTTTGGAGATGACTTCTTGATTGACTTCTTTTCTCCATGGAAATAAAACAATTTTAAATTATAATGATCGTTGAGTAATTTCATAAAAATATATTTCAAATACTAGCTGTACTAGGGTTGCTATTTATGTATCCGGAATTATAAACAATGGTGTTGCTAGGCGCCATCTGACATATACATCGTAAAGTTTGACATTGTTGACTGTTTAGTGACTCGAAAATTTTATCTTAGTCAAAAATGGAATTAATTCGTCAGAATTCTCATGCGATGATTTACTACGACTTTCGACGTGGATTATCTCAACAACAGTGCATCAATCAATTTACTTCTATATTTGGCGTTGAAGCACAATCTAAAACCACGGTATATCATTGGTTTAGTGAATTCAATGGTGGCCGTCAGTCGCTCACGGATGAATTTAAAGAAGGTAGTTCAAAATCAGTTGTCAGAAAACCTCGATAAAGTGTGCGAAATAAAGTAAGATCGTCATGTGACAGACCTTGAGATTGAGGCATCCCTGGGCATTAGTATGACAAGCATGCACAAGATTATACATAAATATTTAGCTGTGAAAAAGATTTTTGTGCGTTCGATTCCACGTAATTTAATAATCGCTTAATAAAAGGCTCGATTGATGCAGAGAAATAGTCAAAAAATACAATCGTGGTGGATCAAAAACCGTGTGTAACATGTGTAATAGATGACGAATCCTGGAACGATGCGTATGGGCCCGAAAGTAAATAGCAGTCGACCATATGGGTCTTTCAAAATGAGCCAAACCCAACAAAAATTGTTTGCGCAAGAAGCACTTTGAAGCAAATGGTCGCCTGTTTTTTTGGGATAAATGGGCATGTGGCTACAGTGTCATTAAATAATTGTAAAACGGTCAATCCTGAATGGTACACAACCATTTGTTTGTCAGGAGTCTTTAAAGAAATACGAAAAAACCACCAACTACGCAGGATCATTCTTCACCATAACAACGCGAGCTCACACATCGGACCGAACAATTAAATGTTTGATCGGACAAAACATCAAATTGATAGATCATCCGCCGTTCAGTCCTGATTTGGCACCCAATGATTTCTTTTTGTTCCGATCCGTGAAGAATAAACTACGTGATCAACGATTTTCGACGCCAGAAGACGGGGTTGATGAGTTCAAAATGCATGTATGGGAGATACCTCAATCGGAATGGAAAACAATACTATAAAAATTAGTTCAACCGTATGCAAAGGTGTATCGATCATCGCGGAGAATATTTTGAAAAACGAGAAATCTAGTTTCAATGATAAATATTTGTTTTTATTTATTATTCAGTATACATAAATAACAACCCCTCGTATCGAGAAATATTTTTTTTTTAAAATTTTATAAATATTACCATCTACTGAAAATAATTTAACTTAATATTACATACACTATGTTCTAGTTAAATACATTGACATGTAATGTTGTTATTGTTAAAGAAAAATAAGATGACCTCTATAAGAAAGGAAGAGCAAAGTGTAGATAAATTCTATGATAGACATTTGATGCTTTATAAGTTTCGAAAACATAATAATGCCGCTAATACTGCAAATACCAATAATGCTTTTGATCCTGGTACCTTGGATAGCGAAGTCATGAAGTCATTTTAACGTTGGTTTGGTTTGATTAAGAAATATAAGAACGGTGATTTCAATATTTCCGCTGATCTGTTGTTGGCTGAAATTGAAGCTGATCCCTAACAAACCATCCAGAAATTAGCTACAAACCTCAGAGTCTACAATACAACAGTGATAAAACAACTGAAAAAAGTGTAAAGAGAAGAAATGTGGGTACCAGATCAACTTTGAGTTGAAACAAAATTCAACGTGCATTGCAGTTTTGTAGTGCAGTTTTGTCCAGGTTAGGCAGAGATCTTTTTCTTTGACAAATTATTACAATAATTATCACAAAACAAACATTTTTACCCATTCCAAAACCAGGTCTTTATCTTAAAAATATGTTAGTTTCAGTATGATGGAATTTTAAAGAAATTATTTACTATTAGGTTCGGTCCAAGGCACAAGAAGTGTGCAAGACCTCACAGCCCAAGAATTACCCAACAAAAAATCAGAGTTAGGCTGGAAAGTACTTCTTCACCCACCATATTCTACTGATGCTGCACCATCAGATAATCATCTTTTCAGATTTAAGGGAAATTTTCTTCATAAAAAAAATCCTCATACAACAGCTAAACAAAACAACACTCAACTAATGTTTTACTTCAAAATGCTACAATAAAAACGATATTACATCCCTCTAAGTATTACTTCCTATTTAAATATTGAATAAACATATTCAGATACGCAAATATCCAACAAAAGACTGAAAATGTCGTTTAACCATGATTCATCTATGAAATATAACTGACAACACTAATTGTAAAAAGTGAAGCTAAAAGCACTACCGTACCACAATAGAATGTGACCCCATCGACCTGGTGATATATTATGTATCGGCCGTAAGCGACCGTTACAGGTGGTACCAAACGAAATCACTTTCGTCACTTACGGTTCCGTGTAGCTGTACCGCGTTCGAGATCGAAACCGAATCTCCCGCCTTCAGCGAAAATAACAGAACCCTATGAACCGTTTTCTTAAGGCAGGTCATCGGAGCCAAATTCATTTTCGAAAAGGGAAATCGTTAGAAATGAGATTGATTGCGTAACATTTAGAATAGTCACAGATACAGTTAATACGCATGAAATCCATTTGTATTTCAAGAAGAAACAAACTTGTATGGAAACACTTATATCATGTTGTCCTTTATTGATAATCAGTGGTCGTTAATCATAATTCAATTCTTTTATTGGAACCTTCGGAGTGAAACACTAACTTTGAGTGAAGAGCTTTACCACTAGACACCAAACCACTTTTTTAAACTTCTCGACGCGCGTTTCGTTAATGATGTTAGCATCATCAGGAGATCATTTTATGTTTATTTTTAATCATATAATTATTATTATTTTAATACATATTTAGCTTATGATCTGAGCCTCTAACCTCTAGACCATGGTCTACTATTCTTACTTCGACATGTTTCGGCTAGACCTGCGATAGCCATTTTTAGTAACGTTCTGAACATTGAAGTGATTGTTTCAACGAATCGATGTAAAGTGGTTTAAAATATAAACGTCACAGCATCGAAGGAGCTCGCAACACAATAAAGATTGAGTTAATTGTGGTTTTGAAATCGGTATCACTAGGCGAGTAAATAAAATAATAAGAATGGTGGCATAGCGTTCGATCTGGCAATACTGTTATCTTCACCCTTGAGGAGAAAGTAGTCAACATCTGATGAGTATTCAGTACATGTTGAAACTAGAGTCACTTGGTGGTCCATAGAAATTCTTTTCCTATATATAATCGTGTCAGAAACATCGAAACGTCTGACGCGTGTGGGGTAGGTTTCATGATCTTCTCGAGGGTGTAGATGTTTGGGTACAGCTTGCATTACATGAGATAGGCTCGTGTCCACAATCGCAGATTACCGGTTCGTTTGGAACCTCCCATCTGTTCCTTGCAACTTCGGAGCGTAGTCTGTTCAAGGATCTCCAGTCAGCTCCTCCGCAATCTTATGTGTGTCCTAGAGGAAAGTCCGCCCTTGGTAGAAACGAATCTGGAAAAGAGTTTTTTTGCGGTGTGTTGGTAAGATTCTCTGTTGTGTGCAGGAACCTCTTCCTCGTTTTTTGTGAACCTGATTTTGTTAGTGAGTTCTGAAAATTACTGACAACAATTTCGAGGAATAACGATGCGCTATCAAGTTTTATTTCAGATATGGGCACTGTGCGATGGAGACTTTTGCTAAACTAGTTTTGCAATACTTAAAAATGTCCACATAATCCGGAATTTTGTGCATTCAAATCGTCGGTTTATGATCAGAATGACCGAGGTAGAGGTGAATTTTATTCACACAACCATTTATCAGATTTTCAAAATATTTTGCAGGATCAAAACTACAACAGAAGAGCCTCATGTCGCGACTTTTTGAAATGGATTGAAAATGACCATCACTTTCTGGAACATGTCATTTCTAATGAGGAAGAAGTTTTGGATTACGACGCCGAAACGAAGCGCCAGATTTAGCACTGACACATTCCAATCTCATCACGACCGAAAAAAGCCACAATGAGCAAATCAAACATCAAAAGCACACTAATTTTCTTTTTTGATAGGCAGAGGACCATCCATAAGGCATTAGCAACGGTAAATTAGCATTTTTACCTAGATGTTATCGAAAGAGTTCGAAGAAGAATCATTCCCGTTAGACCCAAAATCACTTAGCTGCATAACGACAATGCGGCTTGTCACATAGCGATTTCAATTAACGAGTTTTTGCCAAGTAAAAACATCACTGTAGTTTAGCAGTTTTCTTATTTACCAGACTTGAATCCTTATAAGTGTTTTCCATTTCGTAAGATGGAAAATTCACCGCAAAGACATTACTTAGGTACATTGAAAAAGGCGTAACCGACGAGCTGAAGGCGATTCTAGTATCTGAGTGCCAGCACTGTTGTGAAGAGTAAACAAACTATCTTCAGTTTCCCAAGACAACTACCTTGAAGGACATTTCCTAAGAAAATATGGCCGCTGTTGCTGGCAGTGTTGATCAAAATAAAAAATTATCAGTTGGTCGCCGTTCACAGGAAGTTGGGCTTTGTTATTCGATTACATATATTATTTAATTCCGAATCTAGCCCCTTGAACCTACTCTAGCTCCTCGAATATTTAGATCTACTTGTTTGGTCAATTTATCGATAAGGCTGATAAACAATAGTGGGCTCAAAATAGTGAGCTCATGTTATTTGTTTTGACATAATTTCTACACTTTGAGTACAGAGATTGGATTGTCTCTATCAGATGTTCATTCACTCCTTTATTACGTAGGACCTGCTATATTCGTATCCTGGGAACACTGTCGAATGACTTATGAAGATCCACAAAATACAAATATAACTTTTTTTTTCTTTCCAAGGTCATCATAAGGGCTCCTGCCAGCTGTAAATCCATGCTATCATCAATTTTATTTTTCAGCTCTTCTGTTAATCTAATCTATATTGGTTTTAGAATGGCTTTATATAGAAAAATCTTATATTCAAGTAGTAGTTGAGACCTGCATCTAATGATCTAAACATCTGATTGAATTTAAGACCTAACTAGTTATACAAGGTGTCCCATAAAAGAATTTTTATTTCATTGACTTACTATCAATCGATAGCTCTGCGTTTAGGAATTTAGTCGGTATGGGGCGTTTCTCGGAAGCAGACCGTATGTTGTATGTGCGAGAATTTTACAAACAATTATTTGAGGCTTATTTTCATCTCAACGGTCATATAAATAAACAGAACTGTCGTTAATTGAGAGCAACGAATGCGAAACACAAACATTAAAAAGCCCTACATTCGTCTAAAGTCACTGTATGGGCTGCAAAGTCAGCACGAGGAATAATCGTCCCGTACTTTTTTAAAGATGACAGGGGACGCGTAGTTACCGTTCAATTCATGTGAAAATGTTACAGAATTTTTTGGTACCTGAATTGCAAACTTTGCTGGTTATAATCAAAGAACATGGTTGCAGCAGGACGGAGCAACGTCACACACTTCCAACACATCTCTGCCACGAGTTCGTGAAATTTTCACAAGAAGAGGTGACTTAAATTGGTCTCCACTTAGCCCTGATTTGAGCCCTATGAACTTTTTGTTGTAGGGCTATCTAAAATCGAAATTTTACGTTAATAAACCGAGTTCTTTGCTGCAGTTAAAATAATTTATCCGACGAAATTGCAGCCATTCCAGACATTACGTGTCGAACCGTCTTAAGGAATTTTGTTGTTCGTTTAGATGAGAGTATGGGAGTAGTTTTTCAGTTTATAATGGAGTTCATTGTGCCACACCATATGCACAGAACAGTATCGCTTGCCTTCTAACCCATTGTCCAATTTGGGAAACCAAACTGATCTTCGGCCAGAATTTTATTTTCATCCATAAGTTGCCTCAATCTTTTCGCATTTGCTTTTTCAAATACTTTAGATACCAGTAGACTATTGATATAATAGACTTCTTATTGATCTATAATATTTTACATCTTCAGGTTTTTTGCCAGATTTGGAAATCATTTCCTAGATAATTCTTTTAGTAATTAGCCTATAATTAGATCAAACCCTGGTTCCTCGTTAATGTTGATTTTCGTTATAATGGTTTTTATATTATCTTTTGATTTAATCGATACATGGGGTAAATCCATTTGGAATGAAGCGACTACATACTCATTTATGGTACATTCTGCTTCGTTATTTTCTTTGGAAGAGAATGGTTGAAATAGTTTGCAAATAGTTTGCGAATACATCAGATTTTTCTTGGTCATTTCTTGCCCAACGAGTTTCAGACCTAAAAGGGGTATTATGTTGTTGAGATTTATTTAATTTTCGTGTTGCATTCCACGACGAATAGTCAGTTGAATCGGAAACTGTTAAACTCTGTAGATGATTCTGAATACTCTGATTTTTGTAATCAATTATATTTATTATGAGATTATATTTATTATTATTATATTTAATTTTACTTTCAGGTTTACTTGATCGTTGTCAGTCTTTTTTCACTTATTTTATGGTATGTATTTATTCTTTTGATATGTTGGTTGATATGTATTTCATGTTATTATTAGTAATGGCCTTAAGTAATTATCTTCCTTTTATTGTTGCCAATCTATAGTATTATATTTTGTGTTTAGGGCTGTAATCACCGCCTGTTATCCCTTTATTAAACAGTATGCTGATAAAAAGCTTAAAATAGGGGTTTTTAATATTGTGTTTAGGTGCACAATATACTGCAGATCTCATTATTAAACTTAATCTTTTCATTTCATGTTTTTTAATTTTATTCCCGATTAATAATATTAGTTATGTGATTGTTATCTTTTTAGCAAGCGCTTCAGATAATGTTAATGTAAGAGATGGACTTGCCATCGAGAATAAATAAGAAGACCGTGGAGAAAATTCCTAAATCAACAAACGCTACAATTACTAAACTTAAAAGGACATTTTTTACTTATTCTAAAACTGACTTAAAGAAAACCTTGGGGTTAATTAAAAATGGAACCGCTGTCGCAGCGGCTAGTAAGCAATACAAAATTCCAAGAACTAAGTTACGTAATAAAATCCGAGGAAAAGTACTAGAAACTTCAGATCGAGTTGGTCCGGAATCTGTACATGGTCGCAATATCGAAGATAAATTGGAGGAGTGGTTATTAGGAACTAGTAGAATAGGTTTTCCAATAAATAAAGATTTTTTGATGCATTTTATCAAGCATTATTAGTGGAAGCAGATGGTTTAAGCAATCCCTTTAAAAATAATGTTCCGGGAAGAAAGTGGTTTGAAGGTTTTCTTAGGCGTTATACAAGTGTGGGACAAAAAAGAGCTGAACGTCTTTACAAGGCTCGGGCAATTGTCACTGAAAATGGCATACGTTCTTGGTTTCTTCATGTGGCAGAAGAGCTTGGCGAAAATATCAAGATCCTATCGATCAACGGGTTTTTGATATGGATGAAACGGTAATACATCTTTCACCAAAGGGTGGTCTTGTCTTGGCAGAAAGAGGAAAAGCTGTTTATGATGTAGCTGGTAATGAAAAAGAAACTATTACTACATTGTTTACTGCGAACATTACTGGGGAATTCGCACTTTCGGACTTTGCTAATGGATTTCGGAATCAAACATTAAAATAAGTAAAACTCATTGATGAAAAACCTTACTCTATAAACCTTAAATGGGAGTATTGATTTAAAAATTGTATTTAAGATTTTCAAAAACAACCCAAGTCACTCTTATCCCAAGTTCCCAGATCTGGTTTTCTTCATCAAGCTGATAATTATTTGTGGTTGTAGAATATTTATCTTTAAACCTGCTTGTCTAAAAGCTATGTTTAATGATCGTATGGGGCATCGAAAATGCTTTTTTATGATACTCGCTAGACTTTGTTTATTCTAAAATAAAAATATTTTCTATTTCGAGTATTTTACAATCCCAAATTAATTAATTTCGTACATTTCTATTTTTTTAACGTCTTTTCTTCCTCTTGCATTAGTGTGGTTTTCTTCTGGTGCTGTTGGTAAAAAATTTAAATAATATGGCGACCTACATACTGGCTTCCATTATAAATGGCTTACATTTCATAATATTTACATACACATATTTTAGTAAAATTGTTAAACAAATACAATACTAACATTGCTGTCTGTTCAGATACCTGAGACGCTTTTAGTAGGTGTATTGGAATGATATGTCAATAATACATCACTTTTCTTATAAATTCCAATAAAAGTTTTTCGTATAGTGAACAAATTTTTGGTTTCAATTTGATCCGAGGACAAACATGGCTTTTGGCTAAACAAACTGGACTGTTAATTTTTAACTTTGTCTACATTTTTATTCACTCAAAATGTGGTACAAAGAATGCCTGAATAAATGGCAATCTGAGAATGTAACATCAGGCAAATATTATAGTTGACATAATACCTTAAATTATTAGGTTGTTAAGGAAGTTATTCACTTCGCTGTGTTTTTATAATGCTTTCATTGTGCTTTCATAATGCTATGTTTTCAAATAAATTTGTCTTTATATTGCTTTGTATTATATATACATGAAATATATTATTTTATATATCATTTTAAAGTGCTTTTTTTGCTCTATCCAACAGTGGCACTAGTTTTGTTCTAAAATAATTTTCGCCAATTTTTCAGAGCATTAAATGCAACATTTACAAAAAAAATTCGCACAATTTTCTTGTTCCAGTTCAAACTAGACCGAAACAACTCGCGATATCAACAATGCGTTTTGCCCAGAAACCAGTAATGAACGTACTGTGCAATGGGGGTTTAAAAAATTTCGTAGCAGTGCTGAGGGCTTTGAAAATGATGAGCATATTAGTCGGTCATCGGATGTTAACAACGACTAATTGAGGGCCTTAGTCGAAGTCAATCCCCTTACAATTGTTCGTGAGCTTGCCTCGATTGATATTATTTTATCCACAGTTTCTGGAGAGTGTGGTCTCGCATTATTATGCTGCGAATCATAATTAGTTTCAGAAATTAGCCACAAAAATTAATTTACGAGTTCTAATTGTTCGCATTAGAAGTGAAAAGTTATAGTTTGGCCTAGTTCTAGTACTTTAAGATGGATTATGCGTTCGATTCATAATATCCCCTCATCTTTATCTCTCCTAGTAGTCTCTTTTCAGCTTCTTTTTGGTGTTCCCTTTCTTTTGTCTAAGGAGTATACACTAAAATTTGTATGAAAAGTTGCAAGTAGGCTCGAGGAGAATATTAAAAACATTGAATTTTCTCTACAAGCCTTTTTCCAACTTTTAATGTATACCTGGTATCTAGTAGGGCCTGGACGGCTCAGGGACGATTGCAGGCAGTGTAACTGTTGCGGATGTTCACCATGAGATCCGAAAAAGCCGATATGTATTGTCATACCCTTTGGTAATTTCTTCAACTGTTTTCTGAACGTTCAGCTTGAGTCCTCCGACTGATGATGGCTTAAGGCCAGAAATCGGTCTCGAAAGACTCTTGCTGACATTTGGGGGATGGTTGAAGAAATCAAAAATTATTACGTGGAGCACAGAAATAAAATTTCCCTTGTTTTTTGAATGTTGAAAATGGTTTTCTTCTGTCATTTTCTGTTCATGATCGTACTATCTTAGCTGATTAGCTATGATGCATCAAAGTTCAAAAGAATCCATGCGCTTGACATCTTTTTTTTAGTGGTCCAGTTTCAGCGAGATGTAGCAATACTGGATATAAGGTTTTTACTGACGGTTTCTTGGTGTTCTCCGTTATGCCCCTATCTCTCCAGATGTTCTGGAAATTTCGCATCGTCTTATGATATCATAAGTTAGCACTTATTTCGTTATTCGATATTCCGCCTTCATTCGATATTAACACCCATAGATATACGAATTGGCTTACTACTTCAAATTACCCTATTTGACTGATGTTGTGCATGTTGTCCGTAATGACAGTTTTCAGTCGTTATTTTTTGATAATTATGATCAGATCCTCGGCCGATCGTGCAAGAAGTGTGGTGTCATCGTCATATCTTAAGTTATTTTTATGCCGCCAAAACTGACACTACCCGTTCAATCATTGAGAGCTCTACACATGATATATTTACAATAAATGTTGAACAGAAGTGGTAATGAATCTTTGTCTGGTTCCCTGTTTCTGTGTGTCTGTGTTTTTCTTATAGATGATAAAGAAACTAAAAAAGACTAATTAAAGAAACACAGGTGTTCAGGATGGTTGACTCCTCTGGTTTTTTCGATTATTTCTCGAATGTTGAATATCTGTTCCCATGTATCTATTTCTGGAATGAATCCAGCCTAATTTGGGGGAATCTGTTGTAATAAGTAGAATTTTACATTGACACTACCCGTTGAATCATTGAGAACTCTACTCCTGATATATTTACCATAAATGTTGAACAGAAGTGGTAATGAATCTTTGTCTGGTTCCCTGTTTCTGTATGTTTCTGAGTTTTTCTTATAGATGATAAAGAAACTAAAAAAAAAACGAATTAAAGAAACATAGGTGTTCAGGATGGTTGACTCCTCTGGTTTTTTCGATTATTTCTGGAATGTTGAATATCTGTTCCCATGTATCTATTTCTGGAATGAATCCAGCCTAATTTGGGGGAATCTGTTGTAATAAGTAGAATTTTACATTGACACTACCCGTTCAATCATTGAGAGCTCTACACATGATATATTTACCATAAATGTTGAACAGAAGTGGTAATGAATCTTTGTCTGGTTCCCTATTTCTGTGTGTTTCTGTGTTTTTCTTATAGATGATAAAGAAACTAAAAAAGACTAATTAAAGATACACAGGTGTTCAGGATGGTTGACTCCTCTGGTTTTTTCGATTATTTCTCGAATGTTGAATATCTGTTCTCATGTATCTATTTCTGGAATGAATCCAGCCTAATTTGGGGGAATCTGTTGTAATAAGTAGAATTTTACATTGACACTACCCGTTCAATCATTGAGAGCTCTACACATGATATATTTACCATAAATGTTGAACAGAAGTGGTAATGAATCTTTGTCTGGTTCCCTGTTTCTGTGTGTTTCTGTGTTTTTCTTATAGATGATAAAGAAACTAAAAAAGACTAATTAAAGAAACACAGGTGTTCAGGATGGTTGACTCCTCTGGTTTTTTCGATTATTTCTCGAATGTTGAATATCTGTTCCCATGTATCTATTTCTGGAATGAATCCAGCCTAATTTGGGGGAATCTGTTGTAATAAGTAGAATTTTACATTGATACTACCCGTTGAATCATTGAGAACTCTACATCTGATATATTTACCATAAATGTTGAACAGAAGTGGTAATGAATCTTTGTCTGGTTTCCTGTTTCTGTATGTTTCTGAGTTTTTCTTATAGATGATAAAGAAACTAAAAAAAAACGAATTAAAGAAACATAGGTGTTCAGGATGGTTGACTCCTCTGGTTTTTTCGATTATTTCTGGAATGTTGAATATCTGTTCCCATGTATCTATTTCTGGAATGAATCCAGCCTAATTTGGGGGAATCTGTTGTAATAAGTAGAATTTTACATTGACACTACCCGTTCAATCATTGAGAGCTCTACACATGATATATTTACCATAAATGTTGAACAGAAGTGGTAATGAATCTTTGTCTGGTTCCCTGTTTCTGTGTGTTTCTGTGTGTTTCTGTGTTTTTCTTATAGATGATAAAGAAACTAAAAAAGACTAATTAAAGAAACACAGGTGTTCAGGATGGTTGACTCCTCTGGTTTTTTCGATTATTTCTCGAATGTTGAATATCTGTTCCCATGTATCTATTTCTGGAATGAATCCAGCCTAATTTGGGGGAATCTGTTGTAATAAGTAGAATTTTACATTGACACTACCCGTTCAATCATTGAGAGCTCTACACATGATATATTTACCATAAATGTTGAACAGAAGTGGTAATGAATCTTTATCTGGTTCCCTGTTTCTATGTGTTTCTGTGTTTTTCTTATAGATGATAAAGAAACTAAAAAAAACTAATTAAAGAAACACAGGTGTTCAGGATGGTTGACTCCTCTGGTTTTTTCGATTATTTCTCGAATGTTGAATATCTGTTCCCATGTATCTATTTGTGGAATGAATCCAGTCTAATTTGGGGGAATCTGCTGTAATAAGTAGAATTTTAAGCGTTCGTTGATAATGTAAAAGCGGATTTTACTGAGATATGAAAAAAGAGCGATAAGGCGGTAATTTTCGTAATTCTAACCCCTATCAATCTAAACCCTATCTATAGAGGAATAAATGCTGAGATCGACCAATCTTCTGGCCACAAGTCCCACACTTTATGGCTGATGTTGTGAAACATGACTACCCCTACTTGACTCATTGCTTTAATTATTTTTACGATGACTCCATCAAAAGCTGGGACCACATCGTTTTTTAGAGCATTTATTTCCATAGTATTACTTATTTGCATTTTAAAAATATTAGGTTCACCTATTTCTAAATTAGGCATGCTGGGATTATATATAAGATATATTATAAGAGGAACAGGGTTCGGGGATTTATATTATAAGAGTTTGCAGCAATCTTGTTTCCATTTGGTTAAAATACCACCGATATCAGATAATTTTTCACTTTGCGCATTTTGTGCTATCCATGTAAGTATTCATGTAGGTGTATTTAGGATTTCCTCGTTATTTTCTTCTCAGCTTTATAGGGGTCTTTGATATTTTTGAGTTAGCATGCGACTAGAGTTTTCGACAAGTTTTTTTGGTGTGATGATTTTAATCTCTTCCGCAAGCTCTCTAATGTGATTTCGAATTATTTTATTTGTTTATTGGTTAAAAGCTAATATTGAAGCAAAATTATTGTTTGTTTTTCTATTTTAGTGACTGAAGAAGTTGTCTTGGCAATACTATTAATTCTTCTATGAAACCTTCGGTGTGAAACCAATCACTTTTTTGAAAATTTAATCTGAAGATTAAATCATCTCCTGATGATGCTAACATGGTTGTCGAAACGTGCGTCGAGAAGTTTCAAAAAGTGGTAAAGTTAAAAGTTAAAAGTGGTAAAGTTAGTGGTAAACCTCTTCGAGCTTAGTTGATAGAGCTTACTAGATGATAAAATCCAGTTTGATATAGAAGATTTCCATGACGAAGAAGACTTGGAAGCGGAATCGCGCTTTGTTACAAACCTTTTAGACGAAAATAACATATCTGAGTGTTCAGAAAATAAGGTAAAACCTGAACAAGTACCATCTAGACAGGTAATGTCTCGTAATACAACATGGCATGTCGAAGCTGAAAATAGGCGACATCAGCAGCACCACGGTCATGGCGAAACTTGGAAAAATATTCCTTTTCACGATAAGCCACACAACTATCCAGCTTTACCAAAGAATCAAGTTCGTACACCAACAGATTATCTTCATGGTCATTTTGACGAAGATTTCTGTAAAGAAATGGTGCAAAAACTTGTACAACATGCGTAAAACTAGGCAAGAGCTAAAAACTACCAAAGCCAAAATTGCTACAGTTTTTGTAGCATAAAGCAGTTCCATCTTATTATTCCATAGATGTATAGATGATACCTTTCGGTGGCCGATGTTTTCTGAATCAAGTTGTAAAAAATAAACCCCGACTACCAGGTTTGAAGAACTTGGTATTAACTACAAGTAAAGGTCTTATGCTTGACTTCGACATCTACAGAGGCGCTAAAACAATGTTTGTTGAAACATCATTGGGCCTGGGACCTTCTGTAATCCTTCATTTGATCAGAAGTGGCTCACCAGTTAACTGTGTATTTTACGATCGATACTTTCCTACAGTTCCATTAGTGGAAGAGATGAACAAGATGAATATACACGGGCACAATCATGTTAAATCGCATTCCAGATCGAGCTGCTTGTAAATTCTAGAAAGACTCCTGATATCGCGACGAAAGTCAGAATTACATCAGAGACTCGACTGTCATTGTCAAATGGAAGGACAATAAATCAGTACTCATGGCATCAAACTACACAGGCTCTTCGTCGGGCACTACTGTCAAACGATGAGATAAAAAACAGAAAAGCTACGTTGATATAGCTGCTCCAAAAATTATTCAACAATACAAGCAATATATGGGTGGTGTTGACATTCTTGAACAATAGGTAAGGTACTACCAAGTCAAGGTACTACCGTACCTTCATCAAACCAGAAAATTGACTTTAAAAGTCCTGATTCACTTTTTGGATTTGGCATTCGTTAATTCCAGGAGGCTATATAAAAATGATTGTGTAGCAAATAGCTATTCAAGAAAGGACACTCTAAGACTGTTGGAATTTTGTTTCAATGTTGCTGGCGCCTTAACAAATTTTCCTGATTCTGAAAACGAGGTTTCTCCTAGAAATAAACATAAACTCGCTGTATTTGATGATTTAAAGGCGCCTAGGTCTTGCATGTACGAGAGATGCCACAGCAGGTCAAATATTAAATGTTCGAAGTGCATTTTTCGAAATAAAAACTGCTTCTAATCGTATCATCTCAAACCATAACTAGTTTGTAAGCTCTTTGATTTTTAACTGTTTATGACACAGCCATTTTCTGTGTCTTTTGAAATACCTAATTTGTGATCTCTTTTTGTTTCTGAAGTAAAAAAAAATGTTATTTACTTTTATGTTAATCAGAGGTTGATAAAGTTTTTTTTATTGTTATATCTTAAATTCGTAGTTTTTCAATGATAGATTAACTAAATAATTTAACACTCGCCATGGTGCGACTTGAAAAAAATAACGAAGTGTCACTATCGTATTTTTTTACATTCTTCCTAGCCTCCTTAGATTACTAGATAACATCTTAGTTTACTTTTTCTTGAATATTTGCAACTCCTTTTTTCCGGATGTAAAGAGATAAGCGTAGTTTATATTGGAATATAAATTGGAGGGTAATAAAGTTTATATACTGGCGAACTAAAGAAATCAGACAGAATAACGGACAATTCTATTCAAAGAAAGAATAATTGTGAGGAATTTTAATGAAGGTCACCTATTACTCGAACAATCTTTACAGACACAATTATTACGCAAATGGGAAAATTGTTTCTTAATATTAAAGTATTTATTAGATTTTAATGAAATAGTTGCCATATTAAATATACGTTGATTTTCAGATTTAATTATTTTAACAGTTACATTTTTTTTTTGATCTGGAGATATTTTTTTTGAATGTAAATTGATTTAAATAAATAAATTTTCAAATACGAGTACGAAACAATTTTAATTGGCTTATTGAAATATTTCTTTCAGATTTCTCAAACTTAAATTTAGTACTAATGCTACAGGAACTTAGCTACAGGAACAGGGAATTACAAAAGGTAGAGATATCACAGGTTGCGGTATCACAGATGAGTTATATCACAGATGTAGTTATCATAGCTATTTGGACCAATTTGCTTATGCTAAAATCACAGGTATTGAAGTAATTATTGCTTTGAATAACTAGATCTTGGTGAAGTAATATATTTCTTTCAGATTAGCGAATGTGTTAAACATATTGGCGAAGCAAAGATTTTGATAATGCGGTGTAATCGGTAAGGATGTGATTACAGGTAGGAACTCGTTTTGCGCTCTCGTTTTGAAAGAAATTTGTGAGAAAATTTACAATGTTCAGTCATGAGCCGCAACCATTTGACTGTAGTTTTTCTATCTATTAAACATTCTAAGAGAGGTTGGGAAAATAACGGTTTAAGAACTTTTAGTTTATTAGGATTAGTGGGATTGTGCCAATAGCATTCCATTAACGATTTTATTTTACTATTAGGAGAAGGGATGGAGAAAGAGGGAGGTGGAAGTAGGGAGTCACGAGGTGTGGAAGATTGCATTTTATCAAGTGCTTTAGGCGGACTCAGGTCAATATTGAAGTCTCATTACGTAGAAGAAGACACCATGATTTTGCTGCGGCTTGTAATGGTGTGTAACTAGAAGGATTGGACAGAGTGGAGCTTTTAACTTTGGCTTTGGCAACAAAATATGGGAGTTTTTCAGAAACTTTAATTCTCTGGATTTGGAATTCTTCTTTGAAAATCAGGTATGGTTATTATATTCACCTATACCTCGGTGAATGATCACCTTTAGAATTGGGGCAGATTGGAGATGGAGAACATTGGGAATCGTTATGCATGGGTTTACCGCAAGAAGGGCATAATAGAGAGAATGTACAGTTTATCGAAATATGACCAAATCTTTGACGCTGGTAGCACCTCAATTGGGTTTGGAACATATTGTTTAACGCTGAGTGATAGATAGTCGGCCTTTATTCTGTCGGGTAGGGTGGATTTTCTGAAAGTTAAGATTAGACTACTGGTTGCGATGATGAAACCATCTTTTTAATGTGAATTCTCTCGATCACCTCAACACCGTATTGCTTCAAGTTATCAAGAATTTAAGCTTCTTTACAATTTAGAAGCTCTAGACTAGTAATGACTCATTTGCAATAATTTAAAGATTTGCGCGGTTCAACTGTGACATCAAACGTATAATTTTTTTTAAGATCGAGGATACTCTTGGCTTGTTTTGCGTTGGATACTACGATTAACAAGGTTCCGTCTTTTAATTTTTTGATAGACTCTAATTCGCCTACACTTCCTAATATCAATTTATGTATAATGAATGATAAAACATTTTTTAATGAGGCAAAAGCACTTTTGATTACAAAGTATTTAAACCACCAAACACCAAAACACTTTTTTGAACTGCTCGACGCACGTTTCGCTAACCAGATTAAATCATCTCCTGATGTTGCTAACATGGTTAGCGAAACGTGCGTCGAGCAGTTCAAAAAAGTGATTCGGTGTTTAGTGGTAAATCCCTTCAAGTTTAGTGTTTCACACCAAAGGTTCCAATAGAAGAATTGATCTACAAAGTAATTGTCGAAATCAGAGCTATTATTTATTTCTACTGGAAACGCGATCCGAGGTATTTTTGAGCCTGAAGATAGAAGAAAGTTGAAGTACAGGTCAACAATCAGGCAACACGTTCGGCAGGGAGGTATGGTTCTTGAAAAAAATGACACACTCTTATTTTTAAACAAATATCAAAATTTATATTGCTTTTATATATTAGTGGTATATTGCCATTAAAGTATACATAACACAGTCAGATGCGAAAGATCACATCGGTTAGGTTTTTTTGTCGAGGCATTCTTGTAGACGGGTAGCAAAATCGCCCATACTCCTATCAAGCATAGCACGGGGAATCCTTTCAATTTCGAGCGTTATGGTTTCAGAAAAAGCTTCAAGAGTTCGCGATTTGTCTATGTAAGCTTTGGATTTTAAGTAGCCCCATAAAAATTAGTCATGAGCTGAAAAGTTTGGTGACCAAGGTGACCTTCCACATTCCCACGCAACGAAATAAGGCGTCCAGGAAAACGTTCCCTTTAAAAGGTTATTGTTGCTCTTGACGTATGGCAAATTACCCCATCTTGTTGGAATCAAAGTGTACTGAGGTTAATGCATCGTCTTCTTAGTTCTGACAGAAAGTAATCACGCAATATGGCGAGATAGCGATCTGTGTTAACAGACACTGTTCGCCCGTTTTTACGAAAAAAATACGGTCAAATAATGCAAGTTTGAAATATGGTACATCAAACGATTTACTTTCTCGGGGTGCAGAGGTTGATCATGTAGTTCTTGGGGGTTTTTGGGTGGCCAATATCGAAAATTTTGTTTGTTTGCCATCCCCAATTTATTGGGGAAATGGACCTCGTCACTCATGAACAAAACAATGTTGTCGTCCAACAATCCCAACATGCTTTCTGCGAACCTACGCCATCTCACAAAGTAATTTTGTTGCAATTATTGGATAACCATAATTTTATACAGATAAACATGAAGGTCCAAGTGTAAGATTCTGCAAACTGACCTCTCTGATATTCTAAGAGCGCGAGCGTGACGCACCGCTGAACGGCGAGGGTTGGTTTTCACCGCTTGCCGCACCCTTTTAGCGTTTTCCGGGGTTCCTACTGTTCGATCTCCTCCCCGTACAGTCCCAGATCTCAACAATCAACAATCCTTTTCATAAAGGTATCGTGTTTTGGAATGCGACCATGCCGTCCAACGATAAAATGATTTCGGAAGCATCGCTGAGTAAACACAACAGAATGACCAGTTTCAATAAGAGTGTTTTAAATAGATACACGATGTGCTACATACCACGGTTCCATGGCTACTGAGATGGCATCCCGGAACGAATAGATATCAACCATCCTGAAAACATTCGCTTGACACTGCCGCGCGTAACAGTCGTTTCAAAAATTCCATACCTCCCTGCCGGGCCCTGTATTAATGGACATGTAAATCCCACCAGATTGGATGTCGCCTTGTTACAGCAACCCTATATAGTCCAAAGGGGCGGAAGGTACTTTGGAGGCCCCGTTCACGACAGCTGATACCCCTGTTGCCACTCAGCCGTCACCATGTGTCGCACTACAGTTTGGCTATAGGGCTGTTACAATACAAATAAATGGGACTATTACAGTACAATCACAAACATGACTCACTTGCCTCGGGGACGCCAAACCCGTGTTCGGAACAAAAGAGAACACTCTCCATCTGAACCCCTAATTAGCTAATAAGTACCTTAATAGTATGTTCTTTTAACAAGATAACACTACGTCTCATATGGTGATGGAAACTTTGGATTTGTTACGCACACGTTTCCCTGGCCTAGTCATTTCTCGAAATGTGATATTCAGTCGCCTGTAGGATCATGCGATCTAACCACCATCGACTTTTTCCTGTGGGGCCTCCTCAAGGATAAAATCTATTCTAACAATCCGCAGACGAGAAACGACCTGAAGCAAACCATGCGTCAACTTATTGGTGAAACTGAACCTTAATTGTGCTAAATTATTATTAATACATTCATGCAAAGAAAGGCCATCTGTAGAAACAGCTGAGGGGGACATTTAGAGAATATTATTGTAAAGATAATTGCCAGGTCTCTACTTTTTACATTGGTCAAAAACTCCCGATCTGACATATAGATGACGTCACTTACGAAAAATTCTTCGCAGTAGTCGATTGTACCTTTAAACGTCATGTATCAATATTTCATGACAATCTGTCTACTAGTTTCTGAGTTCTTGTGCTTTAAGTGATGTTGTATTTGTTATCTTCAAAACAATGGAAAAAAATCGTGTGTTGATTAAGCACTGCTTTTTGTCGAAGAAAAATAGCGTTAAAGCAAAACAATGGTTTGATAAACTTTATCCGTACTCTGCCCCAGGACAATCAACCATAATTGAGTGGTATGCTGTATTCAAACGTGGCCGTATAAGCACCGATGATGCTGAACGCTCTTCAAATGAGATGATTACACCAGACATCAGAAAAATTCACAAAATTATTTTGTTAAACCGTAAAGTAAAGCTGTAGGAGATAGCTGATATCATGAAGATTTCGAAAGAAAGTGTTTACACCATTTTGCATGAACATTTTGGAATGCGTAAATTGCCATCGAAATGGGTACCGCGTTTGCGGACCAAAAGCAACAATGTATTGATGATTCTGAGCAATGTTTGGAGCTACTTAGTGAAATAAAAATGATTTTTTTTATGCGGAACGTGATAAGGAATAAAACATCACTACAGAGTCCAATCCGGAGTCCGGAGTCAAATCAGCAGTCAGCTCAAATCATCCGCAGTCAAATCATCGGCAAGCAAGGTTATGAGCTTTGTATATTGGGATGCGCATGAGAAATTGTTCATCGATTGTCTCTAGAAAAAAAAACATTAATCGTGTCTCAAATCGTTGGCAACGATACCTAAATTGCATAAGTTGTACTTCGAATTGCTTCTTTATCCAGAACTGTATTCTCCAAATCTGACCCCCAGTAATTATTTCCTGTTCTCAGACCTTAAAAAATACTCGCTGGATAGAAATTTCGGTCAAGTGAAGAGATAATTGTCGATAATGAAGGATATTTTAAAGGCAAAGAAAAATCGTTTTATAAAAAAGGTCTAGAAAAGCGTTGAAATGATTGCATTGCTCTTCAAAATAAATATATTGATGGATAAAATCGAAATTTGTAAAAAAGTGTGTTTTATTTGTCGGGTGCAGAGAGATGAAGAAATTCATCTGAAATATTCATAGAATATCTAGATAATACTTTCCAGCCTCATTCACCGACTAGCTTGGAAGAAATCCCACATACTAGCAATAAAGATGGCATGACAATTACGCCAATCACCACAGCAGAGATTGTCACACCCACTGACAAACATCTCAATCCAAAGAAAGTCCAAGGTTATGACCTAATAACCGTGCAAATGCTCAGCGAGTCACCACGTAAAGCCAACATGAAGCTGACTCATCTTTTCAAGGCTGTATTACGGATCAGATACGTGCCAGTGCAATGAAAGATTGCTGAATTATACTAATCCTGAAACCTGGCAAACCACCTGAAGACAAAACATTATACCGCCCAATATCATTGTTGCCAATTATATCCAAGTTGTTTGAAAAGCTGCCCCTACAATGCCTCAAACCCATCATGTAGAAGCATCTTATTCCAACGCAACAGTTTGGATTCCGCAATAAACACTCGACAATAGATCAAGTACATCGAATCATTGATGTAATCGAGAAAGCACTAGAAGAGTAAAATATATGTGTAACAATATTCCTCGATGTGGCCCAAGCATTCGACAGAGTGTGGCACCAGGGCCTGGAAAATAAAGCCAAAAAAATATCCACCACAACAAATTAGCCAAATTCTTCAATCATACATAACTGACCGTCATTTTAGAGTCAAGCATGGTGAGGAATATTCAGATCTTAAAAAGATATGTGGGAGTGCCGTTCGTGATGTTCTCGAACCTGTCCTGTACTTGCTGTGCACCAGCGATATCTCGCAGAGCGGTGGTGTAGTGACAATAACATTCGCCAATGATACGGCTTTACTCGCTGCTGTAAAATTAATTTAGTCAGCTATAAACAAACTCCAAACAGCCGACAATGTCATCAATGGACAATGGAAATAGCGCATCAAATTAAATAAGGCGAAGTCGACCGGAGCAAAGTATCTGGGCATGACTCTGGCTACCAAGCTAAGCTGGAAAAGGCACATGCGAAGAAGAAATGTGGGCAACTGGGTCTCAAATTTAGAAAAATTATATGGCTACTAGGGGGCCACTCTGTGTCAATATACAATAAACTGCTTCTTTATAAGCAAATCCTGATGAAGCCTATATGGATTTATGCCATCCAACTTCGGGGATGCACCAAAAAATCAAACATAAAAGTCATTCAGAATTTCCAAAATAAAGTACTTCGCTGTATTGTCAGTGCCCCGTGGTATATACGAAATGAAGACATCCATCGAGACCTGAAAGTGCTTATGACCGAAGATGAGATGAAGGGGTTTGCAAGAAAACACCAGAAGAGGCTGGAAAGACATGAACATGTCGAAGTGATCTCGCTACTCGACAACAACGGACTTATTCACTGGCTGAAGAGACTGAAACTGTTCGAATTAGTGTAATGACAATGAAGGGTGCCTGGAATTTATTCTGTGTATGTGTCACATGAAAAGAGTGATTATAGTAGTGTAATATAAAGCACGTCGCTGGACATCTACCAAACAGACAAAAACATTTCTTAGTTTAAATAATATTGTTAGATAGATTTAATCTAGTCACAATTTGTAATGTTTATATGACAGAATTAGAGAATAAGAAAAATTGTCAGACCGGGGACTTATTGACTGATGTGTTAAAATAAATAAGCGTGTTATTTTTCTAACATTGTTGGCTTTATTTAAAAAAAATCCCGATGTACCTACTGAAACACCCTCCGTAATGGTGATTATTTTATGATTTATGAAACGGGTAAACCATCGCTACTTAAAAATACTAGATCTTTTTTGGCAGTAAATAATCATACATGAGAACAAATTGTTATAAGAAAAAGAATGCCGAAGGTAGAATTTGAATTAATATGGTAATTAAAATTTACATTTCGTTAAATAATTATTTTTGTGAATGAGACATTTCTGAAATTTTCAGCTCGTTTATTTAATTCTTATTATTTAAAACTGTGCTAGTGTTATCAAATCAATAATATTTTAAGCATTATTCAGGTGTATAATGCAAGGAAGTTTTTTTGAGGTCATAAAAGAGTCATGTAATCATTGAAACTAAAAAAGAATATTAATTTCACTTTAAACTTGTTTATGTAGTCATAACGGTTTTCATAATGTATTCTAAACGATTTTTGCTATTTTGTATAATATATTCGATGTTTGCATTAATCTTAAAAAAATAGATCTGTATAAATATTTATTTTAATATAATTAAATTACGAATTGTCTTCCTCGAAACCACTTTGATATTAAACTTTTATTTCAAATGTTTTCTTTTCTGAAAAACTGCATTTTACATACGAAAAAGTTGTTTTTATTATCCGACCACTTCAGGTTCCCAGATCCGAATTAGGCCAATGTTGAGAGACTCGTTTGCGTCATTCTTAGGTGACTTTCAGTCATTGACCTTCGAGAGCCGAAGAAAAAGGGGCCCCAGAGTTCATGGTTATTTGTTGCTGGTGTTGGTAATCAGTATTTTTAGAAAGAATTGTTTAAAAATATAAATCGAGCTGAACGAAAACAATTTGATGACAATGGCATGGTTTCGATATGAGTTTAAAACAAATTTCAATATATTAAGGATGATATTAAATGAATAGTATACAGGGTGTAAGGGAAAGTTTTTTGAAAATTTAACCAATGAGTCTTTACAGTTTCTTAAACAAAAAGTTTCCTTAAAGCATCTATCCATATTAACCTAAGTAACTATTTCCGAGGTAAACAGGTAAAAAAAACATATTTAATGTTCTTAACAATGGCATCGTCTGAATTCGTCTTGTTTATTTCGATCCATCTGAATTCAGTTTTCTTGCATTAGTCTCTTGCAAAGATATTATTTGAAAATAAAATATAATATTTTTATAACCAATTACCCCATACGTTTCATCATATATTTGGTTTGTTTTGTTCCAAAAAGGACAACTTACATTATTGTTGTTTAATGTCAAAGTTGAAATTACTAGCATTAATTTTTCAGCCTATAAGACATTTTAAAAGATTCACGACACATTAAGAAACACATGATAAATTGTTTTATTAAATTAACTGTTCAAAATGTCTACTATCCCATTATTCGAGAAAGAAACTTTTTCGGTTGATAAAATATTGAATAAAAAATTTGGATTCCTTTGGTTTTAGCCAATAAATTATTCACAATATTTTTGCCTGTGTGAAAAATTAATGGGTAAGAGTACTTGTATTCTTTGAAGATCCGTTAACCCTCCGTTAGACGTCTGGATTACAATTGTAGTCCACGCCCCTTTCTTGTGAGCGACGTCTTATCTCATAAGTAGCTGTCCATAATGGATCCAATTTCTATTTCACTAGGAAATATCCATTCGAGAATTGTGTTTGTTTGACTTAGCTGGTGCCGACTGAAGACGACTGGATTACATTTGTAATGGACACGCCTTACTACGTTATACTTTCTGTTGAGTTCACAATTTAAAATTTGATTGGTATAGTGCGGTTCAAGATATACCGTATAAAACAACCCCAGTCGTAAGGAAACCCGGCAAAGTAAAAAAAAAAAAAACAGGGCCAAGCCTAATAAAATAACAGGTAAAAAGATAAAATTAATTTTATATGTGGTTTTCGAAATATTTTAGTTTAGTTCGCATTCTTTTTTTAAACAGTGCAGTTCTATAATTTCATTCGTATTTTTATTATCCCAAATGTGCAAAAAATGTGACGTTCTTGGTAAAATAATGATCATTGTGCCTCCGGTAGTACTAATTTTAAAAGAAAACATTTATCGTCTGATACTAAGCAAATTGTTAAAAAGTGTATGTTTCTTTGTTGAATAGGGGGCTTAAAGTAATTGCAATCGCAGCAAAAACGTCTTCATTATCGAAAACGCCGTGGTCTACAGTTAAAGATATTGTGACGAAGCCAATTAAATCCAAAAAAGTTCGCAGTGATTCTGCTAAAAACAAATATGTTAACGAAAGCGAAAAATACTTAATTCGAAGCATAATTTATGCTATGTATAACGAGAAAACTGTGCCTGCCTTGCATTCATTGCAACAGCAACTAAGGAAAGATGAAACCAACATTCTTTGTAGCGGAACTAGCCTCCCGAGAATATTATCTCTAATAGGTTTTGCATATCGGACCATTAATAAAAGACAAATATTAATGGAATCACAACGAGTGCTATGATGGCGGTTTGGTTACTTAAACTGTATAAAAACATACAGATTAGAAAATCGTCCCATTATCTACCTTGATAAAACATGGTTCGATACCATGTACCGCCAGCAAAAAGATGGGTAGATAAATCAAGAAAATGCCAAACCAAAGACCAAGCAAACAAGGAAAAAATAATTACAATTTTACATGCTGGTTCAGAGGATGGATAGGTTCCAAATTGTTTACGGTTGTCCTCCAAAAATATTAAACATTCATCCTTGGAATATCATTGCGACACCACCGGAGAACTTTTTGAAGATTGGTTTATAAATAGCCTTTTGCCCAATGTGCTTAAGGAAAGCGTAATTGTAATGGACAATGCTAGTTATCATAACCGCCAAAAAAATTAAGTTCCTAATCTAAATAACACTAAATTGGAAATTCAACTATATGTTAAAAAACGATATATACTTCCAAAATACATATAAATAATGTGCCCCTCTAGAAATATTAGACATTTAATATTAAAAAGGAATATGGATGTGATACCATTGCTGCCGATATAGGACATACGGTTTTACGCTTTCCCCCATATTACTGTATTTTTAATCCAGCATATGAGGCATCAGGTAAAATCCAATGTTAGAGCAGAAAATATTTATCCGACTCTAAGTGAAAGTGCTGCAACATTAATTAGGAAGGTTGTAGATAGTATTCCCAAAGTTGGATAAGTTCGTTTAACCATGTTATTAAAATAGAAGATTTCTATGTATCATTTACTAATAATATAGAACCACTAATTATTAAGGTAGATCAAAGTGACTATGAGAGCGAAACCGAATTAAATGTATAGTTAAATATAAGTTATAATTTGTATTGTACTAATAGATAAATTAATTTTTTTATTGTACTAATAAATCCAAAATAGACAAATCAATAAACAATGTTTTAGTCATAAATAATAATAATAATAATAATGTATTCATAATTCAACAATATTTTATTTTTTCCAAAATTTTTCAGAAATTAAACCACTCTGACTCTGGCGCGTTTGAAGGAATTAAGAATATTTTTATTGAAATTTATTGGGGCAATTAACATTTTGCCGAAAGGCAACGAAATATCTTGAACCGGACCTTACGAAGTTAAGGTAAGTTTCCTTTCTAAATAATGTAAAATTGTTTTATATATAAATAGTAGATGATTAGTACATTCCATCCAGGTTGATTTTTCTTTACTAAAATATGAAAAAGAATCTACGAGCTCTTCTATCTACAAATCCAATATAAACATCATTATCCAGTCCCAATCTCCATGCCAAACAATCTATATAGACGGATCCAAATCAGATCACGGAGTCTGTTGTGGCTTTGTTGAGAAAAACTGATTTCATATTTAGATTTAGCGCTCCGAATATAGCTAAAATCATAATATAATATCACCAAAATACATTTTTTTTGTAGGCCTGTGTAATCTTTCACTAAACATTCCATCAAGTAAAAGCGAATATAATTCACTGGAAAAATAGTATACCCGTCATTATGACAAAGTAATAAAGACTCATCTTGAGGATGGTATAATTCTTCAGTTGTGATAAAACTACAATTTTCTAAAAATGTATTGGCTTAATTAATTAATGCATCTTTATTAATTTCAATTTCTAATGCATGTACATTGTATGTATAATTTTTCACTAGGATCCACGTCAAAATTCGCTTAAATTGATGTTATATAAGGGTAAAGACAATAAAGAATACTAAGAGCAATACTGTTTCCTTAAACGGATGCGAATGATGAAAAACCATAATTATAACAATCATACATAATCAGAATATATATATATATATATATATATATATATATATATATATATATATATATATATATATATATATATATATCCCCTTTGTGAATCAGACTTTGACGTGGTAATTACGGTCCATACCTTCAACATGGTATTTCAATATGTTAAAATATGATAGTACAACCTCAAACACGGCCGTCATTCCTCGGAGGCCAAGGGGCAACTACCTACGGCAGCAGGAAGACCTGCCCCAAGGCAGAGGGTACTAAGAATCACGTACTGATCGAATACTTTTCTTTTCAGGCAAAGTGGGAGTCTGCTCTTAAACACTATGTTGAGTCTACCAAATGCCTGCCAGCCACATTTAACACGCCGTTTCACCTCCCGGGCGGTATTCCCCTCCATGGAAATCCTCTGCCCAAGATATATAAAGCTGTCCACAATCTCTAAATCCCTTCCTAGAACTGAAATTCTTCTGTCCTGAGCGAAGTTATTGAACATAACCTGACTCTTTTTCAGGTTTATTTTCAAGCCAAATGGTTCGCCAGCCCTTTGCAGTTTTTGTATGCGTCCTTGCAGCTCCTCTGGGTCTTGTGAAATGAGAATAATATCATCTGCAAATCTAAGATGGTTTAAGTTTGCACCATTGATCAGGGTTTTTTGCACTAGCTGCATGTTGAATCGGCGCGTGTCCTCTCTGATACGTTTTCTTATAGTTTTTCAGAGCTCAGTGTACTCGACCCTGCCAAAAGGACTACCTGCATTTCTCATTGCTCGCCGTTTCTTCATTAAATCAATGGTCTCACTGGAGATTTTTGTTTGTTTGAGACATTTTTCCTCTGGTGCTATTGAAGCAGCCGTTTGAAGTACATTGTTGGTGATTTCTTCATATTGAACTGATATTTCCACCTCATCTGGATCTTGTAACGCAGCAAACCGGTTTGACAAAGCAATCTCAAAATCGCTTCCTCTCTCCAGCAGTTTTCCAGAATCCACCTTGCCCTTCTTTGATCTTACCATTCTTTCGCGCTCTTTTCGACAGTCAATCCGAACCCTTGCTCGTACCATTCGGTGGTCACTTCCAACATTAAAATTGTTAAGGACAGTACAATTGGTAAATATTGTTTTATCGTTGGTCATGATGTAGTCAATTTCGCTTGTGAGCCCAGATGGACTTTTCCATGTCCATTTTCTGCTAATATTTTTCTTATAGAATGAATTCATAATATATAGTTCTTGTCCTTCAGCAAAATCAACTAATCTGTCATCTCTATTGTCTCACTCACCAGTTCCATATGAGCCAGTTGCATTTTCGTCTGTTCTTGTTGTTCCAATTCTGGCATTAAAATCACCCCTCAGGATGTTGTACCTACATTTCTCCTTGTATAAAAGCTGGGCCACATCATCATAAAATTCCTCAATTTCCTCATCTTTATGGCTTATAGTTGGTGCATAAGCTTGGACGATTTGAAGCCTAAACTTTTTATTCAGCTGAATGACGCATTGGGCAAATCGGTCGGATGTACTTTCAAATTTTACCACACTGTCCTTCAGCTTTCGAGTGATGAGGAATCCAATTCCACCATATCGGCCATTTTCCGTACCTCGAGTGTAGAGTACGTGTCCAGTTTGATTAACTCTTCACCCTTCCTTCGTGTTTTACAGAGCCCAATAATATCCGAATGTATGTTGTCAAGTTCGATTAACAGTTCTTGCAATCGGACCTCTGATTTCATAGTCCGTATATTTAACGTTACAATATCAAAAGTCCTATGGCAGCCTGATCTAACCCGGTGATTCTTAGTACCCTCTGTCTTGGGGCAGGTCTTCCTGCTGCCGTAGGTAGTTGCCCCTTGGCCTCCGAGGAATGACGGCCGTGTTTGAGGTTGTACTATCATATTTTAACATATTGAAATACCATGTTGAAGGTATGGACCGTAATTACCACGTCAAGGTCTGATTCACAAAGGGGATATATATATATATATATATATATATATATATATATATATATATATATATATATATATATATATATATATATATATACATATATATATATATATATATATATATATATATATATATATATATATATATATATATATATATATATATATAAAATTTGAAAGTACATCCGACCGATTTGCCCAATGCGTCATTCAGCTGAATAAAAAGTTTAGGCTTCAAATCGTCCAAGCTTATGCACCAACTATAAGCCATAAAGATGAGGAAATTGAGGAATTTTATGATGATGTGGCCCAGCTTTTATACAAGGAGAAATGTAGGTACAAAATCCTGATGGGTGATTTTAATGCCAGAATTGGAACAACAAGAACAGACGAAAATGCAACTGGCCCATATGGAACTGGTGAGCGAGACAATAGAGGTGACCGATTAGTTGATTTTGCTGAAGGACAAGAACTATATATTATGAATTAATTCTATAAGAAAAATATTAGCAGAAAATGGACATGGAAAAGTCCATCTGGGCTCACAAGCGAAATTGACTACATCATGACCAACGATAAAACAATATTTACCAATTGTACTGTCCTTAACAATTTTAATGTTGGAAGTGACCACCGAATGGTACGAGCAAGGGTTCGGATTGACTGTCGAAAAGAGCGCGAAAGAATGGTAAGATCAAAGAAGGGCAAGGTGGATTCTGGAAAACTGCTGGAGAGAGGAAGCGATTTTGAGATTGCTTTGTCAAACCGGTTTGCTGCGTTACAAGATCCAGAGGAGGTGGAAATATCAGTTCAATATGAAGAAATCGCCAACAATGTACTTCAAACGGCTGCTTCAATAGCACCAGAGGAAAAATGTCTCAAACAAACAAAAATCTCCAGTGAGACCATTGATTTAATGAAGAAACGGCGAGCAATGAGAAATGCAGGTAGTCCTTTTGGCAGGGTCGAGTACACTGAGCTCTGCAAAACTGTAAGAAAACGTATCAGAGAGGACACGCGCCGATTCAATATGCAGCTAGTGCAAAAAACCCTGGAAGAAAACAAAGGAATTAACAAAGTTAAACAGAAGCTGAGAAACAAAAGAACGCAAATATATGCTTTAAAGCGTGAGGATGGCACAGTGTGCAGGACGCGTACCCAAATGTTAGAGATTGTCAGAAGGTTTTATTCCCAGTTATATGAAGATCAGAGCCAGTCAGGGACAGCAATACCCACGGAAGAACAATATATAATGCCAGATATCCTAGTGGAGGAAGTAACAAATGCTATAGAATTGATGAAGAACGGCAAGGCTCCAGGAAAGGATAGTATAACTGTCGAAATGCTAAAAGCTGGTGGTCGGACGCCTCAATATGCCTCAAAGAACAAAAAGTACCTGACTTATGGAAAAATGCAGAAGTGATCCTTTGACTTAAAAACGGAGCACAGGAAGATTTAAAGAACTACCGTCCAATAAGCCTCCTATCAGTGATGTACAAAGTTTTCACTAAGATAATTTCTAAAAGAATATTAAAAAAACTGAATGACGCACAACCAAGAGAACAAGCAGGATTCAGAAGTGGATTCAGTACAATGGATCACATCCAGGTTGTACAGCAGGTCATAGAAAGGCACAACGAATACACCATGCCACTGTGGTTGGCTTTTATCGACTACGAAAAAGCATTTGATTCCATCTCAAAGCATGCGATAATGGATGTACTGCTTAGCCAAGGTGTAGAGAGAGCCTATGTAAACCTATTAGAATCGATATATGATGGAGCTACAGCCACAATTCACCTTGATGATCTTGAAGTGGGAATTAATATAGAACGAGGTGTACGGCAGGGTGACGCAATATCGCCTATTCTTTTCTCGGCTGGCCTTGAAGAAGTATTCCGTAAACTGGATTGGGAACAGGATGGTGTAAAGATCAATGGTGCAAACTTAAACCATCTTAGATTTGCAGATGATATTATTCTCATTTCACAAGACCCAGAGGAGCCGCAAAGACGCATACAAGAACTGCAAAGGGCTGGCGAACCATTTGGCTTGAAAATAAACCTGAAAAAGAGTCAGGTTATGTTCAATAACTTCGCTCAGGACAGAAGAATTTCAGTTCTAGGAAGGGATTTAGAGATTGTGGACAGCTTTGTATATCTTGGACAGAGGATTTCCATGGAGGGGAATACCGCCCGGGAGGTGAAACGGCGTGTTAAATGTGGCTTTCAGGCATTTGGTAGGCTCAACATAGTGTTTAAGAGCAGACTCCCACTTTGCCTGAAAAGAAAAGTATTCGATCAGTACGTTCTACCCGTTATGACATACGGAAGTGAAACCTGGACACTCACATCGCAATCAATTCAAAAACTTTGGGTGGCACAGAGGGGAATGGAAAGATGTATGCTTGGCATTACAAGACGAGACAGAAAGTCCTGCGCATGGATCAGGGAACAAACAAAAGTCTGTGACATTATTGGAAGAGTAAAACAGTTGAAATGGAGATGGGCAGGCCATATAGCGAGGCGATGGGACGACAGATGGACCAAAGCAATCCTGGAGTGGATACCGCTTGATCGCAAACGTCCGCGAAGAAGACCGAAAGCACGATGGATTGATGACATCGTTAAGTATATTGGACCCGAGTGGCAGAGGAAAGCCCAGGACCGTGAAGGTTGGAAGCATGCTGAGGGGGCCTTCATCCTGTAGTGGATCGATACGGGCTGATGATGATATGATATATATATATATATATATATATATATATATATATATATATATATATATATATATATATACATTTTTACATTTTATTGAATAAACTTTTTTTTGATCGAATAGATTGGAATTATAATGTTGTTTATTACGTTATATAACTTTTAACAATCTAAGCTCTATAATAACAGTACAAATTTAATCATGTCTGCACATACTACCGCTAATTAAGCGTACTTTTTTATTTATAAATAATTTATTTATAAACTAAATGTTTTTTAAATATCAACTAGAAATATTTCAAATCATTATCGTTAACTACTGTTAATATTTGTTATTATAATTTATCTGTTTGGCTTGTATATATATTTTTTAATACTATATACACAGTGCGTCCATTAAGTATCAGTACTTAAGGTATATATATCATCAACCAGTGGCGCCATCTATTGACGAGCGGCGTCGTTTCAAGGATTGCACATTCCTGAACCTAACGAAACCTACTTTATCACGACCGGTTGATATTTGTCAACAAACCAAAAAAGGTTGATGTACAAATAAAATCATGGAACAAAGACCTGTTATTAAATGTATGTGTTATTAAAAATGATAAAAATTGACCTGTTATTAAAAATGAATGAATAGGCTTTGAATATCGACAAAGAAACGATTTGACTCATTCTTTGCATCGATTTGGGTAAAACAAAGGTTACGCAAAGTTTGTGCAAGGTTTGTTCCACACACATTAAAGGAGGAGCAGAAATCACTTCGTATCACTCATTCCAGGGATGTCATTGCAGCCGCCAGAAATGATCAAAACTTCCTGAAATCAATTGTTACGGAGGATGAAACATGATGCTTTCAATACGATCCAGAAACTAAGCGCCAAAATGCGGGATGGAAGTCGACAAACTCACCACAGGCAAAAAAAACACGGAAAAGCTCCTTCAAAAATGAGGACAATGTTCATTGTTTTATTCGATAGCAAAGGCATCATCTACAAAGAGTTTGTTCCAACTGGTTAAACTGCCACTGGGCAGTACTACTTAGAAGTTCTGAAACTTAAATAAAACCCAGTTCAGAAGATCCAACATCATTGTAGGTGTTTCGGTTAATAATGCCGATATTTTCGCAAAATGTGAGCGTTTATTTGCGTAATAAAATAAATTGTCTTTGGGCGTATTCTGGTCATTTTTCCTTCTATGCCCTATTTAATTTTATCAATTGTTGTTGGTATCGATCGTCAGTAATCGTTTCACCAAGTTTCAGCAGTTCGTATATACAGCTCCCCTATTATCCCACCAAATACACAACAAAGCCTTCTTTCTATGTATATTGCGCAATGGTTGTATTGCTGGAGGAGTTCCAAGGTCTACCTATGATTTTTTTGCACTTTAAGTTATCAAAATAAATCCACTTTTCACCAACTGTCACAACTAGATGCAAAAAACGTTTTATTTTTTGTCTGTGAAGCAAAATTTTACAAGTGGTTGTTCGCCTTTCAATGTCTCTCGTTCAGTTCATATGGAACCCATTTTCCTTCTCTCTGGATCTTTCCCAATGCACGCAAACATTAGGAAATGGTATATTTGGCAACATTCAATGCTCTTCTTTCCATGGATATTGCACACGGGTTATGATGTTGAGGACTGACCGAGGTCTACTATGATTTTTACGCTTTGTGCTGTCAAAATATATCCACTTTTCATCATCTGTCCCAACTCTATGCAAAAAACCTTTTCTTTTCCATCTGGCAAGCAAAATTTCACAAGTGATTTTTCGTCTTTCTCTTTCCTTCAATTCATATGGAAGCCATTTTCCTTCCTTCTGAATCTTATCCAATCCGTGTAGACGTTCGGAAATAGTGGATTGGGCAACATTCAATACTTCTGCCAATTGTTTCAATCAATTCAGTCTTCATCTAATAATGCTTGCAAATCTTCATCTTCAAACTTTTTCAGCTGTCCACGACGCTCTGTGTCTTTTATTTTAAAATCATCTCTTTTAAAGCGTTTAAATCATCGTTTTCAAGTTTTTTGAGTTAGAGCATATTCACAATAAGTTTCAACCAACAATCGATAACTTTTAGCAGCCTTTTTCTTCAAATGAAATAAGGTTATTACACTGCCTCGCAACACTCTTTCTAGTACATAATTGGACATATTCAAAGCTATGAAAAACTATGTTTTTTGCTGAATAACAATTAACAAGAAACTGGCTTTTGATGGCGTATATTTAGCCTCTATAATGCCATAGACGTCATCAGTCTATACCAAACTAAATTGACATTATTTGCCGAAACACATATTAATGAATCACAAAAATAGAGAATATCAAGAATGCTTGTATTTGGGTTAAAGGATAATTGTAGCTAAGAAAAATAAGGACAATGAAACCGAAAGAAGAAGCAGGCTTGGATGGGCGGAATTTACGAAATTAAAAAATTGACTTACAAACAAAGAGATACCCTACCATCTACGATCAAGCTATAGTGCACAAATCTGGACCTTTTCGGTAAATGGTGAACTTAAAGTAACTCAAAGAACTGCGGATGCTTGGTGTATCTGTGTGCTATAAGAAAAGAAACGAGTACATTAGGAATATAACTAAAATAACATAATAATATATCGGACGGATCCCGTAACATATGGGACTATACAGAAGACATTGCTCGAATAAAGGATAATAGCTGCAATAGAGTGACATGGAGATCGTGGGCGGGTAAAAGATCGAGACGAAGATCAGTTCAGATAGTTCACGGGACTATTCTGAATACAACACTCTCCAAACAGAATAAATTGTAGGGCACTAAAGGACACTAAAGGAGACCTATTCTTTATTCAAGACGCTAGGCGGCTTGGAGAAAATATTATATAATATATAACACATCGGTCAATAAGTCGCCGGTCTGACATATGGCTGGCATACACTAACATTCTTACCAGTGGTCGATTGTACCAACCTTCAAATGTCATGTGTCAAAATTTCATGACAATCTGTCTAGTTTCTGAGTTGTTGTGCTTTAAATGACGCTACTTTGTTATTTTCAAAACAATGGAAAACATTTCGTGTGTTGATTAAGCATTGCTTTTTGATGAAGAAAAATACCGTTGAAGTAAAACAATGGCTTGATAAATATTACCCGGACTTTGCCCCTGGAAAATAAACCAAAATTGATTGGTATGCTGAAGTCAAACGTGGTCGTACAAGCACCGATGATGCTGAACGCTCTGACCGTCCAAATGATGTGGTTACAGCAGACAACATCAGAACAATTCACATAATTATTTTTCAAAACTGTAAAATAAAACTGCAGGAAATAGCTGATATGAAGATATCGAAAGGAAGTGATTACACTATTTTGTATGCGGTATGTGGCAATGGATGAAACATGGGTCCTTCACTACACTACGGAGTTAAATTGGCAGTCATCTGAGTGGACAGCAGCTGGTAAAAGCCGTCCAAAGCGACCAAAAACACAACCATCGGCAGGCAAGGTTATGGCATCTGTATTTTGGGATGCGCATGGGATATTGTTCATCGATTATCTCGAAAAGGGTAAAACCATCAATAGCGAATATTAAATAGCATTATTGGTGCGTTTGAAGGACGTAATCGTAAAAAAGCTCCAAATAAAAAAAAGTGTTGTTATACCAAGAATGTACCGTGTCACAAATCATTGGCAATGGTGGCTAAACTGCATGAATTACACTTCAAAATGCTTCCTTATCCACCGTATTGTCCACATCTGGCCCCCAGCGACTATTTCCTCATTTCAGACCTCAAAAAAATGCTCGCTGGAAACAAATTTCCCTACAATGAAGAGATAATTCCCGAAACTGAGGGATGCTTTGAAGGAAAAGGGAAATCGTTCTATAAAAAAGATGTAGAAATGTTAGAAAAGCGTTGGAATGATTGTATTGCTCTTCAAGGAGAATATTTTGATGAATAAAGTCGAAATTTACCAAAAACGTGTGTTTTATTTGTCAGACCGGGGACTTATTGACCGAAATCTTATGATATAATAATAAATATTATTTAAGTTTGGGTTTTATCCAATTATTAAAGTTTGGGTATAAGCATCACTAATATTCATAAAGGATTCATAGAGGTCTTTATTTTGATTTTTTTGGCTTGTTACAATATTTAGGTCAGACATTTTTATAAAAAAAACATACGAAGTATAGATCATCCTAGTATTATATTAGAGTGTACTGCACATATAATAGATAATATATCAACTTCCATGCTTTGGCGTATCATAAAAACACCTGGAAAATGTTCGTATTGTACGGATGAAAAATCTAAGAAACAACCATTTAATTTCAAGATAACTTAAACATCTGACCATACTGGTATTCCGATGATAAATGTTAATTTTAGATTTATTACTTTCCAAGTTATACAAATTATACAGCTTTGTTGTATGTTCTCAACGAATGTTTGTCAAAGATGTTTGAATGATATTAATGAACCTAAATAAAATATCTACGTTTTGAAGATTTTTGCTGGGGAATATTTGCCTATATAATAACATGTAGCAAGATATTAATCGAAATATTTTGTATTGTTAGCGAAAATCTCGGATTATTTCGGGAATATATCAATATTTTTTTATTAGACATATTTTTAAACTAGGTCTTGGGTCTTTAGTTGAGTCTTAAATGAGAAAATAAGATCAATTTTTCCTTTTGAACCTTCGGTGTGAAACACTAAACTATAAAGGGATTTACCGCTTAACATCCAATCACTTTTTTTAAACTTCTCGATGCACGTTTCGCGAACCACGTTAAAATCGTCAGGAGATGATTTAAGCTAATTCTAAAATTAAACTATGATTATGAAAACGGTAAAACATTTATATGAAAACGGTACCTAACAAAGCATGTAAACACCGTGAAGCTTGAAATTAACCAAGCGTTACATTAATATTTCAAAAGGTTGACGGAATGGAATAGGTCCTTTCTCCCGGTTCATCGGTTTCTTACATTTTGCAATTTGAATGCTTTCATATGCATCCGAAGCTCTATCATTATTTACAGTTTTAACATGTCTTAAATTACTAATATTCCCATTATGGTGGTGCTCAAGTACATGTTGAGTAACAGAAAATGTTTCATTTTACCCATATCTAATGTGGGCAGTTCTTTATATCTGGTTAATATGAATCTTTTAGTTTGTCCAATATACCTTCATAATCACAATCTTGATAGCTAATTTTATTAGTCCCCAATTTTTTACGTTAATCTACTTTATTCTTTGAATTACCCAGGACTTTTCTTAACGTACTATATGCTTTATAGACCACCTTGATCCATTTTTCTCAAAATCTTGTCTAGCCTTCATGCTAAGTGTGCATCAAACGGTATTACTATTAATTTGTTTTTGTTCTGCTCCTTTTGAAAAGTCTAACATTCTACCAATAATTTTCCAGACTAACTTTTTCTAAATAATCTGTCTACAATATTCTTATTATAACAATTCATTTCGCCAACCTCCCTAATCAATTTTGAGTTTTTATTATGACTGCCGTCGTTTGAAGGAAAATTAATTACACTCATAAACAGTGTTTTTGTCACACGAATTTTGTAATGATATTTGATTGCACTGATCTACTTTCATTACAAAAACAGTTATTTTGTCAGTCACCCGCAATTTTTTTGTGACAGCTACATATTCAATTTTACCTCATATACATGTTTATGTTTAAATAACGTCATTTCTGAAGTTAGATAACTATCATTGTCAACAAATTGATATTTAATGATATATATACAATTTATTGATATTTGATAAGGTTGTAAATATGCCACGAAAGTGTTTAAATCATCCGAATAGTTTTTCAATTCTTCTATTGGAACCTTTGGTGTGAAACATGGTTAGCAAAATGTGTGTCAAGAAGTTCAAAAAAGCGATTTGGTGTTTAGTGGTAAACCTCTTCAAGTTTAGCGAATAGTTTTTGTTATGTGTGTGGAGAATTAATTTTCACCTCTCAGCGTCGAAATTTTACACCCTTAGTAACCGAACATTATTTGGGTTACTTTGGTTTTCCTGTACGCCATCAAGATACATCCTCAGTCCTACATATCTGCTGTGTAATATGTGTGAGGCTTCTGCTGGGTTGGACTAAGGAATCTAGACATATTTGCTTTGCTATGTTAATGGTTTGAAGGGAACCAACAGATCACGTAAATGATTGATATTTTTGTTTGACTGCTGTAAAGGATATCGCAACTAAGTCGAAACACACAATACTCAGACTTGTCATCTGCAAAAAGATTAATCCCACATAGTATTTGTGCCTGTGCAGTTGGCCTGTGCCAACACCTCCAAATTTATTAGAAGCTCAAGAAGCTGCTGCTAGTCAAAATAATAACTTAGAGACAGAGTGCGATACAAGATGTGGTCAAATGGATAAAATAAAGGTGAAAATACTGAAACGAACATGTGAAAGAAAGGAAAACAACAAATTCGTGAAGAGCGCAAAACACAATAGACCAACAGGAGAGAGAACAAGAAGACCTCCTCCTCCTCAATATCGGAAGAAATATTTTTGATAAACAGGCGTATGCCTACCTATATGGGCCATTCCATATTAGAAAAACGAAGAAAAATTAGCCTCATTATATATTTACACACCTCGTATATATGATCTTAAATTTGCTGTAAAGAAAACCTTTTTTTCCTTTTGGGTTAATTCAATATTAATGTTAGGCAATCAACATATGCTAAATCAATTTTGATAATAAGCTCACTTATTCAGGTAACTAGATACAGTAGAGGGAACTTTGCTGAATGCCCGTTTATTTATGGTACATTATGAATATTTATAAAACCTTTTGTACTGAGCTAGTTAGTAAACTCTTTATCAAGTCATTAATTTTAAATTATATACAATGGCTGGTCCGTGTAAGAAGTCTATGGAAACAATTCTTGTGTAAAGAAGACGGTAATGGTTGAATGGAAAAGAATAATTTATGTTATGTAAAAGTGATAAGATCTGACAAAGAAGGCATGATAAATCTTCATTAATCATCTCTATTGAAGCTTAAGTAACAATGACTAAATTCATCTTCTTCTTGTAGGTTTTTTTCAAAGCTAGGAATGCTTTAGCGAACATTTGCACTTAACAGTATCGCCCATTTAATTTAAGAAATAAGTTCAACAAAGCTTTTCAGCTATTCAGGATTTCACTGGTCATACCGATACTTTTTTCTCCATTTCTTTTTTCACCAATATATAAACAAGTATTCCAAAAAGTTAAGAAAATTGTGCCTTTTTTAACCGTTAAACTGAAATGCATATAGGTCAGCTCAAACAAAACTTTATTCATCGAGTTAAAAACCATTACAATCAATACACTTTTGCCAACAAGAAGCAAATTTATTTATACCGGTTTTGTAAAATGTCGGTGACCTGGAGACGAAAAAGTCGTTGAAAGTATTTTTTACATCCTCTTGAACAAGCCTTATTCAATAGGTGAGAGGTCAAACGAGTATGCCGGATGATCGAGACTTTCATAGCCCAACTCATGCAACTTTTGTCGCGTCATCATTGAGATGTGTGACCGAGCGTTGTCATCGAGGAGAATTGGTCCCTTCTTGTTGACCAATGCTGGGCACATACGCCGCAGGTTTTGGTACATTTTATCGATTTGCTGACAGTACTTCTCCGCTGTAATCGTTTCGCCTAGGTTCAGGAAGCTGTGATGAATTAGACCGGCAGACCACCAAACAGTCACCATTACTTTAATTTGGTCCAGCTTTTGGAGGTGTTTTGAAGTTTTATCACAGTTCACCACTGAGCCGATTATCGGCTAACGCAAAGAATTCAGTTTTCATACTGTCATAATGCGTTCGAGAAACGGATAATTTTTATTGAGCAAAAGAAGAGCAAACGACACTTCAAAACGACGATTTTTTTGATTTGCATTCAATTTGTGCAGCATCAATTTATCGAGCTTTTTTGACTTTCCAATCTTCTGCATATGTCTAATTCAGAGATAAGCTCCCGAACAGTACTACGCGGATTGACTTCGACTAAGGCACTCAATTTGTCGTGTCAACATCCGATAGCCGACCACTGAGCTCATCATCTTCAAGGCTCTCATCTCTGCCACGAAAATTTTTAAATCATCGTTGCGCAGTACGTTCATTAGTGATTTCTGGGCCAAACGTATTATTGATATCGCGAGCTGTTTCGGCAGTTTTTGGGCCTAGTTTGAACTGGAACAAGAACATGGTGCGAATTTGATTGTGTTGCATTTAAAACTCTGAAAAAATTGTTCAAAATTATATTAGAACAAAACTAATACTACAGTTAGAACGAAAAACGCACTTTAAAATAATATATAAAGTCAAAGCATTTTAACAAAAATTTAACTGAAAACACATGCTTCTTTACTGCAAAAAAAAAAGGATTCAGTGATGTTACCTGTTGTTAGCTCGTATACTGTATGGGGGCATTCCACCACCTGCAGGAGAGAACATAAGCGAAATTTCGCGAAAAATATTTGGAGGAATTCCATCAGGTTCCGAGTAACTCCAGTTTCCACGTGGATCTTTATGTGCCTAGTACTACGACGCGTTTGAAAGTTACATACGAGATTTTGTTTTGAAATGTCTGGAGATTACTGGAAGCAAAGGGCTCTCACTAGAGCTTGATAGACCATCTAAATTCCGGAAAAAGTTTACTGCTTCTGCATGGTTGTGCCTGTAGTTGTTCTTCCGTAAATTTATTAGCTCAACGGTAAAGAAGGAGGAGTTGTAACAGATGGTCTCCGTTATACATTAAAATTCAACTCGTCAAAAAGCCTAAACCGCTTTCTGATATACGGACGGATCTAATTGTAAAACATAAAGGCAAATACATTGGCTAATGAGAATGAAAACATGATAAAAAATAAAAAACTGGCATCATTGAATAAGAAATAGAAACATCTGAGATAGAACTGGTAACCTTAACTGAAACAAAAAAGGTAATAAATTGATAACTTCATTCACATCCAAAGCGGAGTATCAAAAGAAGATCGAGCAAAAAGAGGAATATTATATACACGCAATACTTAAAAACAGAATTGTAAACCGTAAACCGAAACAGAATTGTGAATATAAAACTCCATCAGTATGATGGATGGTTGGTAAGGAACCAATACAGAATTTTTTATAAAGATTCTTAGCAAAGTTATAAAGTCGCCAATATGATGGGTTACTTCTACAAACGAGTTAAAAAAACAATCTAACACTGAATACTGTAGGTTAATTTGGAGAAGAACAAAACAATAATAATGCTAGGAGGCTTATAAATATATGCCAAACTAACAATTTAAAAACAACTATTTTTTCTATTTCAATTAAGTTTCATTGTTTCATTGTTAAGTTGATTGTCATATTTTCTTACTTTTAAAAAGATGTTATAATTTATTGCTGTTTTTTTATTATTCCAATCTTTAAATGCTTTACTTCGGTTTAATACTGCTTGCTCACAAACTTTATCCCACCACGCATGTGTTCTATGTTTTTGTAAAGGGAACAATTTTAGGGCTGTTTTAATAATTTATTGTTTCAATTCTTGCGAGTTCTGTGCTGGTTGTTTATCAAGCTGTTCTGTTAGGGTTGGTTTTATTTTCGTAGGGTCGAAGTTTGGTATTAGCAGTCTCTTTTGAATAAGTTTTCGAGGTTTCAAGCTAAGTTTGTTTTTAGTCAAGTAGTTTCAAGTTTCAAGTCAAGGTACTCGTTGGACGCAGTCCAAAAAAGTCAAAAACTGTATATATATATATATATATATATATATATATATATATATATATATATATATATATATATATATATATATATATATATATATATATATATATATATGTATATATATATATATATATATATATATATATATATATATATATATATATATATATATATATATATATATATATATATATATATATATATATATATATATATATATATATATATATATATATATATATATATATCAAATATTTTCACGAATGGTAGATAATTTTTCTAAATCATTCCGGGTGTCGATCCGTTGATTCTGTGAAGAGTCACGACGTTTCGCCAAAATCGCATTTGGCATTTTTAAGTGCTGTCCGCTTCGACTAAAGAGCCCAATTGACGTGCACGGGTCGTTGTGCTCGCTTTTATAGCCGGCTGGCGACTGTGCAGATTATATCGGGGTAGTTCGGGACTATTTGCGGCGCTCGGCAAGACTGTCGGGCGTCCGTTTATTAATTTTTCTACTCGCCGCCATGTTGCCGCGTTTCTTCTTTTTTCAGAAGGGATTTCCATACTTTTGGAATGTTGGGAGCGTCGTTTCGCGTATTTAGCTCAATTCTTTCTTGTATTTGAAGGGTTTCTCTGGTTGTTCGGACCTTGTAGTTTTCAATATTCGCTATTTCTTTGGCTTCCTCAAAATTGATTTTATGTCCTGCTTGTAGATGGTGCTGGAACAGAGCGGAAGTGGCTAGTTTGTTTTTTAAGTTGTTTTTATGATCTTGTATTCTGGCCGATATTCGTTTGTTTGTTTATCTTATGTGTGCTCTGTTGCAGTCGGAACAAGATATACTATATACCACCATGATTTTCCAGTCTAACTTTGTCCTTGGAGGTTTTTAGGATGTATGCAATAGTTTTATGCGGCTTGCAGGCTGTTCTGATCTTATGTTTCTTTAGTAGTCTGCCTATCCTATCTGTTTTGGTTCATGATCCTCTATTGTTCTTCGCGTTTGGGTTTCCTGACGGCGAATAGCCTTCCTGATACAATTTTCTGAATATCCATTTTGTCTAAGGACTGTGGAAATTTTTGGTAGTTCTTCGCTTCGTTTATCTGGTAGTGTCAGTCGGAAGGATCTGGAAATCAAGATGTTCGCTACTCCTTGGATTTGAGAATGATGATGATGGGATTTAGCCTTGAGGTATCGATCGGTCTGAGTTGGTTTCCTATACACTGTGTATTCGAGTGTTTTTCCTTGTGATGAGGAGATCTAAAAATGACAGTTTTCTATCCTGTTCAACTTCCAAAATGAACTGTATTCTGGGATGGATTTTGTTTAACTGGGTTAGAAAGTTGTTTCGAAGTTCGTTTCCGTGAGGCCATATTATATCATCATAAGATATCATCGACGTAGCGTTTCCAAAGTTTAGGTTTTAAAAAAGCGTTGACCAATGCCTTTGTTTCAAAGATGGTCATAAACAGGTTGGCTATAACGGGCCTCGTCTATAGGGATACTTGGATACAGTGAGACAATGTCCAGGCTTGCTGGTACGTCTGTATCCTTTAGTTGGAAATCTTTAATCATCTTTATCAAATGTTCTGAGTTTTAAACATAGGACTTCGCAAGTTGGACGCTTGGTTGCATGATACTTGCTAGATATTTTTCCAAATATATATATACATATATATATATATATATATATATATATATATATATATATATATATATATATATATATATATATATATATATATATATATATATATATACGGTTATATTTGCTTACCAGGTTCGGTTGTATTGTGTTGGAATTTCAGTTACTTAGACTTTCCATATTTTACCATTTTTGGCGAAGGTACTGAAAAGGAAATGGAGTACATTTTGCGTCGAGCCTGGTGCGTGGTTATTTTGCATATCCGGTACTGCGTAGTAAGTCGGGATACAGGGCCGTACTTTGTTGCGACCGTATCGAGAATTTGTAAGAGTTGATTACATATTTTCTTGCTCATATTTGATTAGGCTTTGGCAGAGGGTCGGTACCATGTTTCGTTAGTTTATCTTTATTTTAGTTTAGTTTATCTTCCAGGAATCACTACAAAACCCTTTTCACTCACTTTCATTCATCTCAGTCCGGTACTGGTAGTTTGGTTGATTGGCAGTACTCTAGCGGAGAGCTACAAAATTACTTCGCGGGCTTGATTTTGGAAGGAACCATTTTTGGTCTTCTATCTCTTCTTCTTCCGACCACCTTCGAGACCAGTCGACAGTGCAGCAATAGGCCTTGACCCAGTGCAGAATTTCTGCTGATTAGAATCTTGGAGTTCGGGATATGTTGGGAATAGTGCCGAGTTTATTTGTCAGCTTTGCTGGATTTTTATTGCTAACACACTGCGAGCTGCCCCCGAAACCTATCGAGGTATATTTTTGGACCATCGTAGTAACAGAACCCTCGTGGCCGTACAATTATTTGTCGTCCGACGAATAATTCTTTTTTAACCCACATAGGGGTAAGAATAATTTAACCTAATTAAAATATTTGTCACAATATTTATAAAACCTCTTTCTAGTTTTTTTTTGGTAGTGGATTGATTCCCTAATTTCATATTTTCCTGTACACGTGGTTAATCCTGGTGAATCTTTGGCTTCTTTCCACGCACGTCTTTGGGTGTCCTCGAAGTCCTCACGACCCACAGGAGCAGACCCACGGGATACCGGAAACCGTAAGGGGTAGACAGATCAACGTTCCGCCTCACGTATCATCTTACTAGTCATATTATATTAGGTTTATTACTGTTTCTTATCTATAAGACATCTTTACTAAAGTGCCTGTATTTTACTAACATAGTTAATTGCTGATTATAACCAAAAATCCCTCTCCTATTCTTTGGCTTCCACGATATTTTTTTAAATAATGATAATAAATGTCTAAGTACCGAATAATGTTTTCTTTTATCGCCTGAGAATCTCATGTTCTCTGAGCAGTTCTGCAGCAGTTCTCTGAGCAGCTCTGGGAAATATTCACCATATTAATATATATTGTATTTTTTTGAAGGGTACTTTTTTTGAAGCCCCAAAACGGGTAACAATATATATATATATATATATATATATATATATATATATATATATATATATATATATATATATAGTTTTTAAAAATCTATGTCATAGCTTGACGCGGTTATTGTTTTTAACAAATGTCAAATAATACATGTTTGTTTATTATATGTGTTATATATAACTCATCAACTCTTTAAATAACCTATTTTCAAAGCCCATAAAACGTTGTTAACCATGAAAATACTCAGAAAAAAATTGCAAATGTAGAAAAATGAATTTATTTGCTTAATAAGACAAAGTATCCTACTGTTAACAAGGATAATCATTTTTCTGAAATCTTCTTGAACTATTACATTAATCGACCTTTATATACTTTTTTTTAATCAAACTGAAAAAACTATATTAATTGTTGATCATAATTTGACATTGATTTTGAATTTGCACGACGGAATTTTGATATCAAATCGAAAGGAGTCACGAATTACCGAACAGCAGGAATATAAATAACAAAAGAGAACACCGGTTTTGCCGCTTTGGTAAAAGATATCACGAATTTGTTAGCCATGGTCAAACGAATCAAGTTCATTGGCATTTATGTTGACGTGGTCTGGCTACCCACATTGATTTTTGGTTACAGAAGATGTCATTATTGAAATAAATTAAAAATATTCTTTTTAATGGTAAATAGCAAATGGAGTAGTTTAATTTATGAATATAATTTACACTATATTACAGTAAATGACAAATATTGCAACAAACACAAGATTTTTTCGAGAAACATATGTATTGTAAAAGAGGTAAACAATTAATATTGAGTCAAAAGTTCGTCTCATTCTTTTGAGAAAAAATTAAAAAATTGTTTTTACTGAAAAGTACATTTAATCGGCATAGTACGAGCCGTTCTGTTAGATGACAGTTCATCCATCTCTACGGTAGCTTCATTCCCGCGCTTCACCCCGCGCTCATTGTGGGATTTCCGATTAAAGAACTGATCAGGTGATTATTCAAGTCTTTCAAGAAAGTGAAGATTTAAACATATAAGCTGTTTTGAAGCGATAGTACAGTGAATGGTCCAGGATATCCCAGTTAAGTTGAAAAAGGTAATTCTCTAGGTAAATTAGCCCGCTTCTGTAAATAAGCGTATAATAATTCTATAAATAACAGCTCATATTTAACGATTCCCTTCCAGTTCACCAAGTGCCTAACATTTTATATTCATTTCTAAATGCATAGGTTGTAGATACACAGAAAGTGTTATTCTTCGGAGGTAAACTGGCTTTTGCGTTGATTGAAGGGACGCCGTGATTACACCATGATTTTAGCAGTATCACACATAATCCATTTTTTATCACCTGTAAACATCTCCTTTAAATATAAATCGATTTTGTTGCGCTTTAATAGCGAATCGCAGTTAGAAATACGGTCTATCAAATTTTTGATTCCAAGTTGACGTAATCACTTTGACAGTGTTGACTGATTGAGTTCAAGAATTTCTCGGATCTTTCAAGTTGTTTTATGCTGACAACTTTCAATTAAGAACAATTTCAATTAACAATAATATATTGTTACTATCAGCTTCGGTTGGTTGTCCAAGACGTGATGCTCATCACTAAGAGTAAAATTTTCCTCCCAAAACTTTTTGAACCATTTCCAGGCACGTGTAATCATCAACGACACCCCAAAATATACCTAGTTTAACCAAAAAAAAACAAATAACATAATTTTTCCTAAGTAAGCGCTGAAATTCATTCTGTCGAACAACATTAAACCTTGCGAAGTAGATAACAGTTCGAATGTATGAGGCAATGCCATCTAGCGCCAAAAACCGGATGAACTATTGAATCAAGCGAATATATAATAGAAATATGCAGCGATTGTACCCAGATAAAATCCGATTGTTCGATTTAAGTGTTGCACAGAAGTTGGTTTAGGCGAATTGGACTATTTTTTAGTGTTATAATGTTTACTGGTTAGTTTCAGAATATTCAGTTTTCATCATATTTCATATTCAGAATTCAGAATATTCATTTTCATATTCAGAATATTCAGAATTCAGTTTGATAAATAATGAAAATAGAAAATGCATAAATTCTAGATATGCAGAATATTTTACCAAGTTAGTGGATGACGAAGATACCGAATTATGCATCTATGAGAAGGCGGACAAATCGTTTCATTTTAGAGAAATTGCCAACCGCTCTAACATAAATTCGACTACTGTAATGCGATATTTTCTAGAGTGATTTGATAATCTCTAATATTGAAGGAGAGTAAGCAATGGGCGTCAAAGTCGCACAAACGACATTTAATCAACATTGAGTTCTGTCCATCAAGTATAGTTAAGAAAACAAGACCCAATTGTATGTGTAGGAAAGGTTTCCCTTTGTATAAGGTAATTTGGACTGCAACGTCATCAATCCTGTCTAGTGTTACCTTTGACAGCTCACCATCGACACAGTGATCATATCGATACATCGACATATCTACCTGGAGGCCCGAATGCCTTTAGGTAGACATAGACATGCCTGCATATGTCATGTTTCACTTTGTCTGAAGAGAAAATAGAACGTCTTTGATCAGTGTGTTCTGCTCGTACGGAGGTGAAATCTGGATTCTCATGTCACAATCAGTTCAAATACTTCGGGTAAGACAAAGTGGAACAGAAAGGTGCTACTCACCCCGCGAGTTGGAAACATGCTGAAAAGGCCTTCATCCTGCACTGATCACTGATCACTGATTACTGATCACTGATCACTGGCCACCGGCTGAGTGATTAATTTAGAATCAACCATTGGGGCTGAATTTAAAGCCCTGCGTCAAGCTGTTAAACCGAATTTATGAATCGCCACTCCATCGCATGATCTGATAAGACCATTATTCACAATTATCAGTAAAACGAGATATTCGCACTTTGCAAATTTGCAAAATTGGCTTCGCAAATTGAAGAGATTTTGCATCTTGAAAAATAGGTGTGAACCACTTCAAAAGGAAGACGTTGGGCCTTTGATGGAATTCCAATGACATTTTCTGCTTTGAATTGCACAGTGGTACAATACTTTGAACTCTATTCATATAACTTGAAATCATGTACGCATAATTCTACCCAAAAAAATATCTAGATTTGGGTACCAAAAATCGAATTCTTTTACAGCAGGGTAAAGTCTAATCGCATTAAAGGGAGGAAAATGTTCAAAAGCTCGACAGAGTTAAACCTCTAGCTCGTACCGCACACACACAAGACCTTGCGCTGTACCATATCTATTAGCGCTGATTAATACGTTCAACAATTTTGAGTGAGACTTTATTATTCATCGTAATAGTTAGTTTTTCTAAACGTGATTGTTCCAGGTATTAGCATTCATTGAACTAGTTAAATAACTTTTGTGCCGCACAAATTTAGTCTACCTACTCACCTTTCACTTTACATATTTTTCTCATCACCTCCATCGTATTAATCACAGGAACATTTGAATTCCAAAATGTCTGTAATTTATCAATTGGCTTTGCATATTTTGCGTATATAACTTCGCAATTAATAAATTATAAGCTTCGCAAATTTTGCATATATAAGTTATAATTTTCTACCAATCTATGTGGATTAAAGTTCACCCAAAATCATATATACCCAACCCAGGATCCTAAAGTCTTTCAATTGCCAGGCAAAAGTTTAGCCCCACTTGATCCAAGTGGTTTAACGAAAATAAGGCTAAAGTATTGTGAAAATTGCGGAAATATCCATTAAAATAAATCATATCAACATACCTTTAGCAAAAGAACAAAAAAGCGATATCAAAATTGTTCTCGAGGAATGTTTTGCTCAAGGAAAATTTATTGATATAGACTGATAAAATCGCAAATACTTGAAATAAAAGTAGATGAAGCTCACGCAGATTACGAAGAACTAAAAAGTCGAATATATGAATAAAGTGAATAAAAAAATATAATAGGACAATAAAATGTTGCAGAAGCAGTAACTCTTCTGTAAATTTAAACATTTTTGTTACTGCACTAACAAAAACCATTTTTGAATACCGGATGTAAATAGGTAATTGTTACAGCATCGGCTTAAAAACAACTTAATCCCCGAGCCCAATAATTAATAATTTCGGATCTAACAAGAAACGCAACGATATTGTTCATAATAGAAGGAAGCTCAACGGTACTAACAGTATTATGATAGAAGAACTTACAAGGGAACTTCATAAATTCTATTAGTTGACAGGAAAGAAATTTGGCGTCAGAAACTGGTCTCGAAAGACGTTTGTTGGCGTTTAATGGCGACTGAACGATTAGACAAAAATTTTAGGTGAAGCACGGGAAAAACATCCCTTATTTTTTGATTATTTGTAATATTCTCCACGAGCCCAATGGTAATTAAAAAAAAGTCGAAAATATTACAAACCATTTTCATTCCACCAATAGCAGATATCGTTTCCCAGTGGATGATACCACCTCTATGCAACCAAATTCATGCATTGCCTTATTACACTGAACATGATTTGAAATGCTTTTCGGTGTTTGACCGGAGAAACGCAAACCTTTTTTCTTTTGGCGCTTTTAAAGAATTACCAAGCCTCCAGTAACGAGGATTGGCATTTGCTCATTTCTCTGTTGTTGAAAATTCAGGCAAGCTCGGCTTTGTTTTTATCGGATAGCTTATACGGGACCCATCCAGTCAATTTATATACCTTACCTAGATTCTTGAGGCGACGGGCGATGGCTAGAGAAACTCGCCAAGAAGTTAAAAATAAAAACTTGTTTATCTAAGTGGTAAAAGTTTTTTTAGCGATAATTTCTTCGAGTTTAGTATTTCATTCCAAAGGTTCCAATGGGAGAATGAATCTTCATGTTGTTTATAGTCGTAAAATTTGATCAATTTATTTGTTATAAAGAATGTACATATTCCTGTTAAGGGTTCCGCGAATAAATAAACATATTAATATAAATATATCTTGTAGCTCTTTTTGACACTCTGTAGAAGAACAGAGCTCGAAGAAGAAATGTTGTATCATACATATTTTTTTGTAATCTCTTATATTGTTATAGAGTATTTTAATGTTTGATAGTTACCTTGAATCTAAATTATACGTATTCCGCACAGTTATAAGGAAGTATTATAATGTTTGAGAAATTTTCCTGCAAAGGTCAGCCAGAAGATTTACCTTATACATGATTAGCAATAATAGTATTTATGAATTGAAAATTAAATTATTTTTCATTTTAATGAGATGTTTTATTCATTACTGAATGTAACTTGAACAAATATATTAATGTAAATAAAAGGCTTTAGCAGCTAAATACTAATGTAAATTAAAAATTAGATTAACAATAAAGTTTTATGGATTTTAAAATTATTTGGGTTTTAGTTTTAAGAAAACACTGTCTGTAAAATGTATCTTAGGCGACTATCTATTGCGTGATAGTGTAAAGTGAGACCAGATCTCTATAAACCAACTTTAACTTTTTGATAGTTGTTTTATAACTTTTAGATTTTTTTCATAAAATTTACCATGATACGTATTTTGTGGATATAGCAAAGTGAAACCAGATCTCTATAATCTGATTTGTAGATGTTTGGTTACACCTGTGTGTTAAACGTTGAAGTAGATTGCGCTGTATATGTTTTCAGAATATTTCCTAATAGGTATTTTTTGGGTAGTTTCTGTTCTATAACGATTGCAGGTAATCATGCTGTTATGGAGCAATTAATGGACTTTAAAAAGTTCGGTGAACCGAATATTTGTTCTTGATATGTGGCGAAGTGGCCATTTCAGCTCTTTTTAATCGTGGGGATATTCTTCAAAAAAGTTCGGCCGCTCTTTTATATTTGCTTCTCCTTTGGAAGCAACCGGAAGCTTTTTACTTCCCGTTTGATATTATTAGATACATTTCCACAATCTGAATACCAATAGTAATGGGCAAATTATTTCATTAAATTCAATTCCTGCATATTGTTGTGGACTTCCTCGATACGATTCTGGTAAGATTATTCTTTTGGAATGTATAAGACGAGCTGTAGCTATTGTTTAATTTTACTTTATATCACAAGTACAAAAGATGATTGAAAGAAATATGTAGGACCATAAAATATATACTCACTCACTAAGGGGACTTTATCTAAGAAATGTATATCCAGGCTTGAAAAAATGTGCACTGTTGCCCATAAAAAGTACATCTAAATTTCTGGTAAGGGGGCATCCATAAAATATGTACGAAAAAATAAGGGAGAGGGGCAGTTGCCTAACATGACGATATGTGAGGAGGGAGAGGGGGTGTAAAACACGTGACGTGACGCAACGTTTGAAATTGAATTTAAACTTGGATTTGAAAATTTAACCACTAAAAGTCAAATCGCGATTTTCGATTTTTGTTAACAAGAAAAATCCTATAAATAAATGAGATTATTTAAAAATATTTTTTCTATATTACTAATAACCATAAAAAATATTATTCATTGGTGGGTGGGAGAGCTGGTTTTGTGACGTATTATTAGGCAGCGGTTTAAAAAAAAGTGATGTAGCTTGGCAAAGGAGAAGGGAGCGATCACAAATAGGTGAACTTCGCGTGACATATTTTATGGATAGCCCCTAGGAGGCCAGATTATTCCGTTATTTTGCATCCGTTTAGTACTGAAACATGTAGTTTTTTCTATGAAGTATTTCTCCATTAAAAATATTATCAATCTACCAGTTTAATGATGGAATTTACTCAGGTTTAATGATGGGATCAGAGGTTTACTCTTCAGCTTGGAAATGTTGTGGTACTACTCATCAAACGAACTTTCCACCCATTGCCTTTATGTTATTATCACCATCATCCATCCATCATCTCCCATTTAGCCAGAACTATGTGACAAGTTTGTAAGAGTATTGCATATTAGTTTATTATGGCAGTAGTATTAGGAAAAAAACAAGTTTTTCCTGGTTCTTCAACTTAGGACATCAGAATGATTTGCTTATTAGATTTTCGAGGGATATAACGAAAAACAACTTTATGTGGGTTCCATTAATTTTTTAGGTCGTTTGCCAGATTTTCATACTTTATGGTTTTTCACATCGGATTTATACTTACGAACTGTTTACCAGTTATGGCGGTTAATAATTCTTATTTTTCTTAAAAAAAATCAAGATTAATTTGGGAGAAAGATAAAAATTGGCTTATTCAAAGTATGTGCCATGGCTAGCTGCACATTTTCCCATCTCTCTGTCAATTTGTGGATATTCTCCCGAAAAAGCCAAACATCCTATGAGGTGGTATCAACTTCCGTTTTTAAACATTTAACAATGTCAGTAGAACGTCAGAAATTTGCACTGATCAATTCGGCGTTTAAAAAATGTTTAAGTCGTTTTTAGGATAAGTAAACAAATCCTTTTTTAATTGGCTATGATCAAATTTCTGATTTTAGAGCATTCTTAAATATTAATATTTATATTACTATTATTATTATCATTAACGCTACAATAACACTAAAAATAATGCTACTTAATGTGATGTATAAACTGTTAATCAAAATATTAACAAAGATGCTAAAAATAAATTCGACAGCTATCAATAACGAGAATAAACTGGATTAAACTAAAGCGTTTGCCCTTTTAACCATGAAAGTTCTAATTGAAAAAGTCAACGAATATCAGAGTTCTTTATACACGTCTTTTATAGACTTTGAAAAAGCTTTTGATAGCGTAGAATACTAGATTATGAAGAATTCTTTACAAAATGGCAGAATTCCGTGACAGAAATCACAGATTTAAATGATTACCAATATTTGCCATAATGCAAAAATGAAAATATTATAGGCGGACAATATTTGAACCACCTGAGATATACAGATGATATTGTACTGATTGATAATGGTTAAAAGAGACGGTTTACAATAAATCACTGAAGAACTATATATCAAAACAGCAAGGATATGACTGAAGTACAATAAAAGAAAAACTATGATAAATTAACCAGAACAGCTAATGATCACAATCACACCAGGGAATATTGAACCAGTCACAGAATGCATACACTTACATGATAAAAATACCGAAGAAATATAGAGAAGGATAAGACTTGGGCATGGGTGAACAAATATCCTCAACACCTAAAAAGAAAAGTTTTCGAACAACATGTGCTTCTTGCTGTTATATAATGCTCCCAAATCTGAACATTCACAAAAGAGAACATTGATAAAGTAGCGTAGACACAAAGATCAATGCAAAGGCAAATGTTATTATCAGACTGACAGACAGAAAAACGAATAAATGGATACACAACTATAAAAGCGATGAATGTCTCACAGTGAAAGTTCAAAGAGTGAAACTTTGTCAGTCACACAGCAAGACAGAAAGATGAAAAATAGAAGAAAACGATTTTTCACTGGAGACGATGGAACCACAAAGCAAAGAGTGGAAGACCTGAAATAAGATGAACGGGCGATGGAACGAAGCTGGATGGAATGAAGCTGGATAAAGATGAATACAAATTTTCCAAGACAGAGAAAGTTGGAAATTGAAATGGGTGGGGGGAAGGATCCATATCCAGGGACGGAGCTTTAAGGCTGATTACATGGATAGATATGTTCTTATTAATATTATTAAAAAATTAACAACATTCAATAAAATCTCTTAATTCTTTTCAAGGGTTAATTCCATTGTATATTATGTATGCTGTTGTATTTAGATTGTACTATATTTCATAAATTGTAATAGGTTTATAAGAGATGTTTTAATAAACAAATATTGCTTTATTATTATAATTCAAAATACGTATAAAGTTGAAGACTGGCCAGATAAATATATTTTATTAAACTAGATTTCTCTATAAGACACTAAACAATTAAATTAATCATCACGGTCAAGGTTGTTACAAACTAGTAAGTAACAAAACAATGGCACCTTAAATATTGAAACTATTCTGGCTGACATACCATAGCGATGTGTAATAACGTTAGATTTTATTGCACCATTTTCATCTCATTGACCTTAACATGGTGCGCCAGGTACCTCCTTTACGAAACGCTCGATTTAGACTGTTGTTTTTAACACTTACGTCGGAATACAAAAGCATTCTGTTATCTTCTTTAAACAATGACAATTAATTAAGTAAAATATTTGTAGGGAATGAATTTGTACCTTTGTTCTTTTGTTTTTGGATGGATAAACGATTTTCTTTAGGTTTTATTGTTCTGTTTTGCATAGAATGGCGATTTGTATAGCACAATGTGTAAAGTGTTAAATAACGTACTTTTTCTTATTTATTATTCATATTAAATGTACCCAAATGACACAGGAAAAATATACAATGTTGAGTATCGCAAGAATGATATTTGTTTATTTTGATTTAAAAAGTCGAATGTAGTAAAAATTGTCTACCACGTCTGTAAATATGAAACCGGAATATGCCCATAGATGGCCCTAGCTGTCAATGTAGTTACCGTCAAACCGCGTCATTGGCGCCATTTCCTTGATAATATCTCACAACGATTTTCAACTCCCAACAGTACAAGTTTCATACAACAGCATAGTTTATAATGGCGTTGAACATGTCGAATTTTGAGCCTGGAAACTACTATTTGTGGACAGCATTGATTTTCTGTGACCATTTGAAGACAATTGCTGCAGAATCGCATCGAATGCTTGTGGAAGCTTATGTTGAGCATGAGCATGTTAAAATATTGAAAAGTTGCGATTGACGTAAGAAACGAAGAACATGAAAGATCATTGAAAAAGTTTGAAGACAGCAAATTGCAAGCATTATTGGACGAGGATGACGCTCAAACGCAACAACTCGCGGATCAATTAAATATGACACGAGAATGTTCTCTTTACGTTTGAAAGACATCGGAAAGATCAAGAAGATGGGAAAATGGGTTCCATATGAACCGAATAAAAGACCGAAAAACCAGGAAAACCGAAAAACCACTTGCGAAATGCTGCTCGCTAGGTGCAAAAGAAACTCATTTCTCTATCGAATTGTGACCGACAATGAAAAGTGCAGATAAAAGATCATGGGTAACTCTAGGCCAACAATCGACATCGACTGAAAGGCCAAATCGCTATGGACAGAAAACAATGCTATGTGTTTGGTGGGATCAGAAGGATATAATCTATTATGAGATGTTAAAAGCCGGCAAGACCGTTAATATTGAAAGCTATCGACAAATGATCGATCTGAATCAAGTTTTGCTTTAAAAATGACCAGAATGCCAAAAAAGGTAAACAAAGTGATTTTGCTTCATGATAATGCACCCTCACATACAGCAAAACTGGCCAAGGAAACAATTGAAGCGTTTAGTTGGAAAATACTTTTGCATACGACCTACTTACCAGACTTGGCTCCGTCCGATTACTACTTATTTGCATCGATGGGACACGCACTTGCTGAGCAGTGCTTCACTTCTTACGGAAAAAGCTCGATGTCTTGTTTGCCTCAAAAGAGTAGCATTTTTTTTGGCGTGGTATCCATAAATTGTTGGGCAGGTGGAAAAAAATGTATAGCTAGGGATGAGCAGTATTTCGAATTAAATATTTTTTGTTATTTTTATACAATAAACGTATATTTTCTATACAAAAATTCTGGTTTAATATGTACATACCTGTTAAGAGCAACATTTATGGAGCCAGGATATTAAAAAAAATAAATGACCAACAACATAGTTTTTTAACAAGAAGATTTTTTTGAAAACTAATGCAGAACGTATTTGAGACTTTTTATATGTTAACATTTGAGAGAGACAGGGAAAAAGAGAGAGAACGCAGGGCTTATGCAGTAATAAGTAAGAAGACCAAGTAAATATGATTAAAACACATTTAAATGTGTGACATTTTGCAATGACGAAAACTTACAAAAAACATATAATTTATAAAACCTAAAGTTAATGTAAATATAAAAATACTAACCAAAGCTAAAATGGTAAGACAAGCTATGCAAAATGTAATACATAAAATGACTGACAGACATCACTAAACATATAGAGTATACAGCAAAAATAACGGAACTTTTTAAATTTAAAGAAAACTACTAGCTCCATCTATGGAAACAATATATAATCTGAAAGCTGCATATCTCCTCTATAAAACGAGATCGCCATCATTAGAATCGATCAACGGATTGTCAAGTTATAGCGCTTAAAATGACAGTACCTTTTGTCAGCTTGTCACAAAACCACGATGGAACAAAGAGCTAATATTAAATTTTGTTTCAATATTCGGTAAAACTTTTACAGAAATATTTGATTTGTTAAGAAAAGTTTATAGTGATGATTGCCTATCCCGTACTCGCGTGTTCGAGTGGTATAAGTAATTCCTAGACGGGCGTGATGCTTTGGAAGACGACCTAAAGCCGGACATAATACAAAAATCGCGATGAGTTGGTCGGAAAAATGCGTGATATGATCGTCTACGATGCGAATTCGATTATGAGATCGGTAACGAAGGAATTAAATACAACAAAGAACATGATTTACGAAATTTTGACAAATGATTTAAACAAACGGCAATGGGACTTGAGACTGGTGATAAGTCTTGGTGCTTTAAGTACGATCCTCAAGCAAGGCTCCAATATGCTACGTGGAAATCCCCAGACTTTTCGAAATCGAAAACTGTCTTTCCAGAAGTCACAAGGGAAGACAATTTTGATTTGTCTTTAAGACTCTAAAGGTATTATACTTCGGGAATCAGTTCCATAGGATCAAAATGTCACTGGTAAATATTATGTGGATATTATGGAACATTTGTGGTAGTCGAGCGCCATCTAACTTCGTTGATCGCGAATTTTTTACGAAAAAACAAGACTCTCTGCTTTAACATCTTCCGAATTTACCTGTTTTATCTCCATGTATTTCTAGTTACCGAAAATTAAATTGCCTATGAAAGGAACGTTTTATGACAGTATTACACAAGTCCAAAATATCCTGAAGGGGGTCGTTGAGACGTCATACAAAAATTATGCTAGCATTGGTGGCACGTGCACAGCGGTATATTGTTACGGAAATTATGTATTTTGAATAAAAGAAACCATTTAATTAATTGGGACGTTATTGAAGTTTCGTAATTTTTTGCGACATACTGGGTATAGATGATATAAATACTACGTATGAACGAATTTATAAAGCTACTATGTGTGTAAATATTTTTTTTGAATCTTTGAATATTAGTCTTGCATTTTTGAATAACGGTTTGGAAACGAAGCGCCAGACCCAGGCATGGCTCACTCCAACCTCAACACGGCCAAAACAATCTAGAATGTACAAAATTAAAGATCAAAACCATTCTAATTTACTTTTTTAATAGTCAAGAGATCGCCCATAAGGAACTTGTGCTTCAAAACTGTAAACCAGCATTTTTACTGTTCACTTCTTGAAAAATTTCGAAGAAGGGTCATTCCTGTGAGATGGAATATCAAGAATATCTGGGTGCTGTATCACAACAATATCCTTGCCGGACAGCGACTTCAATTAACAGGTTTATATCATTTTCCCAAGACAAGAAAATCCACTTCAAAGGACATCAGTATCTCAGTTCCAGACAGAACTATGAAGGTTGAATAAATGGTATCAGTTTAGCCCTTTTCAAAAAATTAAAGAGGAATATTTTTTACAGACCGAATGCTAACCACCGAAGCGTCGGAGCACCGAGAACAAATGGGGAAGGGGTTCATTCGTTAGAAGAAAACTGTGTGACAATTTGCAGTGTCTTATACGCAGAGGGTTACATATGATCGGGTCAAAATGTTTGAGCGGCAGGAAGGATAAATTAAAGCGGAAAGCCTGTTTCAGTTTAATTGAGCCATAATCCGTATCATTTTCAAACATTTTTTTTTGTTTTTAACATTCATTTGAGTTGAGATTAGCGAGCATAGAAAATGGTCATGTTGTATGTGCGTGCAAGGCAATGGTGATCAGTTAATAAAGAAAAATATATAAAAGAAAAAACTTAGTAGATAAGTATTGTAAAAATTTTGTTTAACATAAATAACTGAAATAAGAATAGAAATTAAGAAGTAGTGTTGTACAGTAAAGAAAAGGTAATCAGTAGCATGCCACAAACAGTGTCACTCAAAAACATTTTTGAGTTTTAATTTTAGTGATTTTGAGTAAGGATTGAAATCATCCCTGCATAAAGAAGAAAAATACACCAGGCTGTTATAAATGCAAAATAATGAAAATAACATTTTTACCAAACGGCATTAGAAAAAGGGGAGGATTTAAGGGACAATATCGAAATACTGGATAAAGACAAAAGAAAAGAAAATTTAATAATTACGGGGTTAGACATGGAAAACGCGTGAAAGGAAGAACTTAAAAATGAAAGTTAATTTGTTGAGTGCTGAGAAGGTTGGTAAGAAAAAATGAATAATTTAAATTGAAGCCATACGTGATTTAATTGATATATTTAAAAATTGTTGCGAAAAAAATATATAAGTTCATATCTCATAAAGAGAGAAAGATATATACAAAGTAAAATAGCCAAAAGAATAAAAGAAGAAAAGGGGAAAGGAAAATATGTAAGGATGGGGCACAAGAAATTAATAGTAAATGACATTGTTTTTAAGTGGGACGAAGATATGGCTAATTTGGTAAAGGAAATTGGAAATTTAACTATAAGAATTAGTGACGAATGTAGTGCAAGCGCAGCATTGAACGATGAACAAAACATTGAAACAGATTGTGAGAATAAATATATCAGATCATATAAAAAGTAAGAAGTAAAACTACGGGTACACAGAATGTACGAGGAATATAAAAAAAAGAGAAGTAGATAATAAAATCTGAGAGAATGAAGGGAGAGATTATAATGATTACATAAACCAAATTAAAAGGAAAAGGCGGCGGTATTGGACATGTGTGGTTGGACATGGAATGTTTTTAGCGGAGTTCAGAAAAATATATATTGGCAATTAGGGTTTGCTCGGATTGTACATAAAGAAAATATGGATAAAGTTAAAAATTGAGAGCTGGTAAATAATAATGAGTATTTTATATGAAGAAAATAAAAGAGATTTGATAACGATAATTATACTAGGTGGATAATTGTAGTATGGTCCAATGAAGCAGGCAGCAACACGAAAAAAGAGACATTTTTAAACTGTTTGCAGAGGCAAGTAGAAACGAAAGAAGGGATATTCTAATGATTTCAATAAGAGAGTGGGTAATATCGAAAAAATACGTCGGAAGATGTGTTAAATTCTAATGAAAAAAGTATAATTGACTTTTGTATAGTGAAAGACTTGATTGTGGCAAACACTTGTAGGAAAACCGTGATATATAAAAATTTACTCGGGTGATTCGTAAGAGAATAAGTGACAAAAGAACTAAACGACAATTTAAAATTGGGAGTGACTATTAAAGTAAAGTTATGGGATTAGAGGCGCATCAGCAACTGAGAAGGCTATTTAGCGACTGGACCTACAGCTTAACGTGGGTTCCGAACCACGGTCATCAGCTACCGAAAACCCCGGTTAGCACCCCCCTCGGGCTATCAACCCTTGGTTTTGTGCTTAACCGAAAGTATCTCGAGAAACCTACCGACTGGCGAGTGACCAACGTAGAAAACCTCTCAGAAGGCATCCGGTCTTACCCAGCCTGGAACTGAGGGGTGATTCCTTGTCAGATTTTACACTCTTACCTAGAAATATTTGCAAGAATTTTAGAAAAACTTTTTTGCCTAGTACGGGATTCGAACCCGCTCCACATTAACTGCCCTAACGTAAGGCTGACACCTTAGACACCACAGCTAATGTGGCTCCGGGAGTGACTATTACTCTATGGAAGCGACTATGACTATGACTATTACTCAAATTGGGTGAGAGAAAAATAAAAAAGAGGTTAACATTGAACGTTTAGTATTTGAGAACAAAAAGCTCTAAAAGGAAAGCACGAAATAAATTTGAGGAGGAAGTTAAAAAATGGTTAACATGAAGAAAATATGCGCTATATTCAGATAACTTAGACTTGACGTGAATGAATTTTAAAGGGTTTATAACGGAAGCAGTACAAAGGGTTTATGGGTAGGTGAAGAAGACAAATTAAAGAAAACAAACACCGTGATGGAATAATATAGTTAAGGATGCAACGAAAATTAAAAAGAACTCTGGCAGAAGTATGTAAAATCTTTAAAAATTCCTAAACATAGAAAACGAGTGAAACAAATAGCAAGAAGATTAAAAAAGAAATCGTAGGATTAATTTGGCGATATCCTGGAAAGAGGTGGAAAGAAATGGAAAAAAATCTATTAACGATCATTAAAGAACTTAGAGAAAAAAAATCAGAAATGTATTTGATTATAAACAATAAAGAAGGAAGAGTTTTAAAAACTTAAAAATAAATAAATAACAGATAGATTAGTCACTTAAGAAGTACTGAAAGACTCAAGAAAAAATACTGGGATAAAGGAGTAAAGTGAATACGAAGAACAAATGGAGACCAGAGCAAATAATTCAAAGGTAATATCGCAGAAGGACTTTGAAGAAGCATTGCTGACGTAAAATTGAAATTCGGCTGAATACGACGGTAGTTTACGCTGAATTTCGAGAAGATTCTAACCGTTCAAGACCTGCCGCTTACAAACAATAATAAACGATTAGAATGTAATGCTATCAGATCTCCTGACTTGATGGCATCGGATTATTTGGTATTGGGATTTTTGAAGGAAAAGGTTTACATAAATAAACCTCAAACTAAAAAAATAACTCAATGACAAATTGGTGTTTAAACCGATGCATAAGCACGAGATATGTTGACAAAAGTTATGGAAAATATTTTAAAAAGGGCACAAAGTTACATTGCTGCTAATGGCTTACATCTGATGACATAATTTTCAAAAGTTGATTAATATAAATTTAACCTTTTAGCAGTTGTGCGCGGACTGTCACTTCGCACCGGTTTTCTTTCGACAATAATTTCCATTGCACTCCCTTCCCAGTGTTGTGCTTCTCAATACCTTCCGAAAAAAGCATACTAGTATATTAGTAGGCAATTGAGTGAACCAAGGAGTAGTTTCGGGCTTTTATGAATAATTCGAGAATGCGGACTGACAATCCGCAGCGACCATTGACGTAACAAAACATATTCATTTATTTTACTGTTTTTTTTTATAAAGTATGTTCTTTTCGCTATTTTTTATTGTAACTGTTACACATATTCGTTTTTAGAATGGCGTCCTAACAATGTTTCCAATCTTCCGTTGAAGAGAAATTACCCGTTGATGAATGTGATGAAGAGGGAGAAAACGTCATTGAACTGTATATACATGAAATATAAAGCGAACAGGATATTTCAGACTATGAATCGAGTGTTTTGCAAGCTGTTGGTCCATTTTTTTAGGTAAAAATCAAACCATCAAATGGAGGAAACATTGTCCTCCAAAAAATGTGAGAACCCGATCAGAAAAATTTAGTTACCCATTTACCCAGTCCAAAAGGATTTGTTAAAATACTAAAAACTATTTTGTCAATATGGCGGTATTTCTTTCCAGAAAATTTACTATAAATTATTTCAGAGAATATAAATAAACATATCGAGGCTGCTCAAGATCGATAACTGACATCGTTGAAATTCAAGGATTGTTTGGGCTCTTGTATTTGGCTGGGGTAACGAAAAGAAATCACTTGAACACTGAAGATCTTTGACGTGTAGATGGCACTGGTATCGAGATATTTCGGCTTACTATGCCCCTACAAGGATATCGATTCTTACTGTGACATTTGCGGTTTGACGTTCTTGAAACTCGCGAAGCTAGAAAGTCTGTTAATAGATTGACAGCGATTCGAGATATTTTTGAGATTTTTGTAACAAAATATAAATCTGCATTTACACCCTTTCATTACGCACCAGTTGACAAAAAATTAGAAGCATTTAGGGGTAGATACATTTTCCGTCAATCAATACCTAACCAATAAACCGAACAAATACAGAATAAAAATGTATGCTCTTTGTGATCCCATAGTTTGTTATACTTGTAACTAGGAAGTATAGGTTGGCAAACAGCCTGCGGGTCCTTGGGAGGTAAATAATTCCTCACATGCTGTAGTGGAAAGGATGTGTGAACCCATAAGAAGAAGTGGTTTACCATAATTGGTGTACCAGGTTGATAGAAAACCTAAAAAAGAAAATAATTTTGAGATTGCTTTCGTAGGAACGGTTAGGAAAAATTGAACATAGCTTTCTGTTAAATTTACCCAGTAAATTGATCTAAAACATTGTTAATGTTTGCCTTTCACGAGAATTGCACGCTCTTATCTTATGTTAAAAAAAAAGTTAAAAATATTTTGCTTATGTCAAGTTTACACCTTGATTCACGTTGATAGTGAAACAAATAACCCAGACATAATAGGTACTTACAATCAATCTAAAGGAGGAGTAGATACTGTGAACAAACTTTGCGCTGCTTATAATTGTGCACGTGCCACGCGAAGGTGGCTTTTAATATTTTACTCAATATTTAAGGTCAATATTGCAGGTATAAATTATCTAGTTATTTACAAGGCGAATGACATAGAAAAAAAATTACCGGGAGTATTTTTGCGGAAATTTTCTTTTGAATTAATATGTGATTACATAGGAATTCGCACTACCGTATCGAATATACCAAGGTCGACAAAAACTAAGAATTAAAGAGATTCTTGAGGTAGAAGTTAAGGAGCAGCCTCGGGAACCTCCTGCAAATCAAAAAGGTTGATATGCTATATGTGACAGGAAAAAAAAGCACCACTCAATATTTCGGCAAAAATGTCACATTTATGTATGTTTGAAACACGCTCTAATAATTTATCCAGAGTGTTTTGAAATAGAGCGGGGTGAAACTTAATTTTACAATGGCTCTTCAGCACTGCTTTCAAGTTATTATTATGTTCTTTGCTCTATGTGTGGCAGGAAAAAAAGCACCACTCAATATTTCGGCAAAAATGTCACATTTATGTATGTTTGGAACACGCTCTAATAATTTATCCAGAGTGTTTTGAAATAGAGCGGGCTGAAACTTAATTTTACAATGGCTCTTCGGCACTGCTTTCAAGTTATTTTTGTGTTCTTTGTTTACCGCAGTTCTTATATGTATGTATTAGAAGTTTTGCATATTATTTTAAAAAACATTTTTTTGAATATATTTATGTTTTTAAATAAGTACGTAATACAATAATTTAAGTTTAATAGGTGTCTTTTTGTTATATGATTGTCTATCTTAATTACTACGTAGCAAAAATACGACGTTCTCTAATGATGGACTAGGAATCTACAACGACCATTGATGTTCCAAAACTTAGCCCGACTACTGGAAGGTTAAAGATGAAATAAACAGATTTAAAAAAAATGTCTTGTTTCTTTTAAAAGGTATAAATAGTTAAAATGGTAGCGTGATACATGTCCCATCCATTATTATCCACAACAACAGTTAAGGCAGAAAAGCAAGTTTTATGTAGACCACAAAATGATTCATTAATTTCAGATGACATTTTCTAATATCCGAAATCGCTTTCTTATATTTTTAGTTATATATTAATTTAAATTTATATATATATATATATATATATATATATATATATATATATATATATATATATATATATATATATATATATATATATGTCTATGGTGGCCTTAAAAAGTAAATATAGAAATTGTCTTTTATCACTGGACAATAATTTGCTTATATTACTTGTGTTTGTACGTTATTTTATATTATTTTATTATGTTGTTATTACCTGGTAATATTTAATTTTCTAACTAAAAATACTTAAAATAAAGAAAATTAATATATATATATATATATATATATATATATATATATATATATATATATATATATATATATATATATATATATATATATATATATGTATATATACTTTTGTTAGTTGCTTGACCGGGAAGGAGCCCCACCTATCCCTTCAACTGGATGACATATGTTTCGTCTCTCGAGGTTCAGACTCTTCAAGGCGCCGACAGATACTGTCTAATACTAACTAACTAATTAATTAATCTAATATAATAAATTATAATATATATATATATATATATATATATATATATATATATATATATATATATATATATATATATATATATAATTATATTATATATAAAAAGCGTTACATTTTCTTGGACTGGGTCCAATGAGACAGCAGTAGCTGAGTGTCATCACACACCCAATTTAATATATATATATATATATATATATATATATATATATATATATATATATATATATATATATATATATATATATATATATATATATATATATATATATATTATATATATATATATTAAATATTTTATATTAAAATTATACACAATGACATCTGAAGACATTATTAATCATAGCAAAAACAATATCTACAAATTAAAACTATTTGCAAATTTGAATTGAATAAGGCAAGATAATGGCGTTGTCTTCATAAAGCATATTTAGACAGCCATGACATTTAGATTATTTTTTATTGTGATGACACAACATATACTTATAAAAAATGTAAAGCTCTTTAAATATTTATATGCAACCTTGAAAATAGTAGGTCTTATTCTTGAAAAATTCCATGTGCGGATAAGATTATATAATTGGGATACAGACTTAGTTCAGTCTGTTAATTTTGCTTTACTCGTTTGTGATGTTTCCATTAGAAAATATTGCAGTGTTTGAGAATACTGTACTGAATAATTATATACTAAATAATAAACTAAATTACGAGAAAATCTTCGATTGAGCGGGATTAACTGGCATTTTGAAAGCAATGAACTCATACTAAATACTCACCCGATATATCAGACTGGTTGAAGATAGGAGGGCTAAATAAAAAAGTGAAAATAAATATAAATTGATAAATTTTGCATGGAAAGAGGAGTTCAACAAGGGGAGCGACTATATATATATATATATATATATATATATATATATATATATATATATATATATATATATATATATATATATATATCGTCTAAATTATACAAAATCCTACTGAAGACTGTTTTTAAACACCTAAATAGGCAGAAAATTGCCATAAATATTGATTGCAAACCAATTGATCATTTGAAATATGTGGATGATAATAATAATGATAATAGTGATCGCTAAAAATGAAATGGAATTGCGTTTGATACTGAACATGAAACTGGAATAAAATACATAATTGATTAAATAAGCAAACAAAAGTATAGCTGGATCGGGTATATAGTGAGAATGAGAGATCAGAGATGGATGAATGGATATCTAAAGAGGGAAAAAGATGGGAGGGAGAAAGACCACTGCTAAGAATGATGTATGAAATAAGAATGGTGACAGGACAGAGTGGTACCATTAAATTTAAGAGAGAGACAAGCCGAAGAAAAGAGGGGAGACATATGTTAAGAACAAGAATACCTATAACAAGAAAAAGACCTATATTATTGGAGAAATATAGAAAATCTCAATGATAGGAGTACGGATCCAAATGGAATGTCCAGTATCTAACTGCAATATATCCGGAGACAGTGTACTGAGAACAGCAAAAATTGAACTCAAGAAAATGGAGATGATGAACGGGACAGAAATAATATAATAGAAACAGACGATCAATAAAAAGAAGAAATTAAAGACGATGTGAATTAGTGTAATGGGGAAATTACAATAAAGAAACTAAACAAGGTTTTAAAGAAAATAAAAAGTGGAAAGGCGCCAGGATACGATAAAATTACAGCAGGGATGTTTTAAACATTCAATGAACAAGGAATCCAAATATTGCTACTAATGTTTATACAAGTGTGGGAGAAACAAGAGGGACAAGAGCTTCCAAAAGACGATATTGGGTATATTAGGAGATACAGAGGAATATAAAAATTGCTACAACTACAGAGAAATTACGCTATTAAACACAGCAATGAAATCTAGTGAGAATAAAAATCACGGAATTCGCCGATGATATAGTTATCAAGGCAAAAAAACGAAACAGATTTATCAGGGAACCTTACAACATGAAATAAAATATTGAAACATATGGAATGGAGATGAATGCAGAAAATAAAACTAAAGTAATGGCTGTTACAAAAAAACAAAGAAAGGCAATGTTCAGGTAGGTGGAATGTCAATAAAACAGGTTAATATGTTACAACATTTTGGTGGTATATTGGAGGAAAAACGAAAAATGAGAACTAAATCACAACAATAGTAAGGAAGTGTTTTTAAAGCCATATATAGATCAATACTTACCTTTAGATGCGAAACAAGGGTTCTCTCTAAGCCAGAAAAGCAAAACTTACAGGCAATTGAAATATAATTATTTGGAAGTGTACGAGGAATTTCAAAGGTGGATAAAATGGAAAATGAATAAATAAGAGAAGATCTCAACATAGGCAGTTTAGAGGAATACATAGAACATAGAAGATAATGATGGATGGTGGTGATAAAAGCAGATAATGGGGAACAAGATACTTCATAAACAGGTATGGGAAGCGAAATCAAAAAGATACGAGGATATCTAATAGAAAAGAAAAATATGGCAAAAGGCGAAAGGATATATATATATATATATATATATATATATATATATATATATATATATATATATATATATATATATATATATATATATATATATATATATATATATATATATATATATATATAAAAGGATATATATAAACTTGCTTCCCACGACTTTTGGAGTCGCTGTTCCGGTGCAAGTTTATCCATGATACAATGGTATTCAATTTTGAGTTAAACTGCGGTGGCGGCTTGTCGCGGCTCACTCGTGATTTGTAAAAAAATATTTAAAAAGTACCTCACGATGAATCACCCTTTATAACAAAAAAAAAAATTTTTTTGAATGTTACAAAATAGAATTTGTAGTCATAAATTGATCTTTTATTTAATTATTTCTCATTGTGTTTTAATCTCAATTCCAAGCAAAATGACTGCTATTACTGCCCCATTTGTATCACATTAAGGCCATTCATAGTTTTCTCAATCTTTGAATCTTTGGAATTAATTTTTAACTGGCACATCGATAATCTCGAGGCAAATGATTTAATGAAAAACTAAAAGTTTCTTTTTTTCATGTCACTACGAGTACATTTATTTCCATGAACTAATTATAAACTAAAAAACACTTCAAAATTTATTTTGTCACATTCTACCAGTTCATTTGGTTGGCAAAATTAGTTCTAGTTAAAACGTTGAATAATATATTACATATTACCGTACGCAACTATTCCCTTAGTCGATTGCATAATAAATCTAACGAGTCAACTTTAACTGCAAAATCTAATTTTCAATGTTAAGTAGATAGATTTATAATCAAAAATCACAAAACAACGTAATTAATGGTATGTCTACTGATTTAATGACTGGACAAATAACAAAAGAGGTCTGTTGCGAAGGAAACAGATGCTGAGCGGTAGTAGAGGCTTCGGAATAACGCTCTTGTTAACATCCCCTTGTCTGATATCTCGTACAGCTAGTTAAATATCTCGCTAACTGTGAGAGAATCGTAAAAGCAATGATCATATGAATATGATAATGTGAAATGATTTACAGTTGTTATATTTCAGCAATTGAGATATATTTAGAAATTACTTATACGCATACTGTATTGAAAGTAATTTTCTTCTATTTAAGTATCGGATGCAAAAATACTTATTACAAATTCGTAAATATATTTGCTTCACAGAACATAGAAAAGCAAAATTACTAAAGATGATGCTAGAAAATAATGTATAATTATAAAAGAAAAAGCAAATTTCACCTATAATGTAGAATTAAAAGAATAATAAAAAATAATATGAACAAATTTTAACTAACTTTTGGTAGTGAATATGCTTAAATTATAAATTTTTGCCAAAAATATTTTTGATTTAAATCTTTAGAACTTCGAACATGGAATTTTTAATAATTCTTAAATATAAATTAAAACTTCTAAACATTGATAAGAATGTTCTTTTTGCGTTTCATTTAGGTAGTTATGAAAACACCTTTTCACAGAAGTGGCCTAATATGGCCCATTTTATGGCCTAATATGGCCAGTACCTCATTTTAAACTGGATAATGTAGGAATTACCACAAGACCGTAGAGGGCGTATTTCCACAGTATTCTACGATAGTAGAACAGTGTGCCAACAAAAGAACATTACAGTAAAAAAGAACCTGGACTTCAAACATAAAATATGCCCCCCTGTTAACCCAAAAAAAAAAATGCTTCTTCCGCCTCTCCATATTAAACTTTGACTAACGAAAAACTTTGTAAAAGCCATCGACAAAGAAGATAATGGTTTTAAGTAACTAAAATAAACATTTTCTCAATTAAGTGATGCAAAACTAAAAGAAGGCATATTTATTGGACCTCAAATCTACGTGATTTCTGTTTTCCAGAAAAATTAAATGAAAATGAATTATCAGCTTGGAAATGTTTTGCAAGTGTAGTGAAAGGTTTTTTGAGCAACAAAAAAAAATGACAACTATAAAAACCTTGTAGATGAACTTTTGCAACCCTATGAAATACTGGGGTGTCGCATGTCTTTAAAAATGTATTTTTTACACTCCCATTTGGTTTTTTTCCGGAAAATTTAGGTGCATTAAAAGCTGAACAATGAAAGAGGTTTCACCAGGACTTCAGGACGATGGAAGCAAGATACCAGGGACGCTGGAACCCATCTATGTTGGGCGACTAACACGTTTTTAAAAATAGATGATGTTACAGAACACAGGAGGAAAAAGTGAAAGTTTTTGTCGCTGAATGACATTTCATCTAATATATTTTCTATTCACATAATCCTTAGTAATGTCTTTACATATATTTAACACGTTTTACATGTTTCCATTCCTCTAACTGTCTATGAACATCTGAAACAAAAGTGTATCAAATTCATGGACGCATCATAGTTTCGCAAAATGTCTACAATATCTGAATAGAAAAACAAGAACAATAATAAAACTGAAGACTAAATAAAACTAAAGAAAAGGTTGTGAATTTGTTAATTTAGAGCAAAAAAATAAACTTTGAGCCCTTTGATGCTCATTTTGAGCATTTATTATAATCTTTCCATTCTTCAAATACATCTGGTATTACATTTTACTTTCACATTTGGTTAATTTGGAATAAAATATATTGTTTTCCATTAACTTAGTGTTTTCTTTCTAAATGTAAGCTCGAAATAACTTCGAATATAGACGTCTTTATTGACTGACTTTCTGTACGATTTCTATCAGAAATAAAACTAATATTTATATTTTACAGAGGTTAAATGACGGTTTGAAATGAAGTATTACTAGCGCACTGTTACCATTTAAAAATATTTATCACAATGGCGCCACAACGCCATCTTTGGCAATTATATTACTGCCTATTAAATAAAACATTTTTTTTGCGCTTTAATTCATGTATGCCAACTTTCGTGTTGCTGTTTTTTTTAGTTCAATAGTTAAAGGGTAAGGGGAAAGGACATTAGACGGGCACTGTATAAATAAGATATTTATTTTTTATATTATCTCTTTTTTTATATTATTTTTTTTTATAATATTATCTTCTATTAAGAGACGTTAAGGATATTGGTATTATTAAAATTAATGTATTCTGTATAGACAGGTGCCAGTTTTTCTATTTAATTAAACATATCCCATTGTAATTAAAATACTTCTTAGAGATATCAACAGCAGCCATAAAATTGGATCTATTTTAATCCGAAAGTTGAAATTGATTTTGAAAAGGTGCACATTAATACGGAATATTTATGGATATTTATGGATTGAACAAAATTATATACATAAAAAAACATTTAAATCTGACAGATGGCTTGTGTTTTCTCGTTTTTACATCGCCTAGCTCCTTCTTCACTTACCGCCTTGATGAATGGCGAGATAGTAAAAAAGGAAATAAAGGAAACATAATCTTTTGTTAGCCATATTGGCAGAGGCCTACACTGCCCAACATAAACAAAGGGTCTTTTCCTTTTCAAAATTAAGCAGTTTTTAATTTTTTTTTATTTTAATCTGCCAAATGACCACCTCTTGCAGCTCCATAGACGTCCATTCTTTTGTCAAAATTTTGGATGGCGTTTTGATATAACCGTGGCTTTATCTCATCAATGACTTGAATAATTACTCCATCCTTTAGTTCAGGAATCGATAGTGGATTGTTCTTATAGACCTGGTTTTTTACGTAACCCTAAAGAAAATAGTCCAGCGGTGTCAACTCACTTGATCTTGGTGGCCAATTAACATCACCATTTCTTGCAAAAAATCGTCCTGGAAATTTTTCGCTCAATAAATCAATTATTTCATTAGCAGAGTGAGGTGTAGCGCCATCCTGTTGCAATTTATTGTATTTATTATATATTTAATTCAGCTTATAAAAAATCCAGTTATCATCTCACGATATCGAACACCATTCGCAGTTATTGTTTCGCCAGCAGCATTCTGAGAGATATATAGCCCAATGCCACCTCTTGGCCATAATACACCCCAAACAGTGATTCGTTTAGGATGTAAAGGTTTCTCATAAATCAATCGTGGATTTTCCTGACCCCAAATGAGGCATTTTTGTTTATTAACATAACTACCAATTTCAAAATGTGTTTTACCTAAGAAGATGATTTTTTGAGAAAAATAATTTATTTGTTTTTTAATTCAATTTATAAACGCCGTTTTGAAACGACAAGCGACAAGCACGACGTTTTAAATGATCAAGTGGCTTTAATTCTTGTGATATTTGAACCCTATATGTCTTCAGAGCTAAATAATTTCGTAAAATACACCATGTTGTGAATTCACTGAGTCCAAATTGTTGTAAACGTCGACTAATTAAAAATTCTGGGTTTTCAGCAACACTTTCACGCACCAAATCAATATGCGATTGCTAACGATCACTACGACTACATATTGCTCTCCTTTTATCTTCCACCGAACCAATTTCTTGAAATGTTTGCACAATACGATAGATAGTGCGTTCAGATGGACGATTGTACTTGCTGTAAATATCTCGTAATTTTCTAAAAACATTTTTCACTAAACATCCATTTTCAAAAAATAATTCAACGACGTACGACGTTCAACGGTGTACGACTCCATTTTTATAAATAAGATAGATCAGATGACCGATAAGATCAGATGAACGTGTGGGGTATTCAACGCTACCCCTTCGTCCAATCCATCTGTTTGGTACAGTCTCGTCAAGATACGTCTTTACGCCGTGATGATAATGTGGAAGTACACCGTCTTGTTAAAAATAAAAGTTATCACCCTCAAAAGCTTCCCGAATGCGTGGAATCACTGTTTCCTGTAGTAAATTAAGGTAAACAGCACCAGTTGCAGTATCGTCAAAAAATAACGGCCCAATTAATCATTTTGCAGATAAGCCACACCACACTGTGGGCCCTGGCAAATTTATATGATGTTCTTCAGTAACATGTGGATTATCAGGTACCCATTAAATGTAGTTGTGGTGGTTAATTGAACTGAAAAATCTGAAATTCTCGCCTGAACTGTCTTTGGAGTTTTCCAATTCCACATTTTCGTATTTCCAGTAATACTTCAGGATGAATTTCCTTTGCTCAAAGGTAAGTCTGCTAGCAGCCATTATTTTTAAATTGAAGAATGCAGAATGAGTAAGTTATCAGAAAATAAATGTAGTGAGGGAGATTTTTTTAAGATAACTGGTACTAGGGATTTTCATTCCATTTTGTTTTATTTAGGAACCATAATCATGTATAAATTATTCTCTATCGTTGTTGATAATCTTCGCCTATCGCTTTGACAAACGTTCTATTGCCTTTTTATAAAATGCGGGTAATTTTGAAGTAAAATATTCTTTAACTGCTGTTTTGATAGCTGCCGCAGTAGGCAATTTGTTGACATGTAGAAAATGATCTATAGATCTAAAAAGATGGTACTCTGACGGTACAGCATCGGCAGAATTCGATGAGTGACGAAGTATCTGTATCTTTTTCTTGGATGATTCTGGCACTATGATGTCTTGCATTGTTATGCTGCAGAATAACGTTTTCGATTAATCAGTCTTTGGCGTTTTTGAATCCATACTATGCTTAGTCAATAAACTTGAGGACAATAATATTGTTAATATTATAATATATATATATATATATATATATATATATATATATATATATATATATATATATATATATATATATATATATATATATATATATATATATATAACGTCTTTGTTTCCAGTCGTGCTCTGGATGTTGTGCTGTCCGGGTCTGCTGGTCTAAGAACGCTCTTCCATGTTGGCGGCAAGTGTAGAGCGTCGTCCCTCTTGTTTAGGCTTCCCTGCTTTTCGCTTTTTTGCAATCATCGAATAGCCAACATAAACGAAATAGCCAACATAAACCATTTTCGGACACGTCTGGTCAGAGAAGCCATAGAGATCGAAAAGCAGGGAAGCCTAAACAAGAGGGACGACGCTCTACACTTGCCGCCAACGTGGAAAAGCGTTCTTAGACCAGCAGGCCCGGACAGCACAACATCCAGAGCACGACTGGAAACAAAGACGTTGCCAACGCCTCAGGGGGCGGAGCTAGCGGCAGTGCCAGCCAATCGCTACCGACTAAGACCGAGGCCAGAAGACATAAATATTACACGGCGAACCGATATCTCTCAGACAGTCACGAACCTCGCGACAGTAAGCACCGAATATGCCAAATGAGATTTTGGCGAATCGTCTGCAAACTTATATTAACTTATATTAAATTATTATATTAATATTAAAAAAATGAAATGTCTGATGAAGCACAAAATATGAACATTCAAGCAAATGCACTAACATAAAAGTTTAAAAATGTTTGTTTTTATCATGTTGATATTTTTTTCATATGCTACTGAGTTAAGCAGTATTCTTGTAGTTATGTTAAATGTTCGAAAATGTCACTCTTTGCAGGTAATTATTCAAATTTGATATGGGGCGAAGCTATTAGAATGAAAAAAAGCAGGTTTGAGTTTGGTAAAATGGACAACTGGACATTGCAGCTTCTACCATTATAAGAACATGGATAATATGGTTTGTGGATCAGAGGTATGCACGTGTACGAAGTTCTTGTCGTCTTAGAAGTATTCAAGGATATGACGAATGGGTTTTTCGACTTCATTAAATTTTAAAAGTTTGCATGCTATGAATTTAAGTACTAAATGAATATTTACCATTTACTTTCAATCACTTGTCAGCTCTCTTATGAACAGCTCGGGTTGCTCCGTGAATGAATTCGGGTCTGTCCTTTATAACTGCTGTTGCTTTTAGTATCCGGTCGAGTAATACATCTCTAGTGTCTACTTTAGTTGCATATACCAGAGATTTAACCCATTCCCATAAACAATAATCCAGAGGATTAAGATTTGGTAATCTAGTTGGCCAACTGCGCGGACCATCTCGTCCAATCCACCGGTTTGGGAAGTTGTCGTTTTAGAACTTTCTCACTTGTAAGCTGTAATGTTCAGGGGCTCCATCATGTTGTATGTACATGTTTTGTCGTGCATTTTGTTCCACATTAAGTGGAACATTTTCTAACAGGTTTTACAAATGATTCTGTAGAAAATTTAGGTAAACTTCTTCTGTGAGATGCCCGTCGAATATAAATAGACCGAATAATTTAATTTTTTAGCATACCATACCACACATTAATGCTGAATTGAAAATTATGTAGCGTGAGGGTTTTCATCGGACTATCGATATTCATTATGAAGATTATTTATGTCAGTACGAGTGAACTGCATCGGTGAACAGAACATATAATCTCCGATTTGAATTTTTCCAGTTACAAAATTGCATCCTTAACGCATAAACATTATCCTGCCAATGTTACCCCGGTTGTAAATGAAATGAATATAAACAATTCATGTGAAGAGTCCTCCAAGCAGACGATTGTGTCATTTGACATCCGCATCTGCAATCCGCCTTGTACTTACGTTTGGATCATTTTCAACGATGTCCAGGATTGCCTCTTCTTGTTCAGGATCAAGTTTCAATTGCCGTTTAGATACAATTCCCACATTTGGAAACATACTAGATTCTCCAACAGGTAACCTAAGGATTCAGCAGGGAGGAAATCCAGCAGGGATGAAAACTTGTTCAAAAACCCTTCTATCTCGCAGTCTCCGATTCGGTAAACGACGCTGATATTCGCAGACTATCCGATTTGACCTTTCGTTACAAAAGCAAAATAATATATTAGCATACTCACGATGAGAGAATAATGAAGACATAATGAACTCAATGAAATAACTTTAAAACGATTTGCTAATGACAACCTAATCATTAACTGATATAAATAATGGTTGCTTAGCAGTAAAAAATACGTAAAGTTACATTTTTCCACTCTTTATTACATTTGCCATCCATAAATATTTTTAGCTCTGTATCTCAGTAAGAGTTTAGAATTGGACCCATGTTTATAGAAACTTTTATATTCATTTTCGGTTCCTGAGTATGTAGCTGAAATATTGACATTTCCTCCTGAATCACCTCCTGATTTTTTTAATTCTTGAATAAAAGAAAGATAGCGTTGTAAATTTGCCTAGGTCTATCTAGTCTCATTTCAGAAGTATAAAGTATGATATTTAGAAAAATAAAGTCGAACACAATACAAGAACGCGTTAAAATTGTTTTCTGAAAATGGGCGTTCAATGAAATATGTTTTTAGAAAATTACCTGATATTTACGGTATGCACAATCTTCCATCTGAAAGCACTATCAATCGAATTGTTTAAAAATTTCAAGAAACTGGTTCGGTAGAAGATAAAAGAAGAGCAATATATAGTCGAAAACGTAAATCAATTTCCATTAGTCGACGTTTAGCTCTGAAGGCATATAAAGTTTAAATAATACAGGAGCTAAAGCCACTGGATCATTCAAAACGTCGTGCATTTATCAATGAATCAAAGAACAAATAAATGTTTTTTCTCAAAAAAATAACCCTTTCAGATAAAGAACATTTTGAAATTGGTGGCTACGTTAATAAACAAAATTGCCACATTTGGGGTGAAGAAAATCCACGATTGATTAATCAGAAACCATTACATCCTAAAAGAGTAACTGTTTAGTGTGCATTACGGTCAGGAGATGTAACTGGGGCGTATTTATTTCAGAATGCGGCGGGGGAAGCTGTAACTGTGAATGGTGGTCGATATGGTAAGATCACAACTAGATTTTGTGGGCGGAATTGAATAATATTGATCTGGGGAGTATGAGGTTTGAACAGAATGGCGCTACACCTCACTCTGCTAATGAAACAATTAATTTATTGACAGAAATATTTCCTGGATGAGTTATTGCAAGAAATGGTGATGTTAATTGGCCACCAAGATCATATGATTTGACACCGTTGAACTATTTTCTTTGGGGTAACCTGAAAATCCAGGTCTAAAAGGACAATCCATAATCAATTTCTGAACTAAAAAGTTGAGTTGCAAGAGATGGCCATTTGGCAGATATTATCTTTCGTTTTTAATTGATATACACTGTGCTTCCATTACCAATAAAAAGTTTTTTAAAAACGTAAATTCTGTGGTTTATTCGCGAATTACCAAAACCCCTTAATTTAAAAGACCCTTTAATATGGACAGGCTTAAGTGGAACATTGGTTTATTGGAACTTGGTTTATTATTGATCGTTATTTGTTACTATCCTTCGTTTTTTCTTTATAGTTGGCAATATTTAATCATTTTAAATCATAAAGCAATTTAGACCTCCTTCGACTTTCTGTTCCGTCTATTGTGTTATCATATTTATTTTTCTTAGGTACCCGTTCGCCGTTCATTTTATGTCCTAATCACCCCAGCCTCTACGTTTTCATATTTGCTATAATGTCTGGTTGTTTGTAAAATTGTCAAAACTCTTTATTTGTTCTATTTCCCCATATATCTATTACTTTAGTTATATAATGTTGTCGTTTTCTTTTTCTTTTTTTTTATAATTATTTCATTTTCTTATTTCCTTTCCCACACAATAACATTTTCAGTTCAGTCCCAGTCAACGTCCATACTTCACTACCACATAGTACTGTCGGTTTTTTAAGGGATTCATATATTCGCAGCTTTATTCTCCTGAACAGTTGTTTTGTTTGGTTTGACATAAATTTACTATTCATATATAAATTTGTTTCACTTCAATATATCTTTCTTTATTTCGCCTTGGATATTCTATTTGCATTCATACTAAATTCCGTGCCTAGATATGTAAACGAGACGATACTCATATATTTGCGGAAATATTTCCTTTGAAGGTTTTTTTTATAAAAAAAAACGTAGGTATATGTTATATCAGAAATATGTTCAAATAACATACCTTGAACTTAACAGTTAAAAACAATTTACTTAATATTCTATTTTTTTTTATTTATTATCATAAATATGTATAAAATGTTTCTGAGTGACAAGTAACAGATGTATTAAGTCATGGAAATTAATATTCCATGAAGCATCACGTCATTTGTTTACAGCCTCTCGGTTTGCATTTTGCTAAACATGTTATCACCATCAGGATATTATTAAATATCTCTCGTTATCTTTCTTCTTTCGTTTTTCCCCTCGAGTTCCGGTTAAACAGAAAATTATTCTGAATACGTGAAAAACAGATGTCCTAACATTTAATAAGTATGTTGAGTTTAGAAAATGATTATTAGTTAAACAATAGAGTGTGCAATCTCAATAGTATTAATCAAATATTGTATTCCTCCTGTTCACTCTATCTGATTTTTTTTGCTGAATATTTTGATGTATTGCCCTGACAGTAAATCAAACTTTATCACGCACTAAGAATTGATTCATTATGATACCCTTGACAGATTAACTAATGATCTAGAATACCTCTTCGTCTTAAACTTTTTGGTTGGCAAATTAAACATTCCAAGACAATTAACTGGCATAGTTATAAGTATTAAATGTAATGTCAGTGCTAATCTATCAGTATGGCCTCTAATTGTTTATAAATATCGATATACAAACATTCATATAAGGTATAAAAAAAATTGTTTTAAGTTAGAATTAAAAAATAGATTTTATTAGAAATAAAAAGTGTCGATACTAGGTGTCCATTAAATGTATATATGATTTCAAAAAGTAGTAATTATAGTCTAAAATAAATTGTCTAATGAGACTATCAGAAATTTTATTCTGTCTTGAAGAATAAAGAATGGCATTATGTTTTGAAAAAAATGTCGTTTAAATGTCCCCCTCGGCTACCTGTCTGGTATATTTTCAATGATAGCCTGAATGTTTCGTTTAGGATCAAGAATTGTTCAGAGTTTATTTCTACAAATCAGAGATATTCATATTTCAAGTGCATGAGATCGCAGATATTCGGAGAGTTCCCCTACAGATGGTGGAAAGTCTTCGTTCATCGCAATTAGGTCCAGGGCCTCGTCTATGGGGATACTTGGATATAGTGAGACAATGTCCAGACTTGCCAGTATGATTGTATCCTCTAGTTGGAAATTTTTAATCATCCTTATCAAATGTTCTGAGTTTTGAACATACGACTCGGCCAGTTTGACGCTTGGTTGCATGATACTAGCTTGATATTTTTCCAAATTTTGTGTTGGAGAACCAAAGGCACTTACTATGGGCCTTAATGGGATTTCTGGTTTATGTATTTTGGGTAGACCGTACAATTTAGGACATCTGCTTGATTTTTCCCTTGGAAATATTCTTCATTTAACTGCAACAGAACATACATAGGACAAACAAACAGACGACTATTGGCTAGAATACAAGAACATAAAAACAACTTTAAAAACAAACAAACCACTTCCTCTCTGTTCCAGCACCATCTACAAACAGGACATAAAATCAATTTTGAAGGAGCCAAAGAAAAAGCGAATATTGAAAACTACAAGATCCGAACAATCAGAGAAGGACTTGAAATAAAAGAAGGGGGTGAGCTAAATACGCGAAACGACGCACGCATCATTCCAAAAGTATGGAAATCCCTTCTGAAAAAAGAAGACACGGGGCAACATGGCGGCGAGATAGAAAAATAAATAAACAGACGCCCGGCAGCGTTGCCGAGCGCTGCAAATAGTCCCGAACTACCCCGATATAATCTGCACAGTCACCGGCCGGCTATAAAAGCGAGTACAACGATTAGTGCACGTTAGTGCACGTCACAACCTGCGTCTCCGCCATAATGAGCAATGGTTAGTTGCTTGACCAGGAGCAAGCCCCACCCATCCTTTACATTGGAGGGCACATGTCTTGTCTGCTGATGGTTAGACTCATCAGGGTATCAACATATCCTCTCTCGCCAAGAATATGTGCAGGGGGACTCCCTATTCTTGTCGAGAGAGCATATGTCGGTACCCTGATGAGTCTAACCACCAAAAGACGAAACATGTGCCCTCCAATGTAAGGGATGGGTGGAGCTATGTATGTATATATAAGAAGAGAAAGAATGTTTTCATGACATCATAAATAACGAAAACTCTTCCTAGTAATTGACGATTCTAGCGTAAAACACTGAAAACGTTGATGATGGGGAAACACGGCATAAGTGTAAGAAATGGAAATGGGAAGTTGCTTGAGCTGTGTAGGGGATAGTTTTGAACTACAAATAGTGGATAAAATGTTTGAACAAATAGAGGGTAAAATTATTATTGTCAAAATCAAAATTGTTATAAATAAAGATAATTGCGAAAAAAATAAAATAACACTATAAAAAATAATCGGAAGACAACTATTATCGGATTCGACAACTACAAAGAAATAAATAGTACAAAAACCGAAAACTCTTCAGATAGAATAGAAAATAATTTTCTTATAAACTTCTTATAAAAAGAAGGTTAAAGATATATATATAGAAAACTGCGAGATATAGTTAAAGAATCGAACAAGAATAGTTAAAAAGATGTCGTAAATACTTTGAGTAGTTAATGAACATAAATAAAGAAGATATGCGACTATTACAAGAGATTGGTACAACTGAGTTGCGAATTAACGTTGATATTTATATGATATTAAAGTTGATATCTATGTCCTTCTGGAAATGAAAAACGGCAATGCAGTAGGAAATGATATGATTACGGCAGATATATTGAAGATCTATTTTAGTCTAACAAATAGCATACATAAAGAATATATGCAACTACCGCAGGAGAATGATACAACCGAGTTACCAAATAAAGTTGATATTTCCTCAAGAGAAGTAAAATATTAGGGTATAGGGGTAGTGATTAAGATGCCAAAAATCAGACTATTCAGTGCTGCAAACATGGTTTTCAATAGCATTGTTTTAATACAAATTAATGATATTCTTGATGATAAAAATCTGTCCTTCCTATTATTGCGAAGTGAATTTCGATGTGACTGTTCAGCTTAATATTGTTAAAATAATATTGAAATAATTACTTGAATACAACTAACTTCTTCAACATTTTATTAATTAAGACTAATAAAGAAGGGTATAAAGAATATTAATGACGTGTATTCCACAATGAACAATTGTCAGAGTTTTATAAAACATATATCAAAATCAAACAGAGATGTCTACTTTCGCCACTACTGACTGATTATAAAACAACAAGAATAAATAGAGAAGAATCTAAACTCGCAGGGATTTACCACTTAATACAATTACTTTATTTAACTTCAGGGTTTCATTCCCCGGGGGAATAAATGGTGCCAGTCTTTTAGCCTTAAATTGCAATCACACAACAATATCAAACAACTGTGTAGACTCACCCAAAGATTTTTTTGTTATCGATTGGTAATAAACCTTTTAAATGAAGAATTGCACTGGGAATTTGAAATCATTTTCCATTACTGTTCAATTAAATGAGAGAATGACTGGAAAATTTAAATGGCACTTAATACAAGATCATGTTTACGAAATAAAATACTATTAACTAACTATATCGCTAGATATATGTAAATACAGAAGACTTCTCCAGTCCAACCAGTGTAGTGGTTGATTAATTTTAAGGATATTCTCTTAAATATAGTATAGTGTTTAAGAAGTATAACATCATATAAATCATCGAACTGTGTCCCCCAAAAGAAAGGGGCAATTTCAACACTTCCTGGCATAAGCAGTTAATGTTAGATAGGCAAGGGCAAAAGCTAACTTAAAAACCAGGGTGAATAATAACAGAGAATTTTTACCTATAATCAAAGTGAGTACCCTGACCGTTTATTTAGTCGCGGTAAGATAGCTTGAGCTGCATGCAATTACACCTGCCATCCAACATGGCCAATTTATTTGATCTATGGCTCTGACCGTTTGTTCGGGATGGGATGGTATAGTATGGTAATCGGTGTATGGGTCAAAGTTCTGTACGTAATTTCAGAGAGTGAACAGCTCTCTGACGTGTGCAGGTTTTCGGTAAAGTAACGACAGCGTTGACAAATTCTAAGGATATCAGCATCACTAAGCAGACCTATCTAAAGACGATAGACGATAAAGACAAGCGAATTATCGAATTAGAAGGTCGGTTACGATTGCGGAAGAAATAAACAAACTTGCTGCGGACGACAACGACGACATGAAGAATATACTAATTAATCTAATCCACGACCTAAAACCAGTGGATGCAGAAAACGGGAAATTGAAATGCAAACTGGGAAATAAATCATCCGTTTCCTTTGTTGGAACGTTGGATGGTGAAAAATAAAGAATTCAGGAGCCAGTTACCATCGAAGATGACTCAGACGTCCACGTGTCTGAAATGGACCCCCCAAACGGCGGCAATATTTCTGCCTCCGAACCTGAAAGCAGCCGCAAAGCTACTTCTAAACCCAAACCAACAAAAAGATCTTCCGTGGCTGTCAAAGAGAATCTTTAACCTGTCAAAAAGCCAGCTTCAGAATTCGGAGCCTGGCCCGTTGCTAATTATTCATGTTTCAGCGGTTCAAGGTGCCACCGGTTGTACTCCGGGAAAAATCGACCTACTAACTGATGTTGCGCTTGTATAAAAATAAGAGTATCCAACTAGGATACTGTGTAAATCGCCCACAGTGATCCGACGAATCCCGAGCGCTAATCAAGCTGCTCGAAGAAAGGAAATATCCTTTCTATTTCTTCGGTTCTCCTGAGAAACGCATCCTGGAGTACATTTCAACTCGAACTATCACCAGCGAGCTTACTTAAATGAGCTTCTACCGGTTCATGTAGAAACGTGAAAAACAAAGTCAGGCGAGCCGATAGCTATTGTTAAAGTAGTTATCCCTCGAGAGAAGGACATCTACAATGTCAAGCGCTTATTCTCCCAAGACGTATCAATTCAAACGAAGAACTAGAATGGCCGAATAATGCAGTGCTTCAACTGTAAAATTTTCAGTCATTCGGCCAAACAGTGTGTGGCAAACGCACTCAGGCCTGGATCGGTTGTCTAACCAGAAATCTCAAAGTTTCTATGAATTCGGGATTATGCAGCTACCAGTGAGATGAAAAAAACGTCATCAAACAGAAATACACATAATATATCGTTTAAATAAAATTTGCAGAAAGTAATTTTTAATTTTTTTTTTCAAATAACAGAATGAACTCAAAATGGAATTTTAGAAAAGTAATCGATTGAGCAGTGTATAAATTTAAATTCATAAACAAGTGAATTTTCTACCTGCCCGGCCACAGGCGCCTTCAGTATACGTACGTACAAACACCCCCTCTTTAACTGAAAGATTCGTACCGTGGGAATGGTACTTTCTGTTAATACCATCGCTTATTTTGGTCTATTTATGTATGGGAATCTCTTTGCTCTGTCAACCTATATCTGTATGCACTTAATTTTTGGTTACAGGATGTGTACTTATTGGTTGTTCCGTTGGTATCGATTTACTAAAGATATTCGATTTGTGTAACGGAAGTGTATTTTTTCTTTTCATGGAATAATGAAATAATATTTAATTTTTTAAAGTTTAATATTTACAGGATGGAACAAGAACAAGTTATTTTGGACCTGTTTCTGTTTTTTTACAGTGACCATTGCACGGACCGTTCTCTCTTCAACAAAACGCACTTACGTCATCCGAGTGAATGTATAAAAGTATTATATGAGGAATTCTTTAGCTTATTAATTAATACGACAATGCACATCTTCACCGTATTTTTGTTTCACTCGTTTTGTATTCTTAGTTTTTTCTCACTATAATATCTCCGTATGACACATTTTTTCATGGTATATAATAGGCAGTTGTCGAACCGCTTTGCTCTGTTGCTAGACCCGGAGAAGACGGAAATAACAGATCAATATAATCAACAAATCAAATCAATCAAACTGCACCAGAAGAAAAATGTTCCAAACAGCCAAAAACCTATCATGGGACGATTGATTTAACGAAAAAAACGACAATGATGAGGAAGGCAGGGAGTCTTTTTGATGGCGTTACAAAACTATAAGAAAACGTATTCGATAGAAGAATGCACAAAGCTAAACATAAGCTGATAAATAAAAGCATCCTAATGTTTGAAGTAATGCATTAGGACGCATAGTGTGTAGGATGCGGCCTGAAATACAAGAGGTAATCAAAAGATTGTATTCAAAGTTATATGAACGTGGCAAATACTTAAGCCATTTTAGATTCGGAGATGATATCGTTCTCTTTTCACAAGGCCCAGATGGCCAGAAGGGCTGCAAACGACGAGAGAACCGTTTGTCTGGAGAATAAACCTGAAAAAGAGTCAGGTTATGTTCAATAAATTTGTTGAGGGGGGAAGACTTTCGTGAGCGTGATAGCGCCTGGAAGATGGAACGTCTTCTTAAAAGTGGCTGGCAGATATTTAGCAGACTCAACATGGTGTCTAAGAATAAACTCCCACTTTTGGGATGCACCTAGATTGGTGCACATGATAAAACTTTTGCACAATAACATGAATGTAAAAGTTCTGACACAAATGAGGGAAACTTATACATTTGAGATTCTCGTGTATCATGTCAGAGGCAGATTGCCGCATTTAGTGGAGATATCGTATAGAATGGATGGAATCCTATTCAACCTGGCGCATTTTAAAGCCAAATCAAAAACAAAGGAGGTAAACATCGTAGAACTGCAATATGCGAATGACTGTATGCTTACAGCACATAGTGCGTCACTTTGCAAATGGCCCTGAACTTATTTAATGAGGCTTATGGTTCTTCGGCCTTATAATTAATAAACAAAAGATGAAAATACTACAACAAACGCCTTCAAATAGGTCTAGAGAGACGACTGATGTTGTTATGAATGGTAAACCATTGGAAGAAGTAGCATACTTCCCGTATTAGGGGAGTCAAATTTTCTGTTCTGCCGACCTGCAGGAAGAGGTTGTATATAGAATAAAGTGTTCTGGTGTTAATTTTGAACGTCTAATAACAAGAGTGTTCAGTAATCGACACTTAAGGGAATATACTAAAATCAGTGTTTACAATACCATAATAATTCTCTATGAAGCTGAATCATGGTGTCTGCATAGGACCAAATAAAACAACTTGAGATATTTCATCAAGGCTGCCTTTGGAAAATCTTGAGAATAAAATGGCAAGACCACAGGACCAATGTGGAGGTACTTAAACGAACCAGCAATTTGACTATAGAATCCCAGATCATGAAAGCCCAGCTAAGATGGTTTGGTTATTGCCAGAGAGAAGACTATGTCAAGCATGCCCAAATGGGAAAAGGCAGCAAACAATAGACCCAAATGACGTGAGAAAACATACAGAGATGTGCAGCTCTATGGGGAGGGGGGAGGATAATAGCCAAAAAGCATCAGCCAAAGGGTCTTTCGAGAAAAGTCAAACAGACTGGATCGGACTTTCCTATTCTATATCCTCCTGACCTTAAATGCATGCCGAAGAAATGTAGATCTAAAGTGGGTTATGAGTCACTATAAAGTATATATATATATATATATATATATATATATATATATATATATATATATATATATATATATATATATATATATATATATATATATATATATATATATATATATATATATATATATATATATATATATATATATATATATATATATATATATATATACATGAGCATTGGTTAGTTGCTTGACCGGGAGGAAGCTCCACCCATCCCTTACATTGGAGGGCATATGTTTTCGTCAGTTGGTGGTTAGACTCATCAGGGTACCGACATATGTTCTCTCGCCAAGAATAAAGAGTCCCTCTCCACAATCAAACAACCCATATTTTCGCCGACTTCTCGTCTGATGGCTTATACATAAGTTTTTTTACTTCTCATGTGGAACCCAACGGTCGGGGGCGTATAACTCCTGACTACTGTTGTCTCATTGGACGCAGTCCAAAGAAGTCAAATAACTTATTATATATACATATATACATATATACATATATATATATATATATATGTATATATAATATATATATATATATATATATATATATATATATATATATATATATATATATATATATATATATATATATATATATACATATATATATATACATATATATATATCCACTGCAAGATAAATGTTTTTTTCAGGCTTAATTCTATTGAAGTAAATAAGGACCCAAGGGATAGCCAGATAAAGGATAATAGTAAAATCCTATCGTATATAAGATTAATGAAGAAAATTATCCATAATACATTGATATTGTTTAAAAAATGGTCAATTTTATCAAAGAACACGAATTTTCGATCAAAATGATTTATGATGAAGCATTTTTAAAATGGAATCATCAAAATGTTCACATTTTTAGCTCTACAGGCCGAGTTGGCCCATAGTGGCCACTACCAATATAGTATTCTCAGATCCTCAAATCAAAATAATAAAAAATTGCTTAAAAAAAAGAGTATTTGTATTTTTTGATTAGAATTATGTGGTTTTAGTAAAATGTGGCTGTCGCTTACATCTACACAGACTTAAAATGTTCTGTTCGAGCCATATTTCTTAATTGAGGCATTTTACAATGTGGTGATGAGCCATCGCTTCTTCGTTCAGTTACTGAACGAAGTAACTCTCTCTTTCGAAGTGGGATTTTTTGGTGGCCTTAAATTACGCGTTGCCATTACTATATATAAAATTAAAAGTTTAATTCTAATAGTACCTTCAGTGTTAAACACTAACCCCCAAGAGATTTACCACTAACCACCAAATCATTTCTTTCAACTTATCGACCCGCGTTTCGCTAATCATGTTAGTATCATCATAAGATGATTTAATCCAGAATAGATTAAATCTAAAATTGAAATGCTACCATTTGCAAAAAACAACCGCCCATATCAAACAATAAATACTAGAAAAAGGGGAGGTGAATTGGTACTCGAAATGAAGGGTTTAAAATTATGTTACTAGTAACAAGTTATGTTATCGACTAGCATAATCTTAAACGTTATATAAAAGTGCCAACAACGCGAAGTGCAAAACTTGATGACGTCATTTTTACAAAACAAATTTTGAATCCCACTTTCCTTCCATTACTTACAGCATCCTATAAGTAAGAACAAAGGGAACAGGTCACAGATGTAGCTGTTAATAAAATATATCATCACTAAGCAAACAATGTTTCGTAAGTAACTAATGTAAAAACACATAAACTGTCAAAAAGAGCAACATGTGTAATAAATACAAAATAAAATATGAGTTGCATATTGTCAGTGTAGTATAAATAGTGTCACCTAAATTATGAAGATATGATCTTTATTTTTAAATCAGTTTGACAAAGCATCCATCTTCTTAAGGAACGATTTTTCCGAAGAATGCTGACATAAATGTTATATGCCCCTCTAATAAATATCACCGCACCTGCCCAAGGTGCCTTTTATCAATATATTTTATATTCAGCAAAATATTACCATTTTTTATATTTTATATAATTTTATTTTCTTTAGAAAAAAATCGAGAATGTTGATTTAAAAAAAAGTCAAATAGATACATGTTTTAGTTCTGTTAACAGTTCTAACTCCTACCTACAGAAAAATATCGTCATGGAAACCGCAAAATGTCGTATATCCAAAAACCAAACTTTTCAGGAGGAACAAAAAACTATTTCAACATGTCCGTTACGTGAATCCCCTCAAAGGAAACTGCTGATACAGAGGATGTGACTCCCCGATTTTCCTCAACAAAAACAAATCATATTTCACTTATTAAGCATATTAAATGTATAAATACTACCAAATTGTCTTTCAAATTTAATCTTGTATTAAACGTCATTGTGTAAGATTGTAAAAATAAAGTTTTTAAAAACGCTCCCTCGTTCGAGAAGACTTTAACTGGCGCAGTCGGAAAACGGATTCTGAGAGTGTCTATTCAACCCCAGAGCCGCAGTATTGGACTGATCTGGAGAAGAAGAACCACCGATCCAAATTCGTGGAGCAAGTACAGTTTTGAAGCCTAGGGAATCATTCCTGATAGCCAGCAGCTGTCCTTCACGCACTTCCAAGCACAACGACTACAAGGTTCAACCCCGTGAAGGAAGAAAAGGCTGACGACCCTTAACTGGCATAAATAAGGTGAGTGTCCAAGTATTCCTTTACACCCCATTTTCAACCTTTCCATATAAGAGCGATTGGGAATTAAGTTAAAAAACAGTAAAGTTAAGAAACAGTAAAATTAAGAAACAGTAAAATTACGAAACAAAGCAAAAAACATCTCTAATTTTTTCGATTCATTGACGCGAATCTTTTAATCAGTAATTTTAGTTCGACCCTTTTTCAGACACGATAAGTTCACGAGGAAAATAAGAATCGAAACATTATATATTTAAGCTTAGTATTTAAAATCTAATTTTTCCGATTAATTGACGCGAATCTTTTAATCAGTAATTTTAGTTCGACCCTTTTTCAGACACGATAAGTTCACGAGGAAAATAAGAATCGAAACATTTTATATTTAAATTTAGCATTTAAAATCAGATTTTTCATTTTCATTTTAAGATCGTAATTTAACATTTAAAAAATCATTTTAGCATTTAAGATTGTACATTTATTTAAATATCGATGAGTATAGAATCTAGTCCAAATATAGATTTAGAACAATTAGTTAATAATTTTATTAATATTTTGAACCTCGAAGCAGATAGTAATAGCATTTATCTAGAAACTAATTTAGAAAATAATAATTTTGAAATGGCAAATCCACCAACTAATTTTATGCTTTTGCGTATGTATGTCGATACCATTCCTCCATACGACGGTAATCCACATTGTCTTACTAGCTTTATTTCAGCTATAGACTTTCTTTTTGATACATACGGCAATAACAACGATAACACCCTTCAGAATTATTTAATTAGAATCACCCAAATTAAATTGAAAGACAGAGCACAAATCTTAGTAGGAAACCGATTAGAGCTAAGAACCTGGCAAGAAATTAAACAAGCTTTAATTGACTGTTTCGGAGATAGAAGAAATCTAGAATGCTTAGAGCAAGATCTTCTACTCGCCTACCCGAACAAAAACGAAAACCCTTTAGACTTCGGGAAGAGACTACAAATTTTGCCAAGCCACCTAACGCAAAAAATCAACCCCTTCAGTGATAATCAAATGGATGCACAAACCAAACTCATCCACCTAAAATAATACGAGCAGGCTAGTTTGAGAACCTTTATCCGAGGACTACCAAGCCAAATACAAAGCATAATCAGACTAAAACAACCAACTTGTCTGGAAAACGCATTATTATTTATCACGAAAGAACAAAACTTTCAGTATGCTCAAAATTTGTATAAAAACCCTAATCAAAATAATGTCTATCAACCAAAAATAACCACTCCTATATTTTCACAACCAAACATTTTTAAACCCCAGAATTCTCAAAATAATATAAGACCTTTTTCTAATAATGTGATTCCACCAAACTACTTTCAAAATAATTTTGTTAGACCACAACCGTTTAATAATAATATGATTCCATCAACACATTTTCAAAGTAATTTCAACAAACAACCCTTCCAAAATTCTAATTCACCATTCAATCATACACAACCCATCCAAACATTTGAAAACTTCAAGCCACCATTTCCCAGAGGCCCCATAAATATACAACCTCGTCCAATTCAAAGATATTATCCTACAAACAGAGAAGTTTTTGGTCCACCCAGAAATGTATTCAAACCAACAGGTCAAATACCACAGAATAAACCAGAACCAATGTCTACAACATCCAGACTTTCATTTCCGAACAATACCCAAAAATCGAATATCTTCAAACCATCTGGCCCTAGAAATTTTATCTCTCAAGAACTATACCAAATCGACGAAAATACAAACGGTGAAATACCGAACCCCGACCTAGCTAACAACGAAACTGAATTACCAGCAGAATACATAAATGCTGACAACGAACAAATTTATGAGGAAACCGATACGTACGATTACTACTACGATGAACCGGAAAATTTTCACAATATCATAGATAGAACCCGCAACGTAAATTTCGAAATGTATACCGAAATAAATAATAGTTTAGCGTATATTAAAATTAATAAAGCCCCGTTAAAATTATTAATCGACACAGGATGCTACCATTCAATTTTAAACCCAGAAAAAGCCGAAAAATATTTCCCAAATAAAATTTACCACTTTCCTTCAAAATTAAAAACAGGTACTGGACAAAAGAAAGTATTGTTTAAAGCAGATATTCCAACATTTGCAGAATTTAAATCCCTCGGAAATATCTCCTTCATCCTTTTCAATTTCCACGAGTATTTTGATGACATAATAGGCTTAAAAGAACTCTTAAAATTCCAACTTCAAATTGACCTAGTAAACAAAAAACTAATAAATGACAATATCCAAATTCCCCTTCTTTACCGACAACCACAAGAGGAAGAATTATTTAAGTTTTCAATAAAGGCGCACGAAGCAGCTCGAATTGAATTGCCTGTAGATTAGAACAACATTGATGTTATAATACCAGAACAAACTATAGATAACATCTACATACCAGAAACATTAACTACAGCAAAAAAGGGCATCGCGACTACAGAAATTTTGAACTATACCAACGAAAATCTAATACTAAAACTTAAAGAACCAGTTAGGACGATTCCATTCACAAATCAGTTAAAAGAAAAATTTCATATCTTCCATTTTGACAATACGCGACTAAAAACAACTCCCCAGCACACGAGAATATCAAACTTACTTCGTACAAATCATCTAAACGCGGAAGAGAAATCAGAAATTAAAAATGTTTGTCAAGAATCCTTCGATTTATTCCACCAAGAAGAAAATAAATTGATTTTTACAAACAGAATCAAACACGAAATAAAAACAACAGACGAAATACCAGTGCATACACGTTCTTATAGATATCCATTCGTTCACAAAGAAGAAATAAAGAAACAGATACATAAAATGCTTGATGACGACATAATAAGATACAGCTACAGCCCATAGAGCAGCCCAATTTGGATTGTACCCAAAAAGCTAGACGCTAGTGGAAAGCAAAAATGGCGATTAGTTATCGATTATCGTACACTAAATGAGACGTAGATACCCATTGCCGAATATTACAGATATCCTAGATAAACTTGGTAGATGTACATACTTTACAACTCTGGATTTATCATCAGGATTCCATCAAATAGAAATGGACCCCAAATCAGTAGAGAAAACCGCATTTAGCGTAGAACATGACATTACGAATTCATTCGAATGCCCTTTGGTTTAAAGAACGCACCCGCTACATTCCAAAGAGTAATGGATAATGTATTGCAGGAACTAATTGGAAAATTCTGTTTAGTTTATATGGATGACATAATAATCTTCTCAAAAGGACTTGAAGAACATGTAAAACATATAAAGGCAGTCTTTAAAAAATTGCAAGACGCAAAACTAAAAATTCAATTAGACAAATCAGAATTCCTTAGAAAGGAAGTAGAATTTTTAGGACATGTCATAACTCCAGACGGAATTAGGCCAAACCCAAAGAAAATCGACACAATATTAAAATACCCTATTCCAAAGACAACCAAAGAAATTAAATCATTCCTAGGACTATTAGGCTATTATAGACGGTTTATACAAAACTTTGCTAAATTGACAAAACCCTTAACTAAGTGTTTAAAGAAAGGAATAAAAATAGAACACACGAAAGAATTTGTTGAGACATTTAAAACATGTAAAAACATTCTTTGTAATAACCCCATTCTACAATATCCAGACTTTGAGAAACCTTTCATACTAACTACTGATGCATCAAACGTTTCTTTAGGAGCTATATTAAGTCAAGGGAAAATAGGAAACGACTTACCAATCGCGTATGCATCACGAACACTTAACCCAGCGGAACAAAACTATGCTACGATAGAGAAAGAATTACTAGCAATCGTATGGGTAACTCAACATTTTAGACCCTACCTTTTTGGAAAGAAATTCACAATCGTAACTGATCATAAACCACTACAATACCTCTTTAACATGAAGGAGCCGAACTCTCGATTAGTGAGATGGCGTTTGAAATTAGAGGAATATGACTATAAAATAATATATAAAAAGGGTAAAGAAAACACCAATGTCGATGCACTCTCTAGAATAGAGATTAATGCCATTGAAAATGAATCTTTTATTGGTAATCCTGGAGACATTAATGACGAAATTGAACAATACATTTTTAGAGAACGACACAATCCCATATCTGAAGAAGAACAACACCAGATAGAAGAAATCATTAATCCACCAAAAATTAAGATCCTATCAGATATACAAATTAGACCGCCCAACATCAACATCGATTTACCTGATAACGAAACTGTTCATTCAACACATGAAGACCCAATTCTAAACATACCTATAACTGAACATTGCCTAAACATGTATGTTAACCAGATTATATTCGTTCAAACCCTAAACAAACACTATCATGTAATGCGGAGTAAACCATTCAATATGAAGAATAGATTCACTGTCCATTTGACATCGAATTATACACAAGAAATCATAAAATTCTTCAAAGAAAACGTCGATCCTAAGAAATTGTACTGCATATATACGAAAGAACCAGCTAATAACCTATATGTAAGAATTAGCACCATTGTACCTAAAGAATTTCGACACAATGCATATAAACTCTTAATCTCAAATTTGTACCTAACGGATGTATACAATGAACAAAGTCAAAAGAAACTAATTGATTATCATCACATTAAGACTTGTCATAAAGGAATTAATGAAGCCCTTTTGTCAATTAAAAAACACTACTACTGGCCTAATATGAAAGAAAACTTAACTGAATTTATTAACAACTGCGAGACATGCCAAAGGTCAAAATATGATAGACATCCACCTAAGATAAAATATAATATTAGCCCCACACCTTCACAACCTTTAGAATCAATCCACATGGATATATTCCAAATAAACAACACAAAATTTCTAACTATTATTGACGTATTTTCAAGATACGGCCAAGCCTATATACTAGAACCAGTATGTACAACCCCCACCGTGCTTGATAATTTTATACTATTCGTAAATCACCACGGCCTTCCTTATCAGATTACTTGCGATAACGGTAGTGAATTTAAATCATCCCCTTTCCTAGAATTTTGTAAATTACATAACATTCTAATCCATTACACTACACCTGGAAATTCTAACAGTAATAGCCCTGTTGAAAGATTTCATTCTACTCTAATAGAATTATACAGAATTCTAAAATTGAAAAAGCCTAATGCGAGCATAAAACAACTCATGCAATATGCAATATTAGGATATAATCAAACTACCCATAGTGTTACAAAACAAAGGCCTTTTGACATAATAAATAGAAACACTAATGCCCTAGACCCTTTCGATCTTACTGACGAGATAATAGTAAGCAAATACATAGATGATCGTCGAGAAAGACTAAAATCTATATATAAGAAAATATATAATGCAAATTTAGAAACTAAACTGAAAAATATCAATAAAAATAATGAAACCCGCGAAGATCCTTGCGACTATCAAGAAAATTCAACAGCATACGTGCAAGACAAAAGCGCAAAAAGAACAAAAGATAAACCTCGATTTACTAAAACTATTGTCAGACAAGACATAGGAAACAAAATAGTAACAAATAAAGACAAAATAGTTCATCAGTCGCAGTTACAAAAACCTAAACGACTTTCCTGTCCACAGGACAATGAAGAGGATCCTGTTCCTTCTTGTAGTCATGTACAAGATTATTCTGACGAAGACTGATGACATAACTATATCAACAATACAAACCCCTCTGTTACCCTTTCAACTTGGAGATACTAAGATCGTAGAAACCAAACATAGTTTCATACACTACATCGAAATACTACTAATTATTAATCAATTGCAAAATATCGAAGTATTTTATAACCAAATTAATCAGAATCTAGATAAAATAGACTTATATGGACGCGCTCACTATTCGTATCTAAATACAATGATCAATCAAACCAAATTCCTTATTCTAAAAGCTGAAACAAAACTAAATAATGTCCAACCGCATTTACGATCAAAAAGAGGTTTAATAAATGCAGGAGGAAAGATATCAAAATGGCTTTTTGGCACATTAGACGCTGATGACGGCGAACGGTACGAGAAAGCTATAACTCAATTGGAAAATAACCAAAACTCCTTTCAAAATGAAATTGTATTACATATGTCCTTGACGAAAAAGCTTATTGAAAATTATAATCAAACAATAACAATACTGTCCAAAAATCAGAATACAATCAAACAACATATCGAAACTCTCGAAATAAATTTAAAAAGATCAATTTATGATTTAGATACATTTCTTCAAGCACAAAATACAATTAAGAAATCATTTTAAATTGTCAAAATTTAATCACCTTCTTAGATAATCTGGAAGATGCTATTGCTTTTGCACAATTAAACGTATTACATAGTGCAGTAATTTCAGCAAAAGAGATGTCTAATATAATATCAAACTTAACGGCCCTTAATGGAAAAAACCAAATAATAAATTTCGAAAATTTAAATTATTTTTATCAAACAGCAAACCTACAAACTAGATTCACAAAAAATTAAATAATTTTTGTTATTCATTTTCCAATCTTCAAGGAAGAAACTTACCAATTATATCATTTATTCCCCATACCTATTAACAACTCCATAATAATCCCTAAACAACCCTACCTTATCTTGGGCACTCATTTACAGCAATATAACGTAGAAGAATGTCCAAAAATTGAAAATAACTATATTTGTCAGAATAATTTAGAGCCTATTACCAACGAATGTGTGACAACATTAATAAAAGAAATGGAAAATCGCAATTGCCAATTAACCAATGTCGAAATAAGCCAACCACTCATCGAAGCAATCAACAAAAAATATTTATTGGTAATCCCAAATAAAATACCGATGAAATTGGTAAAATACTGCGAAACTCAGAAATATATTCAGATAGAAAACCCTAGTCTTCTGAATATTCCATTTAACTGTGGGATCCAGATCCAACAGAATTATTACTGGAACACAGAAAACATAATAAAAGGAGATCCTTTCACATTACCTACCCTAGAGTTCGAATATCCAAAAATCGAACCACCAGAAGAACAAAAGATAGAATTACAATCAATCAATCTAGAAGACATCAAGAGGTTACAAGAAAAGGCAAATCAATTGAAGCCACCAGACGTCCATTAAATACAAACAATTGCATGGAGTTCGACAACTATTGTGATTATCTTCATATTTATCATCGTCACAACCATGGTAATATGGAAACTTCGCCGAAAAAGAAAAACGAAAAATATCCATAGAGAAAATATACCACTACAAGTGATCGAAAACAACCCTGCATCCCTGTTGTTTTCGTCTTCGCAGGGAGGCGTTACGTGAATCCCCTCAAAGGAAACTGCTGATACAGAGGATGTGACTCCCCGATTTTCCTCAACAAAAACAAATCATATTTCACTTATTAAGCATATTAAATGTATAAATACTACCAAATTGTTTTTCAAACTTAATCTTGTATTAAACGTCATTGTGTAAGGTTGTAAAAATAAAGTTTTTAAAAACGCTCCCTCGTTCGAGAAGACTTTAACTTGTTTTTTGATTTATTGTTTTTTATGATTTACATTGACATACGGCCTTTTCCATACAAATTGTTGCAATTTTAGTTGACATCCGACTTTTTCTCAGTTGTTCTAAAAATGAGAGGTAGGTATTGTATGAAGGTAACTAAAACAAAAAAAAAATTTGGAAATGTCTTTATTATTTATAAAATTGTTAAAAAAAGCCAACATAATTAAAAAAAGTACTCGTATTTAAAATAACACTGTTAAAAAAGGTTTAAATCTTATGAAAATAATAGAAGTTTTGAAACTATACTCGTAAATTGGTTTAGTTTTTATGTGTTATAGTTTCATAAAAATTCCTGTAATCTTCAGGTATAAGTTTTTTGAGTTCTTGGAGATGCTTAAATTTACTTTTCTCAATTGGACAGGGTCGGTCATACAACTTGGGTTGAATGTCGCTGAAGCTTGTCGAACAACGTCGTAGTCGACATGGTAATGGTACCCATTCGTCACTTGTAATTGATTATCTTTTCCGGGGTATACTGAAGAGCCACAAGGACATTAACACAGGGATCTCCTGCTTTATACCCTGATCGAATGCTGGTATAGTAATCACTATTAAATTCGAAAAAGTCATTCAAGTTCAAATAATAAGTTTTGAACGACTAGCCAGGTCGAGCTGACTAAAAAATAGCAATGATGTCTGCTGGAAGGAACACCTGCTTTCGATGCTTAAGTTTGGTCTCATTTGCTGAATAGCATCCATCTACTTCCATGTGAGTATGCCCAATCTCAAGATACTGTTGTTCTATTATCACACCGTACTTTATGCTCAAGTCTAGTAGAACATTAGATAGTTTAGTATTTCTATTTTGATAACCGCACCCATCATTCCATATAATTATTTTTTGTGGAATCGGCTGAGCCTGGGCTATTTCATTTGAGATATAGTTAGTTGCTATAGAAGCAAAGACATCACTTTCCCTTCGTGCCAAACAGCATGAAAGATCTTGGGATACTAAATTATAATACACTTAATTGTGTAGTTTTATTTTCGTTTTGTAATAATTGGCCGCTGTATTTAAATGAGGTGTCAGAAGCACCACCTGTAGGTTGACAGTATATGATTTGATTTCGTCAGTTATTAAAGCTCTGCCTTTATCTTCCTCTTTTTCTGCAAATGCCTTTTTTTTAAATATGTTTCTTAACTTGCCTAAATTGCTTCTTAACTTTGCCATTATTCCCATCACTTACTGACAGATAAAAACGGAAGGCAGCTTTTTTTCTTGAGACATCAATACTATTATTTTTTTGTATTTTGACTCAGAAATTAGGACGTTTTGTTTTATATAAGTTTTTTTGGACTCCCAATTGGGTAAAGCCCAAAATTCTGAGAAAAGCAGACTGCATTCTTCATCGTTGATTTCGCCACAAAAAAACTTTGTCTTGGTCCACCCTTTTTTATGTAAATGTGCCCCCTACAACGAGGAGAAATTGTATTTCCATCTTTTTGTTTGCTTTGTTTGTATTTGCCGAAGGCGTCCTTTTTGAAACCAACATAGGACTTCCTGAGTAAGCGCATATTTGCGTTCTTTGGTCTTTTATACTCGTTGCCATTCCTCTGTCCCCTACGTTTTCATTTTTTAACCATTCCTTCATCAGCAGGTTGTACATTATTTTCAGCATGAGGAACGCTGGCCACCAGTGAATCATTTGATTCAACGGATGAAGTTGAATTGGCACTAGACGGTTGATATACTTCATCAGATCCGATGTTGAGCTCAGAGTCGTTGGAAGCTGCTGGAGAAATTTCATGATTTTGCAATTCCAATTCTTAATAATGCAATGTTTCAACATTATCATTAATTGCTGGTGATTGATCCTTAGAAACTGCAGAAGAAATTTCCTGATTTGGTACTTCCAATTCTTTGTACTGCAATGTTTCAACATTTTCATTATTTGCTGGCGGTTTTACTTGCTTGGCGGTTGGTCTCCTGTTATTTTTATTTTCACAGGATTCCCAAAAAATAATCCAGCTTCCTGTTCAGAACCTTCTTCTAGCAAAATACTATTGTTATTAAAATGAACTAATTCTAATGAATCTCAACTTCTGATTGGTTTATTAACATAGGATCTATTGCATGTTATGCAGCTCAACAAGTTGGTTATTGCATCACTGTGCAATAAAAAAAATAGATTTTTTGACATAAGACATATTGATGTTTCCATAAGACATATTGATGTTACGATATAGTTTTTAAAACCTATAAAAGGGCAGACATCGTAACAAGTTTATTCAAATAAATCTGTTGAAAAATTTTACCCATCACGCCATCATCTTTTACATGCATTTACAGGATGTGACAGGACGACTGCGTCTTATAACAAGGACAAGAATAACTTTGCCAAGTTGACTGTAGAAAGAGGTTTATATAAATTCTAACGGCGATATTTTAAATATATTTGAATCCGATATGTTATGCATTTTGATATTGTATGGTGTTTCACAAACTACAAGCAATTTGAACATATTTATTGCTAATCGTTCATTTAATCTACCTCCAAAACTAACTGTATCAATCTGGCTTGATTGGTGTTTACACATGATGGAACATGGAACATATAAAAAGGTGTATTTGCCGGCGCAGTTATGGTTAGCACAAAATATCTCACCAAAAAAAATTGAAGACATTAGTCTCCGAAAATTTGCTGCACACGATATATTATTCGTATAAAAGTGGATATGGACCGCAAATGGCTTGCATTTCTTTCCATCTTGATCACAATATAAAGGCAACAGCTGCTTAAATGCAGCACCAGTGATATCGAAAAATAAAATTGAGAATGAGTATAATGAATAAAAGTAATAAGTCATAAAAATTGTTTGTTTTAATTTTTTTCATGATTATTTAAAAAAAGTTCATTTTGTTTCATTTGGGCACTTCATTAATGTTAATGACTACTTTTTAATCAAATTATATATATTTTGTTAGGTAAATTTGAAATTTTAATTGTTCATACTCAGCGGTCCCAAAAATTTGTTGTATTTCTATGACTAATTCAGAAAAATACATATGGTTATCAATTTTATTGCGAAAAGCATGTTGATTCATTCAATAATATAGAATTATTTGTATAAATAATTAGATAATTATTAGCCATTTTTTTAATGTAAAGGATTAAAGTATTTGCGATTAGAAATTCAATTAAAATTCAAAGTCCCACGAAAATCCATACATCATTGACGGGTTTCGCGGTAAAAACCTAACTTCATTGAACTATATTCACATATACACCTATTGATTTAGATATCACGCGAATAAAGTCTACCTACCACCCCGGACTCCTGCCTTATTTAGGTGAAGTGGTATAGCCATTTTAGTTTCTTAAAAGGCGCCACAACTGGAGTGGTTTAACTTTTGAATAATTTTTGGAAAAAAATAAAATATTGTTAAATTATGATTAAATTATTATTATTATTGTTATGTATGTCTAAAACATTGTTTATTGGTTTGTATATTTTGAATTTATTGGTACAATAAAATTATATAAATTAATAAATTTATCTATTAGTACAATAAAAATTATAACTTAAATTTAATTATTAATTTAATTCGGTTTCGCTCCCCAAGGTGACAGTATCTTAATCTTGTGAAGGTGAAAGGTCTTAACTTCGTTCGGTATGCTTTTTAAATTTGGTTACTGGATGTGTATTCGGTTTTTAACTTTATTCTCTACCCTTTCTGCTCATCGACTGCAGAACCTAGTTAAATCAGAATTTTCTCACGGGTTGTAGAGTACATCTATTTTCAAGCGCCGTCAGTGGCGGCTCGTGGATTTTTAAAGTGGGAGAGCGTAGAAGAAAATAGTGGCGTTGAAGATTTTTTTTTTGCTTTTCCCTTCCTCCTTTTTACTTTTCATGCTATTGAAACCCTATACAGGAAGTCAACCAGGAAAATCAGTTAAAGAAAATAAACTGAACGGAAATAAAATATGGTGTTTTGCTCTGAAAAATTGTTTACTGTAAGAAATGCTGGAGGGGCAGCACCCCAACGCTCTCCCTCACGAGCCGCCACTGGGCGCGGTCTTTATTTAATGTTTTATTTTACTATAAACTAACTTGAAATATCAGTAGCAAATGCAATGTCGTTCGGAAAACATCATTTCAGGCGCTACTTTATTCTTGTCTTCTTCTGCAGAAGCTCAGAATATGAGATGTATGGGTTTAGAAGTCAATGATAGGGATTAAGTGATATCAGCAATTCCGAACTGAAAATTTTTACTTAAATATTGCGGAATATCCTAGGCAGCCAAAAGTGGAGGTAGCCAATGTGGCTAGGCAGCCAACAGTGGAGGATGGAAGTACTGCTGGAAAAGAATCCTTGTTGTAAACTGCTAGAGCTGTAATAAGAACTCTGGATAATATTGTAAGCTATTTCTAAATGTTTATATAAGCTATGAAAAATTAAAAAGGAGCCTCGTTGTCTCATTACTTATTTTAATGATATTGTATCATTACTTTCCAGATTCAAGAACAAGGACTTCCTGTATTAGATTGTGACCTATGCCTAAAAGTGACTGCTATACAATAATTTAAAAGGGTAAAAATCGTAGGTTAATCCGGGTAAGCCGTAAACCAACCGCAAAGCGAAATATCTAAGTCAGAAAAGATGTTGCTGTGTTATATAGAGAGAAAAGCTGGATGTCGTGCATTGAGTTGTTTCCATCTGGTCAAACAGTCACTTATGACTACTATTAGCACCAATTTATTCATGCTAGTGATGCTCTGGAAGGAAAAAGCCTTATACTGGGGGGAGAAAAGAAGTCACTTTGCTTCAGGACAACGCATGGCCACGTTCAGCGAAAAGGCTCCTAGGAACGATCATCGAGATGGAGAGGGAGATTCATCTCATCTCTCAAAAGGAAATAGAAAAAAGCATGAAATCTTTTTATATCTGCAATATGAGAGTTACCTGGGAGACAGGAAAAAGCGAGGGAGATTACTTTCAATCATTAAAATTGTAATACTTTTTTATAATAAATATCAAGTATAGGCAAAAAGGCCTAGAATTTAGTTCACGAACTAGTATTTTAACAAATACATTAAAAATAGTATATTAGTTGCTTTGTTCGCATCGACTTACTAAAGAATTAAAATTCATGTAACGGAAATGTATTTTTATTTTAAAGGTATACTGAAATAATATTTAATTTCTTTAGTATTTACACGATATACAGAACAGGGACAAGAACATTTTTCGGGCATGCTTTCAGTTATTACATTGACCTTTTCATTATTTTTAAACGCGAATATTATTTGTTTAAGAAACTTTGCTTTGACAGAACTCACTTACATCATCCTATATAATAATAATGTTTGTTAAGTGTATAAAAAAAAACTGTAGGATGTTTTTTTTTTAATTAAAATACTGGAAAATCAGGTAAACCCAAGTTCTTTATTAATATATTTTAGGATTGCTGTACGAAATGTGTAAACAAAGTAATGAGACTATAGCCTATATAAAACTAAAACCGTTGCACATCATCGATGGCGCTATTAAAGAACAGCAGAAATAGCACTACATAAATTAAATAATAAAAGAATCAAATGGAATGTATTCAATGAATTTCAAATTTAGCGGCTGTATTCGGTTGGTAGCATATGCGACGTTGTCGAGTTTCACATTTTCCTTGTTGATATTTATTGACATGTTTGAAAGTTATCCCATATATAGGTAAAACAATACATTAATTTTATACCTTACAATCGAAAATAGTTCTTTTAAGAACTACCACAGTGTTATAATTGCCGGAGTAGCACCTACAAAATGGCAAATCAGTCAAATAGTCATTGTAAAGAGCTAGTATCATCTCTTATGCACTATTTTGAACAAGAACGTGAGAATACTGATCCATTGTTACCCTTTTCGCCTTTTAGAGTAGTATGTTAAGTTAACTGCTAATACTTAGATATGTTTAGTTTAAGTCATATTTTTTTAGCGTGTTGCAGTAGCCTTAAGGTTGAGTATGTCCACTGTTAGTACTATTTCATAAAAGGTCAAAATCAAGTTTTAAAATCGACTAAAAAGTGTAGTTCTACTAAAAGGGTTACCGATACTGCAGCTTTGGATACAAGTTCTAATCATGACACCATTTATATTATATATAAACATTGTAAGCATTCATACTAAGAATTGCAGAAAAGATTGTTCTTAATCTCATATGTAGTTTATACGTAGGTACTCACAGTTTAATTGTCATGTAACTTTGAATTCCTTACATGAGCAATTAAAAGAGAAACAACTGTTTGATGGATGTCATATTTCATTGTGCAATGTATTGAAAGAAGAAGGTTTTAAATGGAAAAAAGGCGATCAAGACGAGGGCTTATGAAACTTCCAAATGTTGCCCTAAAACGTAAAGATTTTTGAGAGGTTATACGAAGAAAAGAAAAATAGCTTTGATGCAGAAAAAAAGAAAGCTTACAAAAAATGAGATAATAAAATGGTACAGAGAGCATACACTTGATTGAAAATAAGTAATTATATTAATAAAAATATAAGAACATGCAGATATTTCATTGTTTTTTATATTTTATACTTGCATACTATATATCAATAAATGTTATTGGTAATTATATATTCTTTTTATTTTAATAACCATTCAAATATTAAAAAATGTCGATGGTTTTTGAATGAAGCATTTTCTAAATCGACGGCACATTCAATACTTTCAACATGTATTATAATTTTTTTAGTTACTTAGAAATTTGCATTTAATTTAGAGTTGATTTTTTTAAATCTTATTAAAGTTTAAATTGTAAAAATGATTTGCCAAAGTAAGATCTTGATATTTAATCACAATCTGGGAACAGGGCAATCAAAATCACGTGCTTAATAACTCACTGTTGACTTTCCCGGGGGGGGGGCAGACCGACATCTGGTGCGTTTTGCGAATGAGTGTGAGCTTCCAAGAGTCACTTGGTAGTCAATGGTGGTCACTTGGTGGTAGCAATTACTTTCTAGAACGTTCGTTACTTTGGATTTTTCTACTGAGGTCTGAACAATTTCGGGTAACGGGGCGCTATTAAGTTTTATATCAGACTTGGGCACAGTGCGACGAAAACTTTTGCAAGACCTCAACATTATGGAACAAAATTATTTTTTCAGGATTTCAGGTGATTTAAGGAATTCTCGCCGAGACTCGATTGAATGTGAACCTCGCAGTAGTAGGCCTTCATCTGCAAGAAGTGATGGAAATGGCTACTGAATCCGGGATCTTATGCGTTTTTATCGTCGGTTGATGGTCAAAATGATCAGAGAAAAGTTGAATTTGAGTCACAGAACCGTTCATCAGATTTTGGCAAATGAAGGGAGAGAATCTGCATGAAAATACTTCAGCAAAACTTTCCGCATGATCAAAAAGACAACAAAAGGAAACATAATGAGCAAATCAAAGATTTGATTTGTTTTTTGACAGCCAGGAGATCGTCTGAGAGGAATTTTTGTCTATAGACCAAGCGGTAAATCATTATTTTTGGTATTTTTGGTATATCAGTATTCACACATTCATATGAGACCGAACTTCAAGAACATCAGGGTCCTCTTTCACGACAATGTACCTTGCCATTTAAATTAACGGGTCTCTGGCAAGTAAAAACCTTACCATGGCTCGCCCAGTGATATTTCCTCTTATTCACCAGACTTGAACCCTTATGGCTTTTCTTTATCCTAAGATTGCGAACTCACCTCAAAGGATACCATTTTACACTGCTATGATGAGTGAACAAACCATTTCTAGCACAGTGTGGTTTTCCAAAGCAACTACTTTCAAGAAATCTGCCTCGTTACATTATTTAGACACTTGTAGGACGAATATAGGATGTATATATAACGCACTGACCGGGTCAACACTACTAACAGATCAGGATTTTTTTCTCAAAAGTGAAAAAACGCTGTATGTCTTCTATAGTGGCTTGGACGTTAGCTTTAATCTCATAAATCGTCCTTGCATTCACGGGCGTAGCCAAGGAGGGGGGGCTTCAAAGAAAAAATCTTGGATGAATATTTTAAAGTCTAAATTTTAAAAACGCCATGGAACCCACCCAGAGATGATAAGTTTCCTATTTCCACAAAACGAAACTTGCGTTTTCAATTGAAATGGTTGGAGATATTCCCCTGGTTATCATATTTGAAATATAAAAGTATATATAAAACGGAATATAAAAAAAAGAGCATACTGCAGAGTTTGCGTGATAATGGGACGTTCGCTTGATGAAGGTAAAGGCGGTCATCAAAGGATCGGCTTGTAGGATCGGCGGAGTTGGTAACCGAACCTTTTTGTAAGTGGAAAAATGCCCTAGAATTATTTGAAGCTCAAGCGAAATCGGGATACCACAAGCGAAATTCAGAACTGGCAGATAACTTTCTAAAAGTAATGTTTTCGCAGGCTTTTTCGGTCACTGAACAGCTGTCTTCTGAAAGAAAGAGACAACAAGAGGAGAATCGAAAGAAACTAATCCCTATCGTAAAAGCAATACTTTTTTGCGGCAAACAAGGCATCTCCTTGAGAGGTAAAATCGATTCGGGGCGCATACAAATTACACCAGAATCACCAGAACCTGAACAACCACTACAGAATGATGGTAATTTTAGAGCCCTGTTGCGGTTTGCGGCTGAGTCTGGAGATAAAGATCTGGCTGAGCATTTGAACACTTCACAGAAAAATACCCTGTACACAAACCCTCAGATCCAAAACGAAATAATAGACATTTGTGGTGAATTAATTCAACATAAAATAATTGAAGAAGTAAAGAAAGCCAAAATATTTGGGATTCTGGCTGACGAAACTACCGACATCGGACGTGTAGAACAAGTCTCGTTATGTCTTCGATATGTTGATTTTACAGATAATAAATACCATATACTTAAAGAGATGTTCCTTGAGTACATTCCAACGGTTGATGTTTCAGGATCCGGTCTCGCAAATCTTATTATTACAGCTCTGAAAAAGCATGGACTTGAATGTTCTCATGTGGTTGGTCAAGGTTACGATGGGACTGCAGCTATGAGTGGGTATTTGCACCGTGCCCAAGCTTATGTTCGCCAAGAATGTCCTCTTACTCTTTATGTACACTGTAGTGCACACTCTCTCAACCGTGCTATTGCTGATTCATGTTCATTAGCAAATGTCCGAAATTGCATTGGGATTGTGCAGTCTGTTGGTTCCTACTTTCGACATTCTGCTCAACGCACTGCTTTGTTGAAAGAAAAAATTCAAGAGCTACTACCCGTCGGTAACCAAAAAAGCTTACTCTCAATGTATGAAATACGGTGGATCCACAAACATGAAGCTATTATAAGATTCAGGGAAATTTATTCAGCGATTGTGAATGCTCTCGAAGAACTCCAATTTAATAACAATAAGGAAACATCGCAACAAGCCGCCCAATTGCTAAGTACACTTCGATCTTCGGATTTTGTGATGTTAAGATGTTAAGTGATTCTTCAAAAAGTTATGAGCTATACATTGTCGCTATCAAAACAATTACACACAATTGACATCGATCTTATTAAGGCATTCAAACATGTAGATGATGTTATTAATGTCTTACAACTCCTGAGAAACAACACTGACGTCGAATATCTTCATCTCTATGAAGACGCAAAGGTTTTACTGGAAGAAAATGGTGGTATACTGCGAATGCCACGCGTCGTCGGAAGACAATTTAATAGACCGAACATTCCTGCATTGGATGTATGCATGTACTACAAAATTAATTTGTTCATTACTTTTCTTGATCATTCAATTCAACAATTGGTTGAAAGGTTTACCAAACATCGTAAAGTAGTATCAGCATTATCTGCTGTGTTACCTTCAAATTTTACTGCCAATTCTGAAATTGAAGAAGCAATTTCCATGTACTCGTCACTGCTTTCCGAAGGCAACATATCAGTGGTTAAAACAGAACTTGAAGTATGGAAAACTGTGATGACAAGTATGTCGCCTACCCCGAAATCTAGTTTGGAATGCCTAGATATGTGCGATAAAAACCTTTATCCTAATATTTACACATTACTACAAATCTTGGCTACCATTCCTGTATCTACTGCTACCCCAGAAAGGTCTTTCTCGAGCCTAAGGAGACTGAAAAACTATTTACGAAACACTACAAGTGAAAACAGACTTAATGGTTGGGCTCTCATGAACATTTACTATGGAACAGAAATTCATGCAGATGAAGTAGTGGATATATTTAAAAAAAAAGCCGAAGATTTCTTCTTTAATGGTTTTAGATTTAGCACAGAGGAACGAAATTAATTTAACCATTTCATTTAAAGTTAAAAACTTTATCAATATGTCGTAATTTTTCCGATGAATATATAGATATTAAATTTCATGTAAGTATATTTTTGTTGTTTTATTTACTTCAAACTAACCCCCCGCCCCCCCCCCCCCCCAAATAAATCCTGGCTACGCCCGTGATTGCATTATTAACATTATTAGAATTCTTATTTGACGTATTCACAAATAAAAGGTCTAAAAGTTTCAAAACGTACACCCTTAGTGGCTAATCGGAGGGTCCGATTCTCGAAATTACATAACCATGATATTAGATCTGAGACATCGTTAATGGATGATCTTTTAATGCCATAGAATGCACTTTTTGAGCAATTTCTGGTATAGGAGATCTTTAAAACTTCTTTTCGGTTATAATGAAGTGTCATCATAAGTCTTTCAAGACACACTATATCTCTAGTAAACAACTGATGTTAAAGCTACTAACGCCTAACCAACCAATGTAACGAGCAGATATTTTAATCTGTCAACTATTAAATTTCTTTTGAATGTTGTTTTGAAGTTGAACAGTTTGCAGCAATGCCATCTATTATTCCTTCTTAACCTCTATCTGTATATTCGATAAATTTCAGTTAGTTATGATGTATTGTTTAGATACTGTTAAACAATAAAATTAACTAATTTTATGTATTGTGTTTTTCCTAATATATACGAAAAACCTGTCAAATAATTAGAAACACCGACGGCAACATAGAAATAATCCGAAAAAGGTAAAACTCCGCTATAAATTTACATCGCACCTTGTACAAAAGACCGAACAACAAAACAGCCGAAGAAGTAATTTGACCTTAGCCGTACACCAGATGGCAAATGCTACCTCTGATTTTGCAATTTGCACTGCTTTATAGACATATGCTGCTTTTGTGGCTTTATTTGTCAATACAGTTTTTGAAACAAACGTGGTATTAGTATGGAATGCTGGTGGCGAATTTATTTTTTTTTGCACTGTGCAGTGGTGTTACATGGAATTAGGTCATATTTTTGTTTTTATATAAACACAATTCAGAATTTATAATCTAATTTTCGGTCTTTAACAAAGATTTTTTTATTAGTACATATATCTAGTATACAGACAGTAGGGAAAAGCATTTTCGTAAATTATAACATTACTTAAAAAAAGTTCCATTGAAAAGTCCAATCGAAAAGCTAAGAATTAATATTTTAAATAAATATGTGAAGAAAACACAATTGGCAAATATTAATTGGTTATTAATTAACAAATAAACTAATGAACATTGTTAAAACATTTTTTCTCATTGAGAATCATGCCCACATCAGCCTTGAAGCATGTGACAACGCCGCAATATCTCCGCCACAAAGATTGTTATTTCAAAATTGCGACAAAAATTATATCAGTGTTTCAGTGTGTGCATTTAAATTCGCTTTATAACCAAAAATATATACTGTAAGCGAATATCAGTATATGCTTCTTATTTACGGTGAACCTCTCCAAAATTTCAAACGAACTAGTCGTATTTACGGGCTATGATACCCCGAAAGGCCTCTTTCAGCTCGGTAAATATTTCTCCGAGTTTTTCAAAGACCTTTGGGTACGGGTAGTATGGTTTCAAAATTTTAAGAATGTGGGTGGTTGGGAGAAATTGGCACTGAAGTCGAAGAACACGTTTTACATATTGTTCAAGAAGATTCGACCCGAAGTACTCGAAGTGTTGTGCTACAAGTTGGAGTTTGCCAGTGGATTGTACATAGAATATTAAAAGAACAATTACTCTACTATTATCATGTACAAAGGGTACACGCACTCTAACCGACTGATTTTTCACAATGGCAATATATTATGAATGATTCATTGGCCAAAACTAAAAGAATTCAAAATTTTTATTCAATATTTTATCAACCAACGAAGATTCTTTCACGAGGAATGGAATGGTTGACATTTTGAATAATTAATTTAATAACACAATTAATCATGTATTAATGTGATATGAATCGTTTAAAACTTATTGTAGTGTGAAAAATTGTTGCTAGTAATTTTAACTTTGACATTAAATGACAATAATGTGTAAGTTTGCCTTTATTTTTGTAACAAAACAAACCAAATTTATGCGAAAAAAACACATACGGAATAAATTACTATTAGAATATTTTATTTTAGTTTCAAATAACATCTTAAGAAGCTAATGCAACAAAAACTGAATTTTCATAAATCGAAATAAATCAATTTTACGAGACAATTCGAGTGAAATAAAGGCGACGTTGCTATCGTTAAGGAAATTAAAACACCTGTATTTTGGATACCTCTTATAAGGAAACTTATTGTTCGAAAAACTGTTAAGAATCATTGGATAAAATTACAAAAATACTTTGCCTTACACCTTGTATATATTTTAGTATTCCAATGAGACTGGTGTCGTAGCGGTCAATCTGGATTTTTCTATGGATGGGATGCAAGTCAACATCTGATGCGCACACTCTGAGAATTTGAACTCCCTAAAGTCACTCGGTGGTCGGTAGTAATTCTTTTCGTGAACAGGATTTTTTTACTGCGTTCTGAAAATTCTGAGTTATATTCAAAAATCCAAGACTCGTCGCCTGCAATATCATGTTCGAAAAAATAAGAGTAATTTACAAACCGCACCAAAAAGTCAAGACGGATTTTCTTCCTGTTGTCCTTTTGATTCTCCGAAAGGTTTTTTGGAAACATTTTCGCGTAATTCATTGGTCAAAAAATAATGAACGGTTCTTTGAGTCAAATTCAATTTTTCTACGATTATTCTGATTATCAACGATTGACGACAAAAATACACTAAATCCGGGATTCTGTGGACATTTCCACCCTTCACCACGGAGTTGAAGGTTTTTTGCTCCAAGGTTCATCTCCAATCGAGTCTCTGCATTCTGGGAATGCCTTAAACCAGCTGAAATCGTGGGCCGACAACAAAACAGTTTCCATAGGCCTGTTGAAATTTTATAAAACTTTCCATCACACTATGTCCAAGTCCGAAACAAAACTTGATAATGTACCTTTGCTCAAAATTGTTGGCAGTCATTTTCAGAACGCACTATAAAAGTCCGATTCACGAATAGAATTGCAATGGAGCAGAAAGTGACTCTAGGGAGTTGTAACTTGTACTGAAGATGCATGAGATGTTGGCCTGCCTTCCGTCCAAACAGAAAGCCAACAACATTATGAACGACATTTCTGTATATTGGTTAAAGAAAATTCAAGAAAGACCATTGAACTACCAGTATATCCGCAAAACGTTATTATTTGATATATGTTATAATATTATATGATATAATTTTTAATATATTTAAATGTAATTATATTATATTATAATATAATTTTTTGAACGATACAGGTAACAGCACGATAGGTTTCGATATTTGTATACAAAACACGATATTGCTATGAATATTAATTCTTCTATTGGAACCTACGGTGTGAAACTCTAAACTCAAAGAGATTTGCCACTAAACGCCGAATCACTTTTTTTAAAGTTCCCGAAGCACGTTTCACTAACCATGTTAGCATCATCAGGAGATAATTTAATCTAATTTTAAACCTAAACTACGTTCTATTTATATGGGAACCCTAATTGCTAACCTACTACCTACCCAATGAAGCGAGTAAAAAAGGATACAAGAAAAAAAAAGGGGGAAGAAGAAAACAAAAGAAAGAAGAAATGAACCGTGAAGTTTTCTCACCTTTACATTAATAATTGAAAAAGTTGACTAAAAGGAATAGGTCCTTTTTCCCAGTTCATTATTTTGTTGTTCAATTTAAATGCTTTCATATGCATCCAAAGCCCTATTATTGTTTACACTTTTAAACAGTTTTAAAGTACTAATGTCTATATTGAGATTATGTTCGATTGCATGCTGAACAACACAAGATTTTTCATTTCTCCCATATCTAATATGGTCAATGTGTTCTTTATTGTTAATATGGATCTTTTTATTTGCCCAATATACTTTAGATCTCCTGATGATACTAACATGGTTAGCGAAACGTGCATCGAGAACTTTAAAAAAAGTGATTCGATGTTTAGAGGTAAATCTCTTTGAGTTTAGTTTTTCATACCGAAGGTTCCAATAAGAACTACATCTTTATCGTAAGTACAATACTAAAATTAGATGTATTGGGGCAGATATTCGGTTTCTTAAGTCATGTCAGGCTAATAAAATATTTCCCAATTTTATTAAAGCTAATATTTCAATATCTTCCAAAATATGTGACAAAATAACTCATTTTGCAAAACAGAAATGGCTTCACTTTGAAATCAAACATTTACAATTTTTACAAGAAATTAACTTTTAAATTATCTAATCTCGAACATAAATGTTGGTGCACTTTTCAAAGGAATATGTTCACAGCAGTAAATAGTAAATTTATTAAAAAAATATCATCTTTAAATAAAAAATTTTAAAAACTCGAAGAACATATTCCAAAAAAGAGCATCGACAGAGTAGAAAATCCCGTAGTGCTTTGGAGGATATGGTAGCCGGTATTGAAACTGGTATTAAACACTTACCGGAGTCTTCCAAAGCTTTCGTCAGAGAGTCATCTAAAAGCAAAATTGCAAAAAAATTTCAAATAAAAGTTAAAATATGCCAAATAATTCTCAGATTGTCAAGCATCTGCGAGAGAAGGATTGTTTTTATTTAAAAGTTGATAAGGGAAATAAGGTTGTAGTAATGGACAAATCTGATTACTTTGAATGCGTTGAAAAATTAATTCAAGACGGTCCATATAAACGATCACCCGGGAATCCATTGTCAAAAATGGTCAACGAAGTCAGAGATACATTTACATCTTGTAACAGCCTTATTTCTCGTTCTCTAAAAAACAAACTTCATATTTCTAATCCAAAAAACCATAAACCAGGGAAATTAATTGTATCAGTCATTGATTCTCCAACATACAACTTGGCAAAATGGTTAACAAAGGAATTTGAAAATCTACCAAACGAACTACCTTCCTGTGCTGTGATAAACTCAACAAAATTCATAGAAAAGGTTAAAAACACACATCTACAGGAAGGCGAGGTCTTAGTTTCCATTGACGTATCATCGTTCTTTCCGAGTGTCTCGATTCCACATACCTTAACATACCTATGGGAGTTACTCGAGTTAAATGGTTTTAATAACAATATTGTTTCTGAGTACATCTCTTTAACAATATTATGTATGAAGCAAAATTGTTTTCAATTTAATAACAGGTTTTACGAACAACAAGAAGGAACGACAATGGGCAATCCTCTGTCACCGTTCTTAGCCGAGGCAAAAAATGTATTCACTTACTTTCCGAAGATATAGTTAAGATATATGGATATCATTTTTGCAAAAAATGAAAACTTAGATGCTTTTATTAAGAACTTAAACAGTAAATCCCAAAACATAGTATTCACGCATAAACTCGAAAACAACGATAGTTTACCATTTCTGGATGTTTTAGTCAATAGAAACAATAAAAATAGGTTAGGTTTTGATATTTTTGGAAAAAACAGTAGCATTTCGAGATACATTCCTAACGATTGGAATCATAGCTTTCAAAATAAGATGGCTAGATTACATTTTATGGTAAACAGATTAATCGATTTTCTTTTTAACAAAGATAATTATAACAAAGAATTAAAATTAATTAGGGAGGTATCCGAAGTGAATGGTTGTAATAAGAACATTGTAGATAAATTAATTAGAAAACATAAGTTTAGAAAATTATTGAAAGAATCTTTGACTTTTCAAAAGGATCAGAACAAAAATAAATTCATTGTAATACCGTTTGATACCCAATTAACACGAGGGCTAGACAAAATTGTGAAAAAATGGATGTTAAGTTTGTGTACAAACCATATAATAAATTAAGAGAAATCCTGGGTAATCCAAAGGATAAAGTAGATCAACATGAAAAGACGGGGATTTATGAAATTAGCTGTCAAGATTGTGATTGAAAGTATATTGGGGAAACAAAAAGATCCATATTAACAAGATATAAAGAACACATTACCCACATTAGATATTGGAGAAATGAAAAATCTGACCACAATATAGACATTAGTAATTTAAGACTGGTTAAAAGTGTAAACAATAATAGGTCTTTGGATGCATATGGTAGCATTCAAATAAAAAAATCCAAGAAAATAATGACCCAGGAAAAAGTTCCGTTCAGTCAACTTTTTCAATTATTTATATAAAGGTCAGAAAACTTCCCGGTTCATTTCTTCTTTCTTTTGTTCTCTTTTCCCCCCTTTTTCTTGTATCCTTTTTTTACACGCTTCATTAGGTAGGTACTACGCTTCATAGGTGGTAGGTTAACAATTAGGGTTCTCATATAAATAGAACGTAGTTTAGGTTTAGAATTAGATTAAATCAAATCCTGATTCAAAAAGCAATAAAACGTAAAATTGTTTACGAAACTAGTCACACAAATTTTGTTTAAATATAAAAGTGATAGATAACAAAGTAACAAATTGTTTTATTCCTTTTTAAAAAATGAACTATCACAAAGTAACGGACAAATCAATCAATAATCATCTCCTAATGATGCTAACACGGTTAGCGAAACGTGCCACTTTAAAAAAAGTAATTCGGTGTTTAGTGGTAAATGTCTGTGAATTTATTGCTATGATGATCAGCTTTTTTTGGTCGGAATAAATGTGTATGTTATATGATTTACATTAATATGACCCTGAGTTATACAGATACGTTGCAACAATTAACTTGTTAGTTGACAAAATCCTAAATTTGTTTTCTCTTAAATAGCATTGAGCTTTCTTTTCAGCTTTGTTAAAGGGTTTAAAAAATTATAAAATAGGATCTGGAATTTATGATGTAAAACCGAAATTTGAATTATATTATTTTTAACACATAATAACATAGATCTACCCAAATTTTAAAATTTATAATTTTTTAAGCATTTTGTTAAATTTAGAATTATGAAAAACTATTTGAAACGCATTGATTTGAATGGTTTTTATCAATTCTTCTACTGGAACCTTTGGTGTGAAACACTAAACTTGAAGAGATTTACCACTAAACACCAAATCACTTTTTTTAACTGCTCGACGTACGTTTCGCTAACCATGTTGGCATCATCAGGAGATAATTTAAGCTCCTGATGATGCTAACACGGTTAGCGAAACGTGCGTTGAGCAGTTAAAAACAATTAATTTGGTGTTTATTGGTAAATCTCTTCAAGTTTAGTAATCAATATTTATAATTATACTTTGTAAATTGTCTAAAAAACGTTAGCTCTACCATTAAATTTTAAAGTATTTTTCATATATTCAAGTAGTTGATCCTGAAGATCAACAACTCAATTTGGAGAATGTTAACATTATATCGTAATATACACGTTTTGATTTTGTAGGAATTTTAGGAGAAATTTCTGCAAATATTTGGAAAAAGTAGCATTTTTGACATATAATGTTTTTTTTATAATTTTTGAAAAGACAAAAATGCTTCGCTGACGTAAAAGAAAATATATTTTGTGACTAGTGAGAGCGTCTTTGAGGATCCACGTTTTCGTAAGTGGTTCAGAAAATATCGCGAAAACAATATTAATCTTAGAGGTGCACCACCGTATCCTGGATTTCTGACCGCGGCTGATAACAACGAAAGGAAATGGCACAGAACAACTCAAAAGGAAGTCAACTGGAATAGTTAGTTATGTAATATGAATAGTTAATTAGTTTCGTTTGAGTTAACGGAGGAAAAATTTATACACTGAAATATTTAATGAAGCGCAACCAAATCGATTCTTATTTAAAGCGGACAGTTACACGTGATGTAACTGTAAAAATGAATTGTGTATAATAATGTTAAGCGTAAGAAATCATGGTGCAAGCCCGGAGACCTACCCAAACGAAAAACTGACAAAATAAGACTCAAAATATTACTTCTATGTACATGATTATTTAACGGAAAAGGTGACTGGTCGAATTTTTTTATGACCACTACCGATATTTCTGAATGTAATGACATATTTAAGCTTAAACACCAGCAATTTGTTGGCTTAGCATCTCTTATTCCACTAATGATGACAGAAAATATGAATGTACATTTTAAGCATAGACAAGAAAACTTAATGTTTAACACATTAAGCTTTTTTTAATTATTAATTAAAAAATTAATTTTTCAAGGATTGTATCTTATCTCAAAACTAAAACTTACGATAAAAAAATTCACAGATGATGCAATTTTCAACATTGAAAAAACTTCATTCAAACTTACCAAGATGGTCACGGATTTGGCGATTTTTTTAAATCATAATGGCCCATTTCCAAAGATTGCTGTCCCGTGACAATTTCAACTCGCTGTTAGCAAACCCCCATGAAATCTTCAAGATCCGACGACATTATGTCGAGGTAACTTCAAAAACTTTTGAGTAAGCAAATTTCGAAGATTATAAACAATGTGAAATGAAAATACTAAAACTAACAAATAAATTACCAAAATAATGGACTAAGACTAACAGATAAGTTAACAATAACTTATAACACAAATAAATAACAATAACAATAACGGTCTAACACTAACAGATAAATTAACATAGATTGATATAAGAGAATTATCATACAGGATGTCGTGAAGTATACAAAAAGAAGAAGAAAATAGTGGAATTATTATATAGATATAATAAACAAAAAGAGAATAATCAAAATAGACAAGCGCCTTTCAGACAGAAGACCCTTCGAAAGGCTCTCGGAAGTTTATAAAGTTAAAAATCATGGTCTATAGAAATATACAGTGGATCCCAAAAATATTCAGACAAGTATATTACAATAAATATGCTATGAAAATAAAAAAGAATAAAATGTAATAAAAAATAATTTATTAGGGAAATTAATAAACAATTCTAGTACAACCATAATTTAAGTATTAAATAATTATAAATTTATATTAATAGTTAATACGTCAATAAAAAAGATCAATTTATAAATTTAGAGTCACAAAAACGTTCGGACATTAATTAGTATCAACAAGAAAATACTGTATAAAAAACTGTATAAAAAACTTAGCTTATAATTAGTATTTGCTATGACCACCTTTGACCTTAATCAGATTTCCTAAACGTTTTGGCATAAATACCACCATTTTTTTTTTAATAATTGACGTCGATTTTATTTCATTCTTCTAATAAGTTATTCTTTAAAGTTTCTTTATTAGTAATTTCATATTTCCTTATATTAGTTTCCAAATAATGCCAAACGTTTTCAATGGAATTACGGTTAGATGACTGAGGCGGCGTTTTAATCACTTTTGGGCACTTTCATAATACCCATTCACAACTATACCCGCATCATGCTTAGGATCATTGTCTTGGTAAAATTTAAAATATTTAAATAAATGTTTTGTCCATTATACCGTCAATAAATACCAAGTTACCAACCTCCTCTGACGATATACACCCCCAAACTATTACCGATCCCTCACCGTGTTTAACAATTGGACAGAAATTCTCTGTGTGGAGCTCTTCATTAACCCTTCGCCACACCATTTGACGCTTATCTGAACCAAAAATATTGAATTTTGACTCATCACAGAAAATAACGTCGTTCCAATAATTTTCAGGCATTAAAATGCACTCAGCAAAATCCAGTCTAGTTTTAATATCTATCTTACTTAACCAAGGCTTTTTCCAGGCCATCCTGGACGTGTGGCTTGGAATGTTTTTTATTTTTTTGGTTTGGTTTGGTGCACTAACTTTAGCGTTTTCATCTACTTCTTTTTAAATAAAGCGTTTGTCTCTTTCACTTCGAACGACCTGTTTGTTTCTTCGGAAAAATTCTGTCCTCATTTTTGAAGCATTGCACGATATTTACAACCGTACTTTTACTTAACTGAAGCATTTGACCAATTTTTCCGTAGGAATGTCCCCTTTCCATTCCTTAGCCTTAGTAATTGCATTCTAGCCATTACTGCTATTTCATTATATAGCACTAATGGCTTATTTTTAAAACTAATGTTTTTTTTTAAATTTTACAATCCATTTTGAGATGTTTCTTCAACACCAGTCTGCCAATTATTATTTGTAGTAAAAAAAATTGGAATATTTCCTATTATCTTAATATAGATTCATTCAGATTTATTTTCATATTTGCGTGTCCGAATATTTTTGAGGTATTTAAAAACAATATTTATATTTTTTTCTTAAAATGTTAGAATCAAACCGACCTTTATTATGCAAGAAGTTAAAAGGAAGTAAGAACGGTGAAATAGACGAGAATTTTTTGTTGCGCAACTTTTATCTGCTAGAATCATTTTTTAAATAGGGTATCCGAATATTTTTGGGGTCCATTGTAGGTAAGATAAACAAGATAAACAAGATAAACAAGATATATCCTAGTCAACAGAGAAATAGTTCGAATTTGTTCTGCATATTAAATAAATTATAAATCATAACATTCTAAGAAATGGAACGCCTAATTACAACCACAATATATTCTAACAAAAACTAATTACAGTTGGAATACGTTTGCGAATAATCTTCGCCTATTATTCTTGAAATAAGCAACAAAGATAATCAGAGAGATGGAGAACAGGACTTAACAGAATATCTGACATCAAAAATAAATTAACACACAAAAAGACCAAACGAGGTGTTCAGCTAAAGCAAGTTGAAAAATTTTCAAATGTCACTATCATTACTTTATGCTCAAAGCGATAGCAATAAGAAAACATGACAATAGAAAACGCTCTAGGACAATAACATCCAAGTAACAAAAAAAAAATGAACGTTTACGTCCAGTCAAGTGTGAATTTCAAATAAGCGCCTAACGGTACCTGCATTTAGACCGAGCCAGTGTTTTGCTTTTAACTCTTGATTGTTTGCCGCAGACATTAGCAAGTACCATCATGTTTACCGAACGTGTATTTGTTGTCGTGATAATCCGTACGTAATGCGTGCAGCATGTTTATGTATACAGGCGCATACATAAATATTCGTCAATGTAAACATTAAAATGCATTTTGAAAACGTTCAAGCCTTCAACAGATTGCCTTAAGATAAAAAAATGTAGAATGAGAATTAATAATTAAGAACAAAACGCCAAAACTTTTTATTGAATATTTAAAAGAATTTCAGCATTGAAATTAGAAAACGAATAAATTAGGAACGACTGACAAATTATATCCTTCACTTTTCTGAAGTGTTGACAAAAAAAATGTATTTCCCCACTATCATGTTATATGATATTATTAGGTCGATGGGCAGTTTAGGTTGTAATTACATTTCTCACTGTTAGTTTAGCATAGTTTGTATTTAAAAAAAGGCACAGTGTGTCAAAACAATTGTTATACATACAATACAATTTTAAATATAGTCGAAATTTTTAGATATTAATATTTGCTTATTTATTTAAAATGAATTTCCATCAAGTATCGTCGTATCAAGTATAGTTTCCATCTCAGTTAAATTTAAAAATCATTTATATAACAGTTGCAAAATAAAGAAGTTATTAACAGTTACAAAATTTGAAAAACAACCCACTTTTAATATTTGTTTACTGCTGATACTACGTATGACAAGTTTTTTATATTCTTGTACGATATTTCTTTTGAGTGCGATGTTCGATTTGACCAGTGATAATAATTCCTTAATAGTGCGTGTTTAATTTTTGGGTACTTTCTGCGATTAAAATGCAAATTTAGTTACAAGACTTTGTGACACAGGGTACTTAAAGGCACAACGAGGAGGTCATGCTGGAAGACCTTCTCTAGGTGAAATGGTACAGATTGAGGAAGAAATTTTAGAAATTGTCGAAAACGAGCTAATAACGATCACTAGATCTATAGCAGGTCAAGTTGAATTTGGTCATAGTAATGTGTGGAAGACTATACGATAAGAATACTTTTATCCTTATCATTTATAAACGGGTATAAGTCACATTTACAAGAAATGGGGTGAATAATTTTTGCTAAATTGACTTTTCTTTGCGAGTTCTACAACCTGTTAAAATAAATGACTCACTTTTTTGCAAATTTCAGCATTATTCGTCAATATATTCTTCTTGTGGAGCAATAAAATTATTTCAACTCTTTTTCCAGCATTTTTACATCTTTTTTATAAAACACCTTCAAAACATCCTTTACTTTCGACAATCAGTTCTTCATTGGAGATAAATTTCTTTCCAGCGAGCATTTTTTTGAGGTCTGAGAACAGAAAATAGCGCCAGAGGCCAGATCTGGAGAATACGGTGGATGAGGAAGCAATTGGAATTGTCATTCATGCAATTTAGCCATCGCTGGCAACGATTTCTGACGCGGTGCATTGTCTTGGTGAAACAGCATTTTTTTGTTCATTTGAAGCTTTTTTTGCAATCTCGTCCTTCAAACGCACCAATAACGCTATGTAATATTCGCAATTGATGGTTTTACCTTTCTTGAAGTAATTGATGAACAATATGCGATGCTTGTGTCTTAGGTCGCTTTGATCGGTTTTCACCGGCCGTGGTCCACTCAGCTGATTAGCGATTTGACTCCGGAGGTTAACAATGGATCCATGTTTCATCCATTGTCACATACAATCCTCTTTATTTCGCTTAAACAGCGTCAAGCATTGCTTAGAATCATCAATACGTTGTTGATTTACCGCTGTGAAAAAACGCGGTACCCATTTCGATAGCAATTTACGCATTCTCAGTTACCCATTTGCGCGTTCAATGAGACAACAGTAGTTGAGTGTCATCACACACCCAACCGTTGGGTTCCACAATCTCAAGTGGAACACACAACAATCTGCATCTCGGCCTAAGCGAACATTTTTGTTGGTTGCTTGGACGCAGTCCAATAAAATCTAACACTACATATATACGCCATCCGACGGGAAGTCGGCGAAAACATGGATTGTTGGCTGTGAATAGGGTATCCCTATTCTTGAAGGTATGGTATATGTCGGCGACGTGAAGAGTCTGAACATCGGGAGACGAAACATATGTCTTCAGTTGAAGGGGATGGTGCTCCTTCCCAGTCAAGCAAGTGGAGAGAAATCAGGAGTAAAGATGGAAGAATATAGAAAGGGTTGTTTGTAGAGGAACACAACTTTGTAGGAACGTAGCCCTTTTTTAATAGTAGGACTTTAGTAGGAGTGAAATAATATCATTATCACGTCTTTCAAAATTAGAATGTGTAAACTTCGCTGGAAATATTACATTGAGTTGCGCATGAAATTAGGTTTATAGCTTTGGTGATTATATAAGTAAATAGTCAGTGGGGCGCCGTATTATCTTGAAACGGTCTTTAGCTCAAAATATTTAATCTTCTCCGGAATTCTTAATTTCTGAAAAACGAATTATTTTTAAAATTTTTCACAGTTAAATAACAACGATGACGTAGAGAATGCTTGCCTTTGCAATCAATGCAGTTAAGAGATAGAACAAATTGCAAGGACGCATATGAAGCCTACATATGACCGGTCTGTTAACGGTTGAAACATGTTCAAGGCTTAAGAACACAAGATCCAACCCACAGAAAGAGACCTGTTGCAGTTGTTAACAAATCTATTTTATAACATTTTGACACAAAGGGCGAAACATTTATAGAGAAAAATTCTAGCCCCCTCAGATAATTGAGCAACCGTGACAGGTTCAACTCTGCCAAATGGCTGAGTTAATAGAATAACAAAAAAATAGTCATCACCGAGTTTTTTTCAAAACTTCCTTGCCTTTATAAGTTTGCCCTCATCAGGACAAGATCTTATCATTGTATTCCAGTGAGACTAATCAGAATGAAAAGAGCTAAACTCAATTATGCCAACTTTAACTAGTTCAATAGTTAAAAAATCTAAAACAGGAAATTGATATATGAAAACTATGGTAAAGATAATAACGATTTTAATAAATTGCTCCATTTAAATATATTGTGAATTCGTTGTTTACCCTATGTAATCACATAATGCTTACAAATATATAAACAATTATGGATGTAAAATTATATATCCACTTAATGCGGTTGAAAGCTCCATATCATAAGAATAATAATTACTGTCATAAAATGTCAAGAAAGACGAATCAATTGAAATACGTAATAGAAAAAAATTGATAATGTTGCCTGTATGGAGTCCAGATGGTGAGTAGAGGTGTTTGGTTTGCAAATGAGTCGCCAATGGGAAAAATAGCTAATAGTATAATAACCAGTAAGAAGAACTACACGGAAAATATTAAAATTACTACAGTAGTAATGTTATTTTTATTTACTTATTGTAGCCATTCAAAATACATTTTAGAAATACAGAATTTACTTAAGAAATAATTTTTTAGTAATTAGTAATAACGATTTAAGTTGAAAGTATCGTGACTTGATCAACAACCATTGATCGGATTCCAAAAACAGAAAAAGAATGGAAAATTCTAGATAAGCGAGAAGTAAAATCGAAAAATTCTAAAACGACAGATTGCCTAAGAGCAGTGTCAGTTTTCAACATTATGCGACCATAAAACATCGCAACACTGCATCAGTAAACAGTAATAAAGATAAATCATTCTAATCTAACAATTGCAGACAAGAGCATCAACGGGAAAACGCCATTGTCGTTAATAACAACCAATTATCGATAGTTGACCGAAGTAATTAACTACCAAGTTGATACTGTTGCTGCTCAAGATGGTTGGTGTTTTCTGTTCCTCACGACTAAACAACTAGTTTTGTTAATATAAGACGCATGCGAATGGTGCATAGACAAATAAGATTTCTGGAAAGGGAACAGGGCAGAATTAAATTCCGAAACATCTGAGTTCAGTTTTCTAGGATTTATAGAAACCGAAAAAAAAAATTAATTACGAGGGTCGTTCAATAATGCTCTAAAAAATCCAAAAGATGGCTCGTAGCATCGGAAATAATTTTTTTATTAAGCGTCATTATTCACCAGATAGCTGTCAAAGTCTCAGTTATATTCATCACATGGTTTCATTTTTATTGTCGATTGAAGCAAGAAAATTTTGTTTATTAAGAAAAACGGAAAAAATTGAGTTTCGAGTGGTGATTACACACATATATTTAAAAGGTTTAACACTGATAGATATCAAAGCTGAGTTGGATGAAGTTCATGGCATGTCTGCTCCTGTGTATGCAACTGTTTATAATTGGGTATATGAGTTTAAACGTGGCCGTATATCTACAAAAGATAAACATCGTTCGGGGCGTCCAGTGGAAGTGACTACTCCCGAAATGATTGACAAATTCCACGACATGGTTTTAAGTGATCGACGAATCAAAGTGCGCGAAATAGTTGAGGCCACATACTTATTACAGGGTACAGTGTTTTCAATTTTGCACTAAAAATTGGGTGTGAAAAATTTTTGGCAAGATGGGTGCCCACGTTTACTCTCAGTGGAGAATAAAGGCAATCGTGTGGTCGACTTCGAATCTGTTTTGGTGATTTTAAGTGAATAATGATTTTTTTAATAAATGAAACGTGGATACACTACTACACTCCAGAGACAATGGACTCCAGGACAACGGAAAAATCAAAACAGAACAGCTCCGAAGAAGGCGAAGAAGAAAAAGACTGTGGCTTATGGCCACAGTTCTTTTGGGATGCACGGGAACTAATCTTCACCGATTATTTGAAAAAAGGAAAAACAATAACTGGAGAGTATTATGTACCGATTGAACGAAGAAATCAAGAAAAATCGTCCTCATTTGAAAAAGAAATTTTACGGATTTTACGGATTTACCGCCCAGTGACTTTTTTTTATTTCCGAACTTAAAAAAATCGCTCAGAGGATAACGGTTCACATCGAAATAGGAGGTTATCGCCCAAACAGATGCCTATTTTGGGGGCATTCCAAAATCTCACTGTTTAGACGGCTTAAAAAAGTTGGAGATACCCTTGAAAAAGTGTGTAGAGCTAAAAGGAGATTATGTTGAAGATTAAAAAAAAATCTTAAAATAATTTGTTTTTCTATCTTTTTCTAAGGACATATTGAACGGTTCTCGTTTGAATTAGTTAATACACAAATTCATAAAAGTACTATTACCTTGATTCAAGAAATTCGTTAATGCGCGTTTTGAACGAGTAAGTAGTCCAGTTAACGAAGCATTTAAATCGAAATTTGAGATAAAAGGCTGACTTTTTGATATAAGTTTGTTTGAGACATACTATAACTATGCATACAAGTAAATCTGTTACCAACCCCCGGCGAGGGTTGGAAAAAAAATAACAAAATGTTTCTTCAAAATAATTCAAGAAGTATAAGAGTTAGGAAAAAAAGTTTCAAACAAAAGTTATAGAGCATAAAATTCGCGTATGCTCACGACAAAGATCGAATAATATATCATCTGTTGTTCTACTCATCGCAGCAGAGTTTTCGACTGCGTGGGTGTGTCCCATATATCCCATCGTTTTTTATGATATATATATATATATATATATATATATATATATATATATATATATATATATATATATATTAATTTTCTTTATTTTAAAATCAAGAGTTAGAAAATTAAATATTACCAGGTAATAACAACAAAATAAAATAATATAAAATAACGTACAAGCACAAGTAATATAAGCAAATTATTGTCCAGTGATAAAAGACAATTTCTATATTTACTTTTTAAGGCCACCATAGACGAGAAGCTTTTTTGGCATAAGTAAGAAGTAGCGAAGGGGCTCAATGTTTTCAAAGCTTCCATTACTAGGCTTCCGTATTCACATAGTCGTGTAAGCCAAAATCAAAATTCTATTTGTAGAGTTTTGTCGGCAAATATTTCAATAAGTTGGTTGTGAATCTCAATAGGTAATTCAGCAGCTGCAACAACATTTTCATCAAACGGATTGAGACCCTAACTTTTCGACAAAGCTCCGTTGGTATCTGGAAAATATTCCAGTAACTGAATTTTCAATTCGCTTAAATGCTTTTCCATGCTCTCCAACACGCGATCAATAACGGAGTTTTCTAAATCCATATTTTATATTATTAATATAATATAATCCGAAGTTAAATCCAAATATCAAGCTTCTTCATGGAGGCATTTTGGTTTTTGTTATGGCCTTGTAAACTCGTATTCATGTCATTCAAATGTGAGAATATATCACTCAAGGAAGCCAAATGTAATAAAGTTTCTCCATCTTGTAAGAAATGAGCTATTTATATCTGTAAAAAAGATTTTCAATTCATCTCGCAATTAGAACTCGCCTCGTTAGAACGTTTCCTCGCGACAACCACCTAACTTCACTATGGAAAAGCAGTTCATTTCCATGCTGTGCATTTCTTCGCACAATGTGGAAAGCAATATAGTCTGCGACTGTCGACGGAATATTTTGTAAATTATCTAGGATCTTTTTTGTAGCAAGTGCATTTTAGAAGAAAACAGTGCGTCCATTCCATATGTGGTATAATGTCTTTTAATTTTACTATCACACCAGTGTTCTTCCCCGTTATCGTTTTCGCGCCACACCTACCGCAATGTATTTATTAAAGTCCAAGTTTTCGTTTTTAACTTTAAACTTAAGTTAAAGAAAAACTTTAGTCCTTCGCCACCTGCACGACCAGGGATTCATTTGAAAAATAGCATATTCTCTTTAATGGATCTCTCACATTAATATCGGACAAAACACAAAAATTGCGCCAAGTTCGACACGTCTGTTGACTTGTCGAACTGAATAGCAAAAATGTCGATTAATTTGATTCAATTATTTGATCATGAAGATCATTGGCCTTTTCATTTATACGTCTCGTATGAATGAAGGGGCCCACAACACTAAGTCATTTGAAAGTGGTATAGTTTTCAACTTTTTTGCTTCTTCCGAACTTCATCACATCACATCATCACATTGACTGTATTAATGGCAGCCGGTAAAATGAGCTTTTCCGCAATCGTGTAGGGCTCAGACTCCCTAGCCCCTTTTAATGCCACTAAATATGATGCTTGAAGTACTGCGGTCTCATTACTGCTTGATTTGTTGATAGCAATTTGTTCATTTTTTAAGATGAATGATTTACGTTCGAAAAATTGAAATAATTTGTTTTGTAAAGAGGGGTGTTTTCTTGCAGATGCCGGACTAATCTTGAAGGCTTCATACTTTCCAGGGGGCATATTTTATGTTTGAAGTACCAGGTTCAAAAAAAGTTCTATGATGACAATCTTTCTTACTGTAATGTTCTTTTGTTGCCCTACTGTCGTACTGTCATAAAATTATGTTGAAATACACCCTCTACGGTTTTGCGGTAATTTCTACATTGTCCAGTCCAAAGTCAGACACAAATAATTTCAATTATCTCATGATATAAAGGAGAAGCAGAGACTTGAAAATGGGACGTGCTAAGCCATTTCTGTGAAAAGATGTTTTAATAACTACCTAAATGCAACGCAAAAAGAGCATTCTTACCAATGTCACAAAAATAATGTCGACCTGTGTAATATAAACATAAACTTAAACTAGGACACAAAATGTATTTATTTTCATAAAATAATTTCCAAAATATATAATTAGAGAATTACAAATAACAGCTTAATTAATAGTTTGTATAAGTTTATATAAAAAAAAACGAATATAATTTGAGACCTTTTTTTTATCGATTTTTAGAGAATAGAAATATGGATCAAGATATTGTATGCAGTATTTGTGATTCAGCGTTGTACAATGACAGTGACAGTGTTATCGACGTAAAAAAAAGGATTAAAAACATTAATCGAAAGAAGTATAAAAAAAATGATAACAAGTGTAAGTTATGGTACAGGAAATCTGTGGTAACTTTTCATGTAAATTGTAGAAAGCGGTATGGCGTGTCTTCAATTAGAACATCTGCAAAAGAATTGAATTTAGTGCCATCGACATCACAATTTTGTTCTTTTTCTCCATCTTCTTCGGCGCCATCATCACCACCACCGCCAACCATTGAGGCAAATGTGGAATTTGATTTTAGTAATTTTTGTTTTATATGTGTAATGCCACTGGATCGTAAACATAAACGTGTGCATAGTATTACAAATAAGTACATAGACCAATTAATAGATGTAACCAGAAGAAAAAATTATGAACTTAGTACCACTGTACTTAATCGGATATTAAATGTATCTTTAGTTAATTGTAGAGCAGCTTATCATGGCAAATGTTATCTAATTTTAAATACAATTGAAAAAGAACCACAAGCATCAACTTTGAAGCAAGAGGCCGCAAATAAATTTAAAGATGTCTGTGAATACATTGAAGAAAGTGGTCAATGTCAATTCCATCTGAAAGAATTGAAAGATATTATGGCAGACAATTCTTTGAGTAATTATGTTTTGTTTCGGATGTTGAAAGATAGATATAAACAAGATGTTTTTATATCTCACCGTCGTGGAAAAGAGCCTATCTACTATAAAATATTTGACATTGCTAAAATTTGTAGTGATTGGTTTACTGGTGAAGATTGTGATTCTATAGAAAATTTTCAAAAACAAACTATTTTACAAATGCTGCTGACATACTACGTAAAGAAATCTTAAAATTCGATTACAATGACGAATCGTACCCACTTCCATCAAATTTCCTTGATAATGTTATTTCATCAGTTCCACCACTATTAATTTATTTTCTCACTGATTTAGTGCGCAAAAGTACTGCAGAACAATATAGTGAAAATTTCGTCGTGCGTGATTCCATTGCTCATTCCGTCGTAAGTTGTTCGCGTCCAAAGAAATTTATATCGTCACTGCAGTTAGCAGTTGGAAGTTACGTTCATAGAAAAACATGCTCAAAATTAATCATTAATCTTTTAAATACATTGGGTGTTTGTTCCTCATATCATAATATTCAGCTGTATGAAGCATCTAGTGTGATGAATCCTCCAGTTTTAAAAGAAAATACTGATAAGCCATTTGTACAGTTCGTGTTTGACCACACAGACCATAATGCAAAAACATTGGATGGAAAAGAAACTTTCCATTGTCTCCAAAGGTAATACTAAAAAATACAGGAAGATGCCAAGCCCCCAAGGATTAGTATCAAAACACGTAATTCCACAAGTACCATATGGAACTTGTGGATAACTCTAAAACTTTACAATCAGTTCAATTTATTTCAATAGAAGGTCTTCATCTGGGGAATCCACCGCTATTACCATCATCATATTCAGCGTATTTGTCGGCCAAGTTCCTGGATATTGATAAAATACCATCATGGAAAGGTTATATGGAAGTTTTATTATTTGCAGTTCCATATTCTCAGTCAAGAGTCGTTTGCTTACCATTCATTAATGGACCACCGTCAAATCTGACAACATTAAATAGTTCATTGTACTATTCAGCGGAGAAAGCTCGCTATTATGGCCGAAAGACATGTTTTGTTACGTATGATCAGCCATTATATGCTAAAGCTCTTTCTATTATTGCAGAATCCCAGTGTGATGAGCTGAAAAATGTTGTTGTTCGTTTAGGCGGCTTCCGCTTACTCATGTCGTATCTTGGAGCAATTGGATACATTATGTCTGAGAGTGGACTTGAAGATTTATGGACAACTGTTTATGCAGCTGATTCTGTTAAAAAAAATGTTGACAGACCATGCTTACGCCAGGGCATTACGAGCATATATAATGTCCTTTACAGCACTTGGTGATTTGTAAAAGTTTGAAACTCTCTGTTGAATTTAAAAATTTCATCAAAGACTTCTTTAGCAAATGGGATTCAGAACCTCCACTGCTTGCGTATTGTGATGAACAACCACTCATAATGGATATGTGTGAAAATTTTCGAAATAAAATAGAAACGCTGGAAAATAATGGACCAACCGCCAAACTGTGGGTCCAATATTTCAAAAGTATAGTCATTGCTTTGCAATTCCTCGAGGCTGAACGATTGGGTAATTGGGAGCTGCATCTACAATATGTGAAACAAATGTTACCATATTTTCATGCAGCTGGTCATTACCCATATGCAAAATACGCCCAGATTTACTTGCAGACAATGGCTAACTTGGAATTGGTTATGGATCCAGTTGAATTCGATGAATTCACTAAAGAAGGTTATTTTACTATACGCAAATCCGATAAAGCATGGGCTGGAGTTTGGTCGGATATGACCATAGAGCAGACGTTGAATCGCTTTTTCGGTACCGACTTGAAACATGGCAGAGGTGTGACTCCCAGTGTTGTCACGAGGTATTTGATGGCAATGTTATCAGCGTTATCAATAATGGAATGTTTAGAAGAATATTGTAATATTATCTCTAGTAATGCATGCTAGTAATGCATGCTCTAATAACATGTGGATATGTTTAAAAGTAGAATGAGCAAAAATGACACTGGTGTTAAGAAGTTTCTTTCCTGGCTTAACGAACGGAATCCGTTTGAAGTCCGAACGTCATTGATGTCATTGTCAACTGGTATAATTGGTGGACCAACAATAAATTGTCATATGGCAGTAGAAGTTGGACAAAAGAATATGGCATCAATGATTGGTAAAAATGCTGAAAACATCTCATTGTCTAACGCATTCAAAGTTAATACACTTTCAGCTGCTAAATATGGTATGCATATTGGTGGTGATTTCATTGCTGTTGATACATTTTTATTAATTCAGCGCATATCAACATTCTTTCATGCTGATGCTGAACTTACACGGAACGCATTAAAATATGAATTGTCGCCATTCCCTCTTAGTTTATTTGATGAGCATGGGTTAATGAGAAAGACTGCTAAGTCTGAATTATATAATATTTTTCAACCATTCATTCAATCACAGTCAGTAATATCTGGTTCTATTTTTGTAATTGATGGAGGCTGGATATTGCATCATGTAGTTTGGCAGCATGGAAAAAAATATTCGGATATTTGCCATGTTTATTACTCATATATAATAAAACACTTCGGATCTGATGCTACGGTCATATTCGATGGATACTCTAGAGATACAATGGGAATTAAGTCTTATGAAAGATATCGTAGGAAAGAAAAATGTGTAGCGCAGATGTTGATATTTCTGAAGATAAGCTTGTGACATTAACCCAAACAAAATTTCTGTCAAATATTGTCAATAAAAAGAAATTTGTAGATTTATTGAGCAACTACTTAACAAAACGTAATATCAAGACCAACATTGCTCTGGAGGATGCAGATCTTCTGATTGTGCAAACAGCAATCGATTGCAAGAAAATTGATGGCAAAAAAACAGTGACGATAGTTGGAAATGATATAGATTTATTAATCTTCTTGATCTCTCTTGCATGTGATATTGATATAATTTATTTCTACAAAATATCATCCGGAAAACAAGCAAATGTTATATATTCCACTGAATATGATCGCAATTTAAAACCATTCTTGCTGTTTGCACATACTTTTGCCGGCTGCGATACAACGATCGCTATTTTTAAAAAAGGCAAAAAAAGTATTATATCCCCACTGAAAAAAAATTTACAGTTAGAAGAATTGATATCTATATTTTACCGACCAAATTGCTCTATTAATGAATTGTACGAAGTTGCTGAGATGACGATGTTACATTTGTACGGCCAGAGTAATAAAAAAAAACTAACTATTGGTGGCTTAAGATATAATATATTTACATCATCTGCTGCAGCTTTTAAAAAAGAAGTCGTATTGGCTTCTTTACCACCTACGGAATCAGCTTTACGCGAACATACGAAGCGGGTTTACTATCAGATACAACAATGGTTGGGTCATGACTTAAATCCAAATGAATGGAGCTGGAGAAGTACACAATTTATGATGCTACCAATTATGTCAACTGCGGAGCCAGCACCTAACGAACTGATAGAAAAAGTAAGAAAATATTTTTTTGCGATTTTTAATCCTTCATTGTTCTATTATCAATTATATATTTATGTTTTTAAAGGTACTTTGTGCATGGAGGGCAAATTGCGCATCATCAAGATGCAGTTGCAAGAAAAGTGGCTTGAAATGTAACCAATTTTGTAAAAGCTGCCTCGGTCAAAGCTGCGATAATGCGTGCAGAACACGTATAGCTAGTGAAGAAGAAGATAGTGATGATGAAGAAGAAGAAGACAAAGGCGAAGAAGAAGAAGACTGGGAAGAAGAAGACGGAGAAGAAGAAGAAAACAGTGCTGACAAAACGGAGTACGAAGAAGATGAAAATATGGCTAATACAGAAATGCAAAAAGTAGAAGTGGACTTTCATAACTTTTAAAATGTTATAAAAACTTAAAAAATGACGTTTCATAATGTGCTTTTAAGTGTAATTTGTCTTGAGACATTTGTAAACGTTCTGAATCTATGATATTAAAATAACATTATTTTGTTATTTTGACTTTTGACGTGGATTATCTCAATAACAGTGCATCGATCAACTCACTTCGACTTTTGGCGATAAAGCACCATTTAAAACAACTTTATATTACTGGTTTAGTTAATTCAATCGTGGCCAACGTACAACATCGTCATGTAACATACCGTGAGCCTGAAGTATTCCTGGGCAGTAATATGACAAGCATGATTTTACATGAACACTTAGCCGTGAAAAAGATTTGTGCGCGTTAAATTCCGCATAATTTGACAATCAAAAATAGGCTCGTGTTGATTGGTTTAAAAAAATGCTCAAAAAATACAATCGTGGTGCGTCAAAAGCCGTGTGTAACATCTAAACAGGTGACGAATCTTGGATCTATGCGTATGAACCCGAAAGTAAACAGGAGTCACCTGTATAGGTCTTTCAAAATGAGCCAAACCCAATAAAAAATGTTCGCGCAAGAAGCACTTCGTAGCAAATGGTCGCCTATTTTTTGGGATAAATGTGGCTACAGAGACACTAGAGAATCGTAGAAAGGTTAATTCTGAATAATACACAGCTATTTGTTTGCCCGAGGTCTTTGAAGAAATAACAAAAAACAACCAGCGCCGCAGAATCATTCTTCACAGTGACGAGGTGAGCTTTCACACATCAGACCGAACAACTCAATATTTAACCGGTCAAAACATCGACTTGATGGGTCATCCGCCGGACAGTCCTGATTTGGCACTCAATGATTTCTTTTTGTTCCCGTCCGTGAAATATAAACTACGTGGTCATGGATTTTCGATGCCAGCGCTACGAAAATTGGTTCAAACGTATACAAAAGTGTATCGATCGTCGCGAAGAATATTTTGAAAAACAATAAAACAATTTTCAATGATAAATATTTGTTTTTATGTATAATTCCGGATTCATAAAGAACAACCCTCATATAACATCCGAAATTGCTTATAACCAAATTGTACTATACATATATATGTGTCGTTGTCAACTCTACTGCAATGAGTAAGACAATAGCGAACATAATGTTCTATCCTTCTCTTGAGCATTCGCGTTTTCAAAGACGTTATTGTAATGAGTGGGACAATAGCGAATATAATTTTCTATCTTCGTCGTAAGCAGTGGTGTAGGATGTAAATAAAATTCAGCAAATGATTGAATGAATTAATGAATTTCTACCTGAAAATTAAAGGTATAAATAAATTTCAAAAGCTAATTTTCATTATTTAAAATAATGAATGGAATAGTATAGAAACTACGATTTTTTATCGTTATTTAGTTATTAAAATTGACAATTTGGAAATTTAAATTAAAATTCAAAAAAAAATTGTTTCTCTGAAAAGAAAGTTTATATTTTTTAGAGTAGATTCAGAAAAAAATGTTTTAAATTCATTAATTTTTCCGCTTGTTATGATTTTTAAAAATTGTTGTTTCATCCCTTAACTTACAGCCTCCCTAACTCTGTTAATTTTGATAGTAGCAAAACAAGTTGTAAAACCATTTTATGCCATATAAATTTTATTTGAAACTTTTTTCCTAACCCTTTTATTTCTTGAATTATTTTAAGAATACCCTTTGTTATTTTTTTTTTCAACCCTCGCCGGAGGTTGGTAACAGATTTACCTTCATGCATAGTTATAGAATGCTTCAAAGAAACTTATGTCAAAAAGTCAGCCTTTTATCTCAAAATTTCGATTTAAATCCTTCGTTAACTGGACTAAAGTGAGGAGATATATTAGATCTTCAATTTAGACCACATTTTAAGATTTATTTATAAAAAAAGTAATATAAACTTGTCCTTTGAAGTAATGTGCCTCACTTGTTATATATTTTTACCATCATTTAAGCAGTTGTTAACTCCCAGATAAGAGAAAAATCGTTGTTTTAACATGAAAAAGTAATTGAAGGTTTTTTCAAATATCGGGTAATTTTTGAGTGCCAAGTCTAGAGAATTACGCAAGGTGCAGTGCGAAATTTTCAAGCCTAACTCGGTATTTGTTTTCAGTGTCATTTTTGTTGTATGTAGCTGTGCGTTGTTTTAAAGCAAAATGCTTTCTTTTTTCCCTTACCAATATGACTATTTTTAACTCCAGTACGCCATGACCATGAATAAGTTGCTATTGATAACATTCAGCAGTGACTATTTTACCACTTTAGAGGAGCTGTTTACCATCCAGCTGATTTCATCATATACGCAGCAATACCTTTTTGGCATGGATATTTGATTTTGCAATATTGGTTGATATGTAATCACGATTTTGGCTTCTATGGATTGTTAACCTTTCCGTTGTCGTGCACGATGTGGGCGCATCGGTAAAATACTGATTTTTTAAATAATCGGGTAAACTCGTGAGTCTTCATCTGTGTACCTTTCGCAGAGGTTCTCGTCTACACATTGCCGCAGTTGCTTTTTGTCTGAGCATTGTCACATGAGTTACAGACGCAAACACGGTGTCTCAGACCGGGTGCGACTGCTAACGCTATGAAATTTCTGTTATACGTGATTTGTCTTGTTATCTGAAAAGTATATTTTTTAGTACGTATTTATCTATTATTATTCTAGATTTATATAATTATCAATTAATATTTTGATATGGACTACGATAAAGAGCAAGAAAGGTTATTGAGACTCTTAGTAGAAGTACCTAGTGCAGATGAATATGACGACGAGAAGGAATCAGGGGAAGAGGATAATGTTGGGGAAAGATCTGAAGATAGCGACACAGAACAAGAATTTGATAAAAAGGAAGATGGAGAAATAAATGAAACTGGACCATATTTTATGAGAAGGTATAATAGAACAAAATGGAGCAAACATTGTCCTTCCAAAAATGTAAGAACTAGGAAAGAAAATTTAACATTTCACTTACCTGGTCCCAAAGACTACATTAAAGAAAAAACTTCTGTTAAAATATGGGAAAACTTTTTTGAAAACGAAATTATAAACAGCATCGTGAATTTTACAGCGTGGTGAATTAACATTAAAATAGAAACCGAAACAGTGAATTTCAGTCGCAGCGGGAACATCCAACAACTATTGATACATATCCATTGAACATATCCAACATGCATGCTATGTGTGAGAATAAAACCAAAGAATTTTCTGATGAAAAATAGGTTACTTTATGTATAGGGAAAATGTATTTCTTTTGGTTAAAGTTTTATGAGCGTTTTTTATTTTTCAAATATATAGATAGGGTGAGCCATTATTTTGGTTATTTTTTGTCGATGAGAAAATTATATTTTTTTAATAAATATTTTGAAAATACGTCAGATATATTAATTCCAGTGGTGGTCCGTGAGGGAGGGCGTTGGGGCACCGCTCCTCCAGCATTTATCACAGTAAACAATTTTTAGAGTAAAACAACATATTTTATTTCCGTTCACCTCCTGTATAGGGTTTCAATAGCACGAAAAGTAAGGAGGAAAGGGAAAGCAAAAAAAATATTCAGCAACACTATTTTCTTCTACGCCCCCCACTTTAAAAACTCACGAGCCGTCATTGATTAATTCTATATATAATTTTGAGTGGCTCTCGAAATTATACTCAATTTTTAATTTTTGTATTTGTATACGTATTATTTTTAAACTGGTATCTAAGACCGTGTGCGCCCAGTAGTTTAATTTAATTTCAAGCTATCACTGAAGGGTTAAAGAGGTGTCACTTTTTGTCACAGGTTATAATCCTATGCAAGAGCAAAGACCCAACATCAAAGCGTCTATACTTAATGTCAGCTGTGAGCTGATAGAACCGAACCTCATTTCGAATTTTCGGTGCCTGCGGTGTTACTCCGAGCTCTAGCAGTGTGCAACAAGAATATTCTTCCAGCAGTGCTTCCAGACAGATTCTTCAGAGTAAACGAGTAAACAAGAAGAAACACACACAGACTTGTGAAGAAAGACTCCAAGAAATTCGAGCAGGAGTGCCACAAAGAAGCATCCTAGGTCTACACAAGTGACATTCCACAATTAGAACAAGATACAATAGCAGGCGATATATTTGCAGACGATACTGCTATCCTAGCGGTAAGTAAAGTTCATGAAGAAGCTGAAAATAAACTCCAAACCAAATAAACAGTTGGGTCAAAAGATGACGTATCAAACTAAACAAGACCAAGTCAGTACTCATCACTTTCACAAATAAAAGAAAACAAGTGATTTCAGCTCATATAAGTAATGCCTAGATCTCCTATGTAAACTCGGCAAAATATCTAGGTATCACATTAAACGCAAAACTTCATTTTAAAGTTCATGTCAAAAAGAAAAGAGGAGAGCTTGATATAAAGTACAAGAAAATATATTGGCTACTTGGCAGACACTCCAATCTGTTTACCTATAACCAAAACTATAATATATAAACAAATCCTCAAACTGGTGTAGACCTATGGCATACAGATCTGGGATTGTGCCACCAAGAGTAATAATCCAGTTATCAAGAGGTTCTAGAACAAAGTACTGAGGAACATTGTCAATGCGCCATGGTACATCAGAAATAGTGATCTCCATCGAGACTTTCGAGATGGACACTATTGACCAGACTTTTACGAAATTCGCACAGAGTCGCGAACAAAGGCTCTATCAATACGTGAACGTTGAGGCAATCCAGCTCCTCGACAACACCAATCTAACAAGAAAACTCAAGAGAGTGAAGCCTTTCGAGTTAGCTAAGTGATTGTGCTTGCAAAGCAGAGTACAGTGCGGTTATGCGTTATACATTACTTTAGTGTAAATAAGTTATTAGACTCTAAGGTATACTAGTGAGTAAGACCTTAGATTTAAGTTTTCGAAGTAACAATTTAAGTTAGAATAGAATTACTTATTGATCTACATTAGATTAGATATCAGTAATATCATTAAATGTCCTTCGGGGTGTTTATTTAATGAAAAAAGCCGTGCTCCCAATTCTTCATTTTCCACTTTTTTGGCTGCCCCGGACGTTCCACATCATAATCTTTCTAGTTTGGAATAGCTGGAATGACTTCTTACAAATACTAAACGAAACAATATTATCAACCAACAAAGACGCATATATCATGAGCTTCGATATAATTTTTGTTGTAATTAGAAGAAACACTATATTCATTTTTATCATTTTCGTTCGCTTTAGTTTCGTTCATTCCTTAACAGTTTTTGAAGAAAATTGTTAGTTCCAGGAATCACTATTATTTTTAGCCTCTTTATAGTATTTCTGGTTTCTTGTCTTCTTAATAAGCATATTTCCCTTTTATCTTCTATGTTTAATTTTAATTTTGTATTATTAATTAAAAATGTAATCAACACCTTCTCGTTTTATTCTGCGTATCTAATTATTCTAGTTCTTACAGTTTTTAATAGCTTGTGTACACTTGTCATCGAACTATTCTGACTTTATTGGTATACGTTATGCTTTCCGGATAGTTTCCATTGCGTTGTGTCATTTATTGAAATTGTATATGTTTCCCAGTATTCTTCTATGTTCTGGCAGTTTAATTCGGTTTCTACTCCAAAACCCAACTACCTCCAAACTACCAAACTCTTAAACTTTTTCTTCTATCTACTTTTTCCTTTTTTTACATTAAAGTTCTTATTTATACCTGAAATGTATAATGGTCAGTCTTTCACCGGTTAATCCATCATCGGTTTCTCCCATCAAGTGTGGTGGGTAAATTACCACATAAGAAATTTGATTGATATTACTTTCATTCACAGATTTCCAATATATGGATTCATGGATATTCTAATGGTTAGAATATGTGCTGAATATGACCATGATTAGTAAAGCCGCCAGATGAATTATTCCAATTTCATTATCTTGGGAATCCTTGTGAAAGCTACATATGGTTGAGAATATCTTAAACCTTAATCCATGTATAGCAATGAACAAATATTTATGTTAAAAAATATTATATTTACATTGAACACATTATTTACTATTACTAAACTATTTTTTATCAAATTTTAACTGAGGAAAAGCAAGCGAAAAAGGAATACGTCATGAGCCATTCAAATTATTAAATTCGAAGAGATTTACCACTAAAGACCAAATCACTGTTTTATCCTCTCGACGCGCGTTTCGCTTACCATGCTAGCATCATCAATAGATGAGTCAACCTAATTCTAAAACTAAACTATGTTTTGTCTGTATAATAACCGCACCTAATGACGCGTGTTGAAATTATGAACTATAAAGTTAACCAAGTGTTAAAATAATTATTCAAAAGTTGACTAATTGAAAAGGGGTTGTTTATGCCAGTTCATGGTTTCCTTACATTTTACCATTTGAATGCTTTCATATGCACCCAGAACGTAATTATTATTGACACTTAACATGTCTTAAATTACTAATTATTATGGTCATTAGGTCATTATTATTATGGTCAGTAATTATTATGGTCATTTAGAAAGGTATAAAACAATTTTTACTTTGTTATCTATCACTTCAAAGTAACAAATTGTTTTATTTCTTTTTAAAAAATGAACTATCAAAAAGGAACTTATGATATATCATAAGTTATATATCAAAAAGGAACTATAATTTATCTTTTAGATTTCTCAAGACTTCTTTTGAGTTATTATATGGTTTGTAGTTATTGTAGTTTGTATAATATATTAAAACATGTAAATTTGCACATTACTATATATGGATTACTATTTAGGATATTTTTATATGCTGCAATGTGATAATAGTCATATTAACGATGTAATAGACCTAAATGAATCCCATTACCATGTATATGATAATAATAAATAAAAAATAATGTTTATTAAATATTGAAAAACTCATCTGAAAGGCCAAGTTGCTTAGCAACTAAATACATATGAGTATGTTAATAAAATAAATTACAGAAAAATCTTCATATCATTTTTATACAATTAAAAGTTACCCAAGCTTAACACTGAATTATATCAAATTAGCAATGCAAAAATAAACAACCAAAAGTGAACAAAATAAGAAAATTACTGTCTTTTCCAGACACCTGCAGTTTATTCGAATTAAATTTAACTTGTTCGTCAAAATTATGATGCATAAAAAAAATCCTAAAACTTCTGTGAAAGAAAAACAAACTAACAGTCCATTAGGACAAGCTGCTCAAGCAGCTGCTGTATAGACTTATGGCACAAATCAAAACTAAAGCTTTATTAATACTAACATTAATTCTATTTCTTGATTTTTTGAATATATTATATTTATTCATTAATTATGATTTATATATTTATAGTTTATTCTTATATCATCCAGTATTTTGAGTTAGTTAATAGTATTAATTAGTTATTCAACAAATATTATTTAACACTTGTTGATATTTAGCATTAACTAGATAATGCCGTCATCTAATGTATCATACATTTTAATACATTTCTATCCCCCTTCAATTCGCTGATATGGAGTTTTTTTAATTGTTGCTGCTTTGTAAATATAGTGTTTTTGATGCTAGGTCGATTTGCGTTACAAAAAAGTGTTATATATTTCACATATCTAAAGTTTTGGTGTTTGGTTTTGTGGAATTGTAAGAAGTACTTTTGGATGACTTGCCATCATATCCACGAAATATTGATGCTAATTGATAATGAGCGGCATATAATAACTTGGGATATCGCAGAAACCCTTGAAATCAACCAGTTAACAGAGTCAAGGCGATTACGTCAACTTGGAATGGTTAGCAGGCTAGAATTGTTAGCGTATTCGTGTGTGCCACAAAGTTAACGGAGAAAAATTTGATAGATCAAATTTCCGCGGGCGATTCTCTATTGAAGCGTAACAAAATCGATTGATTTTTAAAGCGGATAGTTACACGTGATGAAAAATAGATTGTGTGTAATAATGTTAAGCATAAAAAATCACAATGTAACGCAGATATGTCCCTGTTTACATCCGAAGAAGATCAGGCTACGCATTTGGTGGGACTGAAAGGGAATATTTTATTATGAACTGTTTCTTGAAAATCAGACCAATAGTTCAGAGAAATACTGTTTACAATTAACTGGAGTAAAGCGAGCAATCGACCAGAAACAGTCAGCAGAGAGGATATTGGATTCCATAGAGATAATGCTAGATGACACATGTCGTTCGTCACCTGACACAAACTTTTACATTTTAACTGGGCTGTTTTGGTTGATCTATCGTACTCTCTCGACCTCACACCTTCCACTAGTATTTATTTAAATCGCTTCAATAGCTTAGCAGTAAATATTTCTTTGAAGACCATAACATCATCTTTATCAGCTTTTTTGCTAGAAACCACAGAACTTCTATGAGCGCAGAATTATGCAGCTACTGGAGAGATGGAGAACTGAACGGCACTGACTATATTGATAAAATATATTTTTTAATAAATAAAATGTTTATTCAGCTTTCCTCAAAAAAATGTGCCAAACTTTTACATTAACTCAATACAAGTGCTGCCAGTAAAGACTATCTATCAGATTCAAGCAAATTTGCTCCGTGACACTGATGTTCTCCCATTTATCGTTTTCGTTTTTAACGTATAGTTGAATAAAATATAAAAAAACCAATTATATTCTTTAATTGGCAGATTACTGTCCATCTACAGGCAAAGGAAGAATTTCTGCTTGTATCGACGAGCTAAGATAGAAATTTTGTGAATATATGACGTCGTTACAAACCTGCGCCAGTAACAATATTAGTTCGGACCAATTATATCTCCAAACCATAAACTACACCAAACAAGGTTTGCTTTTTGGTAAAAAGTATACGGTATTTTTGTTTCTTTGTGTATCCGTTTAAATGAAAGAGCCTCATTATTAAATACACCTTCACTTTTTCACGAAAGGTCCATTTTTGTAGCAAAGTTGAATAACTCATACTCGCTGTCCCATACTATACAACGCTATTGTTATAAATGATCACTCTTCAGTTTCTCAAATATCAAAACACTTTCAGCTGTCAAATTAATTCTTAGTTATTAAAAAAACCTTATTTAAAAAGACCCTATATGTGATATGAACTAATAAAGAACGTAAGTGAAACGCAGAGACGGTAAAGTGTTATAAAACATCAGCAAGCATATATTTTTCCGCACAATAATACGGATTAAAAATATTTTACTGGCCTACACATCGACCCGTCTATATATATAATTCGAAACATAATCATTTTGTGAAACATCCCTTCAGAAAACTGTAGTTATTGTTTTCCTTTTCTTTTCCAGAAAAGAAATACAAGGGTTGAAGAAATTGCCATTAGAATATAACTTGATTAAATATTTTCGTATAACCAACCTGGCCATCAAGTACACCAGATTTAACAGTTCCTGACCCTCTCTTTAGTTTTATCATAAAGAGATGTTAAACTTAAAGAGATTTACCACTAAACACTTTTTCTATGCATGTTCTCTACGCATGTTTTGCTAACCATGTTAGCATCATCAGGAGAGGATTCAGTCTAATTCTGAAGTTAAAACTGTGTTCTATTTATATGAAAACTGCATCCAATGAAGCGTATAAAAGTCATGAAACTTGAAGTTAACTAAGCTTTACATTAATAATTCCAAAAGTTGACTGAATGGAAAAATATGATCCTTATCACGGTTTATGGTTTTCTTACATTTTCTTATTTGCATGGGTTGAATATATTTGACTATGCATGGATGTAATTTATTACTCAAACTTTTAACAAGTGTTGAGTTACTAATATTTATATTCCGGCCATGCTGGGGTGCATGTTGGGCGACACAAAATGTCTCATTTCTCTAATGTTTAGTGAGAAATCACAAAAAAATATTTCGTTTTTCTTGGTAAATCTCTTTGAGTTCAGTGTTTCACACCAAAGGTTCCAATACAAGGATTAATAAAGAGCTGTCCTAGGAGCAACTGCGAAAATTAAACTATTATATATGGTTTTTGAAGTAGTTCAGTTGATACAATATGTACATACAACAAGTAGTAAAATGGGTTATTCAAAAACTTGTTATTCATAAGTGAACACATATCCGAATATATTTACCAGGTTCTGATCACTATAAAAATATCTTAGACGGGTAATTTACTTATTTTTTTAACTTCACCTTGGACAATTGATTATACAAAATCGATATGAAAATATACGGTAAGTCCATCATGAGTGTTTCGATGATGACCGTGATCACTTGTGATGAGGATGCGTGCTTATCATCCTTATTGGTATCTTCCTCATAACATACTACAAGGCACGCTTAGAATGTTGCCAAACTAAAAATAAATGAAACCTGGAATAGACCTACATTTGATTTAGTGATGAGTCTAGATTATATATTGATGGTCAAATATTGTAGCCATTGTATTTGAAAGTGTCTGATATAACTACATTTGAATGGAGTGCAAAATCCTCGATTTGTATAGGATAGTAATGGTTGAAGTCTGGAATAATCGATTAAAACTTAAAAAAATTCAATGAATCTTTGACTTTTCAAAAACAACAAAATAAAAGTAAATCCATGGCAATACCATTTCATGCCCAATTAACACGAGGGTTAGATAAGATTTTGAAAAACGTGGACATTAAGGAGTATACAAACTATATAACTAGTTAAGATAAGTCCTGGATAATCTACAGGGGTAATGTTGGGTAAACTAAAAGATGCATATGAACCAGATATAAAGAATATATTACCCACATCAGATATAGAAGAAGTGAGAGTAATTAGCAGTCTATAATCATAATCTAAAAAAAACCGGGATCAATAACCTATTCCATTCAGTACAGTTTCTGTATTAATAATGCAACGCGAGGTTAACTTCACGGTTCATGATTTGTACATGGTTCCTTGGGTACGGTTACCAGATAAATAGAATATAGCTAAGTTTTAGAATAAGATAGAATTATCTCCTGACGATGCAAACCAGGTTAGCGAAACATGCGTCAAAAAGTTAATAGAAAAAGTGATTTGGTGTTTAGTGGTTGCCAGTTAAAGGTTCCAATAGAAGAATTGATATCAAAACAATTTTTGTCTTAATTAAATTTAAGTTTCGCATATTGCAAGGATCATCAAATTATCATACCAGGTGTAGCGGTAGTAATTCTTTTTTTTAAAGAAACGGCGCGGGAAACAAGGGTCGGTTCACAGTGTAATCTCTTGGGTCATTTTGTTGTTACAATAGTATCTTTCAAAACATCATTGATGGTTAAACGATTTCATGTAAGCGTCATATTTTTTTCGTGTGGTAAACATGTCGAGTTTCGATCATTTCTTGTTCAATTAAAAAAAAATACACGAGGGAAAGCCGTCCTATACCTGTAGAAACTTACAGTGGCAATGCCCCAAAGCAAGACGCTGCGTTGGGTGTGACGTGGTTATGGCATGAACGCTTATGGGTGTTGAAAGACAAAGAACGCCCAGATCAACTGAAAAAAATTGAATATGCAGAATTGCAGGCATGGTTGGAAGAAGACGATATGCAAACTCAACAACAAATGACAGATAGTTTTAATTTTGGTCGTCCAACCATTTGTAATGATCTGCATGCCATGGAAAAAATCCAGAAGACAGGAAAAGCCATAAACGGTGTATGAAGCGTTGCGTTCTCGGTATGAAAAGAAGACTTTTTTTGCATTGGATCGTGACTGGACACGAAAAATATTTCGAGAACCCAAAACGGAGAAAATTACAGGTTGATGACCATCACACCCAGGACAACCATCAACATCGACCACAAGATCGAATCACTTTGGAAAAAGATAATGCTGTGCATTTGACGGGATCAGAAAGTTGTCATGTACCACGAACTTCTGAATTCAGATGAAACAGTTAATACCATTTGCTACTGTCAATTAATAATCAATTTGGCCTAGATATGCAAAAGTGATTTTGCAGCACAACAATACACCATTGTCCATATTCATATATATTCATATATCAGAGATACCATTTCTATCCTTAGCTGGGAGCTCTTGCCCTACCCATCACCATCACCAGGCTTGGTGCCCTACCCATCACCAGGCTTGGCCTCTTCCGACTACCACACCTATATCTCACGGGCTTTTAATGAAGTACTTCAACAATTGGGGAGATGTCGAAAAATGGATTGGTGACTGGAACGGGAACTGGACTTGGAACGGCATCCACAAATTGCCAGAGAGATGGTATAAATGTGCATGCAAATGTAACCAAACGTAATACAAAATTAAAATTACTTTACGTGAAAATACTGTTTATAATTTTACCATAAAAAGTTTTAGATTACAATAAAGATTTTAGTAAAAAAAGCGCGATATATTTCATGAGTTTTAAGTCATAACGAACCCAATCATGTACACAAAACAGTAATTTACAATGTATATTTTAAAGCTTGTTAAGCACATAAAAATGTACATTCTCACGAACCGGCCATTTTAAGACAAAACGAGCCGAAAATAAACGCACGACTTCCCATCGGAATTAAGTTACGCAACGCTGAAATAATTTGCATAGTTCGCCTAATTAATCAGCGACAACTCTCACGAGCGAATCCGAAAGAATTTATTCGAATATCCCGCTCAAAAAAATCAATGTCAATGGCCGAATTCAATGTCGGTATTTTTTGTATCACTTTTGTTTCAAAACAAAAGACTAACGACAAAATACCAGAATCACGCATTTCATTTTCTTTTCTCGGTTAGTTGATATTGATATTCACGATCGAGAATTCCAGTGCTTGTTTTGAACTGTATATTTTAGTTTTTCTTAATCCTTGCTTAATTGTTGCAAAATTATAAAACAAAAATAATTGAAGCATGCAAAAATGAGAATTTTATTACGTAATAGTGGCAACATTGTTTCAAGAGGGCGTAGAAACTGGAAGATGGAAGGCGATCCACACTTTCGGGAATAAATCTTTTCCGATAAAGCGCACTTCTGGTTTAGTGGACTTGTGGACAAACATGACTGCAGGATTTCGGCCGATGAAAATCCTCAAGAGATCTTCATCCTTAAAAAGTCACTATTTGGTGCGGTTCTTGGGCTGAAGAAGCGGCAGGACTTAATTTTTCTTAAAGCGATGATGGAAATCGTCTTACTCTTAATGGTGAACGCTGTAGGAATATGCTAATAAAATATACTTGAAGTAATATATCTGGATATAAACAATGTTTTCTTTCTTTGAAGACGCTACAGCTAGTCACACATCTCACTAGACAATCTCCTTCGGTATTAAGCGGTTTATACTTCGCAGCTACAATACACCGGCTGCTGACTTCGCTTTTTGCGTGTCCAAGCGGCCACCACGAATCCAACAACAACAGAGGGGCAATTGCCAAAGTAGTGGGCCCCCATCCCCCGTGGTGTTCATGTTAAATGATCCTCCTTATAGCCGATAATGGGTAACCAATGGTACAACAGACTTCTGTAGCGATTCATTACTAATACAATACAGTGGCGGCTCGTCAGGGGACGCGGGTGAAGCACCGCTTCACCCACAATTTCCGAAACAAAAACTTACATTTTATTTTTTATATAAAACATAATTGGTATAATAATTTATTTAATTACGTATACGTTAATACTTCAGCATTATAATAATTAATGCCAAATTAAACTAAACAGTCAGAAAACTCTACCTCGTATGAGATGCCTGGGAAGCGCAACCAGCACGATCGATAATACCGCTGCCAAATTCCAGATTTGTTTACGGAGGTTGCCATGGTAACGCACGAAGCCGTCTTCTAAATACGTGAGCTAAAAATAGAAAACGGCGCGGCGCGTGGATGCTGCTGCAGCAGGCTTTATTGCACGCATTTCGTTTCCTTAAGAATAAAATTCAGTGAATTTACATCGTATCGCGCCGTGCGGGTGGCTGTTAAAGTTTTTGAAAATGTTTCTATTGTACGATCCGGTGTGCATTTTGCTGGAAACACCATTTTCCAGAGGGAAAAACGATGACAAAAAAGACTTTCTGCATACAGAGGGACCTAACACCAAACCTTTTCTTGAAATAGAAAAACAAGGAAAATCAAAAGACAGAGTTTTCGTTCGAAAGTTTCGCAATCAGTGGTATGCTGATTATAAGTGGTTGTGTGGAAGTGTTTATTTGAACAAACTGTTTTGTATGCCCTGTTTGACAGTAGGTGTAAAATCAAGTGTGTGGAATAAAGATGGTTTTAACAATTTTGGAAACGTAACAAGGAGTTGTAGTAGACATGAAGCTTCTTCAGATCACATTCACTGTGCATTATCGTTTGCCAAATTAAAGAAAAACCTCAGCACAATTGAAGACGCATTGAAGGAAAATTCCAGGTTGTATTTAAAAATGTTCAATGACAATGTGCTTTTAAATAGAAGATTCATGCAGTTACCTATTCGCGCCACTGTTTATTTAGGAAAACAAGAGTTAGCATTTCGAGGGCACAACGAATCTGATTCCTCGAATAATCGGGGGAATTTCAAAGAACTTTTGGACTCTTACATATCAGTGAGCAGTGTGGACATTCAAGAACACTATAAGAAGATAACCCCCATTTTTTCTGCAAATTCAAAAACAATCCAGAACGAATTGATAGACTGTATTTCGGATTACATCGATGAACATGTGGATCGTGAAATAAAAGACAGTGATTTTTTCTCTATTCAAGTCGACGACTCAACGGACATTCTTCAGAAATCTCAGTGCAGCATTATACTTCGATACGTTAATAGTGCGGGAAAGTTAGTTGAGCGGTTTTTGGGCTTCTTTGATGTTAGTATCGACCGAACATCGGATGCTCTTTTTGATTTGTTGACTAAACATATTGAAAAATACGATTTCCGATCAAAATTAGTAGGACAATGCTACGACGGCGCTAGAGTCATGTCAGGATATATAAATGGTCTCCAATCAAAAATAAAAACCGAAGCTCGACAAGCCATTTTTGTACATTGTGCAGCTCACCGTTTCAATTTAGTGCTTCAGCAGAGTTGCAGTACTATACCACAGTGCCGTATTTTTTTCGCAAACGTGAATAGTTTCCCGACTTGTTTTCATCATTCTACAAAGAGAACTCAAGTAGCTGACACAATAATGAAAAAAAGGGTACCCACATCTGTTTCAACCCGTTGGACATCGAATTCTAAGATAGTGAATGTGATTGATAATGAATGGGACGGTTTAAAAACAGTTTTTACTGAAATTAAAAACTTCTTAAATCATCTCAATAATTTTAAATTTGCTCTACTCAGTGCTATTTTTAGTGACATTTTCAAAATGACTGATATTCTGTTTGATGTGTTACAGAAACGTTCACTTAACATTAATCTTTGTATAACACAAGTTAGGAATACTCAACGTCTTTTAAATGGAAAAAGAAATGAGGAAAATTTCCAAAAACTTTTTGATTCAGTCAGTGTAAAAGTGTCAGTACCAACTAATTATCGTGAGGGACGAAAAACTTTAACGACTGAAGAAATCTTTGAAAAATACAAAGTGTTGTATTACGAAATTTTAGATACTATCTCTGGACAAATTGACACACGATTTCAAGACATGGATAAACTTATTTTCGTTACACTCATGGACACAGCACGGTTTGTAGAGTATGCAAAAACCTTTCCTTTAGAGTCAGTGAATAATTTAAAAGCATTTTTTCCCGACCTAATTCCCGATATATCAAGGCTGAAAAATGAATTAACCTTCATTTATAATGATGAAAATTACCACAAAATTCAATTGGATCGAATGTTGGAACTTTTACACGAGAATAGAGATATCTTCAAGGAAGCTTCCAGATTATTATGCCTGACTGTGACGATTCCCTCGACTAGTGTCTCAGTTGAACGTAGTTTTTCCTGTTTGAAAAGAATCAAGACATTTTTACAAAATTCAATGACAGAAAACAGACTAAGTAATTTGGCGAAAATTTCTATTGAAAAAGGACCTTTGAACGAACTTTTAAGTGTGGAACCATTTTATGAGGACATTATTGAAAGATTTGCAGCTTTAAAAGACCGAAGAATTGACCTTACATTTAAAAAATAGAAACATTATGTGCGGTTGCAGATTTTGCAGTGCCCCTACGTTAGTCGCTGTTGAAGTGCGGGTCAGTAAGCTATTTTTTTTTATGTTATTGTTATGTTTTTATACATTTTTGGATTTGCTGCTTATGATATACCTATTATTTTTCGTGCTGCGCTTCACCTCCTATTTAGACCACGAGCCGCCACTGATACAATACTATTTATTCTAATACCAACGCCTATTACCCAGAGATACCTGGGATAAAGTTGGTTGAACACCAGTATTATGGATAATCTTCGTAGAGTGAACCGCTCACCCCAAGTATTCTGGACGGGTAATTTCGAGAAATGGGAATGACAATTGGCTACCAAGATCTTTCGATTTCGCGTCCTGTATTTTTTTGTCTGGTTATCTTAAATATCTGGTTTATAGAACAATTTTTGACCTTAAACGAACCAATCAGGACACTTGAAAATATACATGCAATATGTGTGAAAGAGTAATAGAAAAATTGGTTGTTTGAAGATGCTGTAAAACTTATTTTGATACAAAAGTTCGTTCCATTTTTTAAAAAATCTAGAAAAAAAATATTTACTAACAATTACATTTATTCAATATTGTATGTGCCATTCTGTTCCATGACGTCTGCATATTCCCGCGTTCATAGAAGTTCTGAGGTTTCTGGCTAAAGAACTGATTTAGGTAACTTTTCAAGTCTTCCAAGGGAGTAAAGTACAGTACTCTAAACAAATACTAGTTGAATGGCGCAAGGTTGGAAGAGGACGGTGGATGAATTAAAACATCACAGTCCAGTTGAAAAAGTTTGTTGTCTCGATGGAACCCAATGCGTCTCTGTTTAATTCGCGTAATTCCGAATAGTGTTTTTCCGAATGAATGCTCTCATTTTCAGGTAACAGCTCATAATTAACGATTCTGCTTTTTGCGCTGCTTGAAGGGGCATGCGCGTACTTACGCCACGATCCTTTACGCTTAATATCATTATACATAACCTATCTTTCATCATCTGCAACCATCTGCTTTACAAATGGATCAATTTCGTTGCGCGTCAGTGGAGAATCGAAAGCAGAACTTCGGTATATAAAATTTTTCTGTTAACTCATGCGTCACCAATACATGGATATTGCTACCTATTTCAATTTGACGTAATTGCCTTAACACTGTTGACTGGTTGATTCCTAGAATTTCTTAGATTAAAATTGTTTTCACGAAACTTTCTGAAACTCGGCTTGTGGAATCGTCATCGGTGCCCTCAATCACAGTACATAGCACATTTTTTCTTTTGCATCTGCGAACCATTCGTGCCTTTTCGGAAATAATAAAACATAATATGTCAAAAATGCTGCTTATTTTCTGCCATTTTTAACGTTTAACAAAATTAAAATAAGAAATAAATAACACAATTTTCTTCTCAAGTACTCGCTGAAATTTTTTTTGTCAAACTACATCACAACACTTCGGTTTTCCAATTCAATTGTAATTCTATCTAGTAGAATGTCATCTAGTAAAATCTAAACTACAATATTCTAATCTTTCATAAAAAAAATCTAGCAAATGCAGACTGTTACTGCACTGGGTAGCTATTTTATAGATCTATCGACACGATTCCGGAAATGAATTGTCATTAGTATTGGAAGCTGCAATGGAGGATTTGGAATTTAGGTTAATAATTACATTAAGCTGGAACAATTTCAAATATTTATTTTTTGAATTTTAAAAGCAGTTTAACAAAAATGAACCTTTATATTTTATTCTCCATTATACCTCTGATTATACTTTTTCTTTTTTCATCTTATTTATAATCGTAAAGTTCGGGGTCAATGCATTAAATATTCGATTTTCAGGCAGCTTATAACAAACATTACGATTTTATGTAGTTATACCCGAAAAATAACTCCATTAAACAAAATGAGCAAGACAATGTAAATTGAACACGAATGCGTTACCGGTAGGCATTTATAGTTTTATTTACAAAGTTAAGATATCATTTCTTAAAATAACTATTGCAAATATAAGCTTAATTTGGTTTAATAAACGGGTTAAGTAGCAAGTCAGATACTTTAAAAATGAAATATTGTTTTTTCGATTGAAAATCTATCTATTTTTTAACGTAGTCTGTTATTAGATCGATACTTTTCGTTCAGTGATTTTCCAACTTTTTATGCCTTCCAAAAAATATAACTTGTCAAACTCTGCAACATAATCCTGTGTTTCGGCGATGATCTTTTCATTTGCTGAGAATTTATTCCAGCCAGTCATGTCTTTATGTCTGAGGGAAAAAATATGTCGGAGTGGGCTAAGTCCGAAAAATAGGGTGGATATGGTATGAATATGTCGCGTAAATTGACCAATATCGCTGTATACAAAAAAAATAGTCAACACACGACATTCGCTTTTTCTATAATAGCAAAAATAGCGAAAAAGCTTATTTGCTTTCGAAGGCTAACAAAAGAAACTAAATGTTATATAGGCTTGAAATTTATAGATTATTATTAAAAAAGCTATTTTTCAAAAATGTATCAATCCGTCATAGTCATCAATTAAAAAAGTATCTGATTTCTTACTGTATCCTCGTAAAAGATATTTTTTCTGAGAATATATTCATTTATTCTTTGACGTAATATTCTTTTTGCTCAGTAAACTTACCGATTTTCAACATTTCTATTTATTTCTTATTTCGCATTTTATCCATCACTTTAAAATATTACTTAAGTCATTTATAACTTAATCATTCGATGCAAATCTCTTATCCTGCAAGTTTTTTTTTAAGTGCAGAAGCAGAAAGTAGTTGCTGCAAACTAAATCAAGATAATAAGGTTGACGATTACCATTCAGACCATAATTAATAAAATTTTGTCACCAGCCAATCAGTGACTATATTTACGTCAAATGTGGCCAATTTTATCTAATTGCAACATTCGGTTTATCCAATAATGCAGAATAACATTCAACTCAAACTCATTCAACCACACACCAAATCAAATTTTTGAAACTTAAATTTGTTAAAATAGGTAAATAACTTTCAATTCAAACAGATTTACTACCAAACACCAAATACATTGTTTTAAACTTATCGACATGCGTTTCACTAATAACGTTAGAGTAATCAGGGGATTAAATATGTTAGAGTCACTAGGGATTCAATCTAATTCTAAAACTAAACTATGTTCTATTTAATTTGACAACAGTAATAAATGAAGCGCTCCGAAGAATTTTTGCTGCTGTGAATGACAATGGAATTTGGACAATCAAGTATTACTTCGAACTCAAACAATCGTACAAGTATCTGGATATTGTAAACTATGTGAGGATTCAGCGACTCAGATGTAGCGGCAATGCCAGAAAACCGAATACCAAGGAAAATCATGGAGGGGCGTATAAGAGTAGGAGAAAAGGAGGTAGATCAAAGAAAAGATGGCAGGACGATGTAAAAAGAGATGCTGAAGAACTGTTACGCATCAAAAGCAGCTGGAGATTGATTTGGTTAGAGGCCAAGGTTCAAGAAGGTCAAGTTTCACTCACGGGTTATAGCACCAGTGACAGAAGTAGAAGAATTAATGAAGCGTGTAAAAATCACGAACCGTGGAGCTAAACTAAATGTTAGGCTAATAATTTAAAAAGCTAAATAGAGTAAGTTCATCATCCCGGTTCATGTTTTTTTTTACATTTTATTTGAATGCTTTCATATGTAACCAAAGCCCTATTATTATCTATAGTTTTAACACGTCTTAAGTTACAGGATTTCCCATTTCTCTCATATCTAATATATCCTTTATATCGAGTTAATTTGGATGTGTAGTTTTTGGCCAATAGAACTATGATTACAATCTTGAGAACCACTTTCCTAAATCTCCGATTTTTCATATTAATATATGGTTTGTAAACTGTGTTAATGATCACTTTTTCCAAAATTTTGCCTAGGCCTTTGTCTAAGCGTGTTAATTAGCTACCAAACGGTATAATCATAAATTTGTATTTGTACTGTTCCTTTTGAAAACTCGAAGATTATTGTTTTAATTAAATATAAAACATACATTTAGGAAACTATATTTTAAATATTTATTATAACTATCTTTGTCAAAGAACTAACTTTGGTATAACTATCTTTGCAAAAAAAGTGATTTAATGTTTAGTAGTAAATCTCTTTGAGTTTAGTGTTACAATAAAGATTGTAATAGAAAAATTAAGCAAATATTTTTTTAATGAGATAACATAAAACATGTATATATAAGCAACAATATTAATTATAATAATAACATAAAAAAGGAATAAAACCATTTTATACTTTGTTATCTATCAATTTTATTTTTAAATTTGTGTGACTATAGTTTTGTAAAACATTCTCAAACACTACTTTAAAACTAAGTTTTAAAATAGTGTTTGAGAATGTAAAATCGTTTTAAGAATAATAACATGGCTATGTTATTATTAAATTACTGATTAATTTGTCCGTTACTTTGTGATAGTTCATTTTTTAAAAAGGAATAAAACAATGTTTTACTTTGTTATCTATCACTTTTATGTTTAAACAAAATTTTAAGTTTTAAAGTAGTGTTTGAGAATGTAAAATCGTTTTGCGAAAACATTCTCAAGCACTACTTTAAAACGAAGTTCTAAAGTAGTTTTTGAGGATGTAAAATCGTTTTTTACGAAACTATGGTCACACAAATTTAAAAATAAAAGTGATAGATAACAAAGTATAAAATTGTTATATTCCTTTTTAAAAAATGAACTATCACAAAGTAACGGACAAATTAATCAGTAATTTAATAATAACATAATAATGTTAATAAACCCATTCATGAGCATCTCTGCTTTATAAGGTTTGCGAACTTATTTGAGATACACTATATTTTTTACTTGGTAGATATACTTAAATAGAATTTAGAACATATTCATCAACTATAGTTAAAACAGTCTAATTACCTGAAAAATCCCTAAACATATTTTGAGCGCTTTCATATAAATCTACCTGGTAGACCTTAGAGAAATAATATATTAGTGGACTTCCTTACTTCAATAGGATCTGATGATACATTATACAGATGAATTGTTGGGAAAAATTGGATTCCCTATTTTGAAAACCTTTTATTTTCGCAGAATTTATGGAGCAAATTCAGGTAAAATTTATGTAGGATTAAACTTAAAACACTTTTGCTTTGACCTATAATTATGTTTTCAAAACTACGACAAAAAGAGCTCGTTTTCTAAAAATATAAAAATAAATTGTATGTAGAGAGATATTGCATACGAGATGCATAAAGAAATATTGGATAGAGCTCATTAAGAGTTTTGAAATAAACATGATTATTATCCTCCACTGAGATACTTGTATTAAGCGTATTTATACTTGTATCAAGCATGTTTTGTTCATTCATAAAATGTAATGTTAAATAACAATATAAACATTCTTAAATTAAGTTTAACAAGATACATAAAAGTGGCGCAAAATAATTCAAAGCTCTCTTTGTTTCAAAAAGTATTAATATATATATATATATATATATATATATATATATATATATATATATATATATATATATATATATATATATATATGAGCCCGTGGAGAAACGTATTGAAAAGCTAAGGAAGTTTACCCCTGCTCCACGAGCTTTGCCTTTCCTTCATTCGTCATCCAAACCGCCAGCAAGCGTCTCCCAAGACCGGTTTCTGGCCTTAAGCCGTCATCTTGTGTTGGAGACGTGTTTTCCACTGAGCTCTCTCGCATGCGCACAAGTGGCGTAATCTTTAATCAATAACGACCGTTAAAAACCGTTACGTTTCGCTGACGGTTAAAACGCGTTAAAAGACTATGGAGAGCTCGGGTAGCGAATCCGAGCTCTTGGATGAGGTGGCCATGAAGGAAGTGGCCGAATTGGAGATCCAAAGGATAGGAAAGCAGTTGGAAAAGGCGCTGGCGTTGCTCCATGAGGAGAAAGAGGCCCGAGTGGTCTCTAAGAAGCGCTTTTCAGGGCTTCAGGAAGAAAACGCCAGGCTGCAGGCCGAGATAGTGGCCGCAGCGAAAAGAAACGAAGACCTGATGAGGCAGATGCTCCGTCTCCAGGAGAAGAGAGATGTCCCGCAAGACCAAGGGACATCCGGAGCCCCCGCGCCGACCCAAGAAAAAAGAAGACGCGCCACAGGAAGAAGCGGTCAGCGTAGCTGCCGCAGAAGGCCGAAGGAGGAATCCGGGGTAGAAGAAGAAAACCTGGAGCCCCAGGTGAGTATTCCCCAAACTGAACTCGGAGGCCAACCTTCGGCCTCCGATTCTGAGGGTTTTCGTGCTGCGCCTAAGCGCAAGCGAAAATTCTCCCCGCCACCATTTGACGACGTGCATTTTCCCGCACTGTCGAAGACACAGGCAGCGGGTTCCCGTTCTAACGGGGCATCTGGGTCTCCGACCCAAGCCCCGCCCACGCAGGTCCTTGTCGCGGCCAGCCAGAAACCGGCATCTTCCGACGGAAATTCTGGCCAGCCAGCGAGAAAATACCGGGTGCCGCCAGTCGTTTTAGACGACAAGGCGGCATTCCAACAAGTAGTGCGGCTGTGTAAACAGCTGAACATCAACCACGGTATTTCTACCACGAAACCCAAAGGGGTTTCATTCCAGCCACTTACATCAGACGATCATCGGGAATTTACTAAATTCCTAGATGATCGTAAATATCCGTACCATTCGTACACCACCCCTGATGAACGCAATCTTCGCGTTCTTTTCCGTGGCGTCCTCGAAAGCACCCCCATCGAGGGCGTCAAATCCGAGCTCGAGTCTTTGGGCTACCATCCGACCAACGTTCAACGTTGGCAGAACAAAAAAGGCCCTCTGGCCATTCTTCAAATCACGGTGTCTAAGACCGAAAAAGGCATCACTAACACAAAATATTTTCTGGACCAACACATCCGAGTCCAGACCCAAAAACCCTCAAACCAAGTTGGTTAGTGTTTCAACTGCCAACAATTTGGTCACACGGCACGCAAATGCCATGCCCCCCCCCCACCCAATGTGTCAAGTACTCTGCCGACCACAGGTCTAGGCTTCTGTCGAGCTCAAGGACCGACATATCATTTTATATTCCGTGTATCAGCGTTTCGGTGAACCTTTGGTTCCGGCTGATTACACCAAAATCTTTGACACCGATGCCGCCATTATTATCGGCGGCGATTTCAACGCACACAACACTCGCTGGGGTTGCAGAACCACGAACGATCGTGGTAGCACCCTAAGCACTGTGTGCGAATCGCTCGGGTGCCTCATCGCCTTTCCTGATGAGGCTACCCACTATGCCTATAACCATCCGCAACACACGGGATCGGTTATAGACTTTTTCATTACGAAGAATTCCTCCAGAGCGATTGCCACGTCGGTCATGCACGAGCTCGACTCTGACCATCTTCCTGTCCTCCTCGAACTGGGGGACGGCCGGCTCTTGGGTGCTCCGTTCAAGATGACTTTTAAAGTCACTGATTGGAACGTTTTCCGAGCCCATCTCCGCTCTACGGAGCCTATCCCAACATTTGCTTCCCCGAAGCAGCTCGATCTCGCTGTCGGTAAACTGACAAGGGATATCCAAGAGGCTTATAACCTTGCCACGAAGCTTCGGACAGTCGACCAGCTTCAGCGAACTTTCGACCTTCCGACGGATCTAACAAACCAGCTCCGGGCGAAAAATCACCTGGTAAGGTTGGCCAGATCCATCCTCGATCCCGAGAATAAACGTCGGGCAAACCGGGCGATCAGAGAAGCCAGAGAGGCGATGGCGTCGTACAGGGACGAGAAATGGGATTCACTTCTTTTCTCTGTCGACACATTTAAGACACATTTAAAAGAACATCTTGTAATAATTGTGACAGATTGTTTTGAAGAAAGTCTAAATAATTTTCACCTGTAAGCCGACCTGGAAGGAAGAGATATCAAACAAGCATGCTGTTTACTACGCCAGTCCAAACATTTACAGAAAATCTGTGCTGAAAATGGTTTTTTTCACAGCTTGTGGATTTTCTACTGCCCAAACATGGTTGTTATGGAATTTATTTACTCCATTTTTTGTAAATGTGACCTCGTCGGTAGCCAAAATAAATGTAGTAGAATTTTAATTTCTGTTATACTGATATAAAAGCCACTGACAAAATTCAACTTTTTTAGAATAATCTTCGGTTTGTAACGCTTGTACCCGTTGATAATGAAGTATGACCAACTTTAACTTAACCTGCTGTAGACTTAGTGCTCGTTGTTCACTCTTTTTCGAGAATTTCTAAAATTTCTTCCTCAATCTCTACCATTTCGCGTGGAGGTCTTCCAGCGTGACCTCCTCGTTGGGCCTTTAAGTACCCTGTGTCGCGAAGTAACAAAAAAAATATTTAAAAAATATATAAAAAAAAATAATCTAAATTTACAAACATCCGCGGAGCCGAATGATTTCTTAAAGGAAACTTTTACGCGTGCAAACAACATGTTGCGGCTGCATTTTGTTGGTACTCCCCGTAAGTTAATATTATGTCCACTACTTCATTGTTTTTTATTTCACTCCTTCATTCTGACATTGATTCTATTCATTCTGACTCATTTTCGAGTGTTCTTTCTGATCCTCCAGACCTCTCTTTCTCCGTGGATTCTCTTTCCCTCCCCCGTCCACTTTGTTCCCGATCTCCTCGAAACTTCGCTCTCTGATGCAACGTTCCACATATGTATTTTTTTTCTGTACGTTCTTATATCCTCAATCTCTATCGGACCCATTTGTGCCTTTCCCAGATCAGCTCTGACTTGTGTGATCCATGGTACTCTTGACTTGACTCCTTGTAGGTATGTAAGAATTCTGTTGGTGAGTCTTGTCGGTGGGAGTCTACTGATATGTCCATAGAATTTCAACCTTCTTTTTCTTATGTCCGCTACGTTGGACATTCTCTCTGTAGTCTTTCGAGAATGCAGTCTGTATCCTTCCTCTGTCAGTTTTGGGCCAAGAATTTTCCTCATAATTATGCGTTCTTCTTTTAGTATGTTTTCTATGACGTTTTTCGTATGAAGTGTAAGTGCCTCGCTGCGTATAGTGCTTCTGGTTTGATTACTGTATTGTAGTGTCTTATTTTTGCGTGTGTGGATAGGCATTTCTTATTGTAGATATTGTGAATCTTGTATACCCTCTTCATCTTCTGTAATCGAGTCTTCTGTGCTATCTTCTCTCCTCCTGTGGGTTCGAGGATCTCGTCCAGGTATTTGAAGTGAGTGTCCCTATTTAATTTGCCGTATTTAGTGTTCAAATTTTGGACATATAATTTTGAGCAGAAAAATTCGGTTTTTTGAAAGGAGATTTGTAGGCCAACTTTCTCTGTACATTCCTTGAAGTCTTCGATCTGTTTGGTTGCCCTTTTTTCATTGTCTGCGACTATGGCTAGGTCATCTGCGAAGGCTAGACATGATATTTCTATGTTGTTTATGGATCGCCCGAGTGGTATTGGTTTCCAGTGTCCTTGATTTTTCAGTTCTTTTTTCCATTCCCTTATGATTTTGTCCAGGACCAAGTTGAAGAGGAGTGGGGATAACCCATCTTCTTGGCGTTCTCCAGTTTTAATCAGTGTCTCCTTGATCAATCGTAATATTTTGGGTACGTTCTTCTAGGATGTTGAACAAAGATTTTCGGTCGATGCAGTCGTATGCTTTCTTGAAGTCCACGAATGTGCAGATGATAGGGACGTTCCTGATAGCTTTGTATTTCAGTATTGTTTTTAAGTTAAATATTTGTTCAGTGCATGAGCGACCAGGGCGAAAACCTGCCTGGTACTCGCCAATTTTGTGTCTAATTGTTCTTGTGTTCTCTGGAGAAGACATGCTGAGAGAATTTTGTAAGTGACTTGTAGAAAGGAGATTCCTCTGTAGTTGTTCACATCTGTTCTGTCCCCCTTCTTGTGGAGCGGGTGCATAAGAGCACATTTCCATTCATCTGGTAATTTTTCTGTTTGCCAAATGTTCGTGATAATTTGCGTAAGTTCCTGCAGTAAATTTGGTTAGAGGTTTTTCAATAGTTCCGCGGTGATACCATCTTCACCGGATGACCTGTTATTCTTTAGCTTACGTATGTGCCTGTGGATTTCTTCCTGTGTTTGTGATGATGATTCTGAGTGGGTATGGATACAATTTTTCTTGGGAAATCTTGTGTCGCGTTCAGGGCAATTGAGGAGATCAGAGAAATAGTGTGCCAGCTCCTGACAATTATCCTGATTGGTTAGGGCTAATCTCCCATTCCGCTTTCTGAAGCAAATATTTTGTGGTGTGTATCCATGGATTTATATGTATATATAATATACGTATTTTTATTCAGTCTATAAACATCATGTAATTTTTCTTGTATATAAGGCCGAGGCCGCACTACGGTTTTTTCCCGCGAACGGTTAACCGCTATAACCTCGAAACCGCTCGAGACACACACGATTAAAAACCGCGAAACTGCCCGCGATTTTAACAGTTTGAAGATAGATTTCAAGGGAGCTGCATGTATTGTAGCTCTAATACTAAGAAATAGAAAAAGAAGACGTCACCAAAAATTGTTAACTAAGTTCTATTGGTTACCAATTGTGGTGCGTTTTTTACTCGCGAGCCATAATGCATGGTTTCAAAATCAGTGGCAGGAAAAAACCGCAAGAGCGGGCGGTTGTATAAGTTTTCTTGACTCACAAAATCACGAGGTTAAAAACCACGGCGGTTTAGCCGTAGTGCGGCCTCGGCCTAAGTCTCTATTTAAATATGTGTTATTACTATGTGTAACAATTACCATTATTATTTTTTTTATAAAGTTTATAAATATCTATATTCCCAAAATCTACTTTTTTTCACGATTTGTTTTTTTTTTTAACCTTTTCACTTTCTTTTACTTACAACTTAATTCTGAAAATGTCATTATTAAGCATCTCGTCCTCCCTTGCGGCATTCATACTTAAACCTTCTTTTTATCTCTCTTTTATTAATGGTTAGTTGGTTAGTATCAACAGATTATACTGATTTTCTGCAACTGAACCTACAACTCAATATGGGCTCCGAACTACGGACATCAGATTTCCATTAACCACGATTAACACCCCTTATGTGATATTAACCCTTGGAATTGTTAGTTATTCCTTTTGGTTCTTAAAAATAATTTTATTTAATTAAAATATAAAAAATAGAAAGTTGAATTGACTTTGATCAGAATACAAGACAATTATTAGTAAATATTAAGTTTCTTGGGTATCAAACTGCTAGATACACTTGTGTATATTTAAGATATTTTAATCCTATAGAGATTTTATCACAATTTATCACTTTAATTCATTTATTCATCAGTGGGAGGAAATAATTTTTTCTGATGAAAAAAAATTCAGTTTGCTTTGGTTAACCTGGTTAACCTGATAATATTTTATTTTATTTTCGAGATCTCAGGAATGAAGAAAACATTTATCAAGATGACAAATGAGAGTAGGAAGTGTCAGGTTTAGGCGAACATCGATTACAAAAAAAAAGGTAAATTAGTGTTTCTTTCTCATCGAGTTAACTTTCAAAAAAAGTAAAAATTTATTAGAACAGTAAAAGTTATTTTTTAATGATATGAATAAGGCTTCGCCTATTTCAACAAGGCAACATTTTCATTCATTATGAAAACCGTTTAACGGATTTATTTGAGCAAAATATTATTTGAAAATTGTGGATGTTTTCATAATGAATTTATAGTGATTCAATATAATTTACAAACATGGAGGATTTGAAGTATTATTCAGGTTTCATACGTTTCAACGTTTCTCTACCCTATAAAACTGAAGGTGTTTTTAATGTTTTGGAGTATCAAAATCCACTAAAAAATGAAAAAAGTTTTTTTTGTGAAAAATTCATTTTACTATAGTTTTTATAAATACGCAGTAATAAATTAATAAATGTATCACAATCATTTCACAGATGATTTAATATTATCATTGAAATACGTTTTAACATTTCTAGTAAAAGACCAGTAAAAAGCCTTTTCACACTTAAATGTTTTATTCTTGTATTCTCGCCTTAACCCATTGAAAAGTTATTTCCTTTATTCAAATCTACACAGTCACTACGCATCAATTAATTTAGTCAGAAATTCTCAGATTCACAAGAAATTCGTTGTTGCTCCAGTTGCCCAGACGTCGAATTGGGGGCGGAAGGGTTGGGCGATCGTCAGCTGCTCGAAGGGGTGTGGGAAAATCTTACAGGTGTTGATCAATCTAGTCAGCCCTGAGAACGAACCCGCGATGGAACAGAATATGAATAGGTACATGGTCGGATGTTGAAATAGGCGTAGAATTTTCGAAAGATAGGTTATCAGATGCTATCGATAATATTTATTTCCTAACGATATGTTAATTTAATCATATTAGTAATTATCTATTACTAAAATAGAGATTTATTAAGCACAAAGTTGAAATTCAAAACCGAAATGTAAGTGGTAGTTAAATTAGCATTTTACTTCTGTAAGTATAGTGTACAGTTTGTTCCTATTTATTGAATGTGTATTTCCACTATATGTGTTGTTATTTTTATTCGTATTAATATTCTGTATGAACCGAATATAATTTGACGATGCGTTCTTTATAAATTTGAAATCTGGGAGTCTGCAGAAACCTCTCTAATAATATCTCCAAAATTTAAATGTTTTGAAAATATATGTCTAACATATATTTTTTATTTTAATATATATATATATATAATTTGATATGTTTCTCGACCGTTCAATTTATAGTTTTTTTTCTCCTTGGGGAAATTGGTTGTTTTCGGGCTTGCGGTCAGCAGTAAAACAAGTGTTTAATCGTCTCAATATTTCGTCATTGTTTTGATGACTTCATCAGGAGATTCTAAAATTATTTTTTTCCTTTATTATTTGCCGCAGTGGGTGCAGTGGGGGCCTGCCGCAGTGGGTTTCTGGTACCATCCAAGATTATCTTGTTGTTATGTAATCTTATTACCTTGGTGTCCAGAAGCCAAAAATATAACACAATTGTCCAAATGAAAAACAGGATCACACGGATCAGCCATAGCACTCTGTTACAAAAAAATTTAAAAATTCTATACGAATTGTTGAACAATGTTGAACAATTGTTGAACAATGGTTACCCGAAAAATATATTGAAACGATTGATATACAGCACACAATTCTATGATGGCCCTTTAGAAGACAACGGGCCAGAATTAGTTTACAAAAAAAATCCCAAAAGTGAATGGTCTATCCCAAGGGGTGACAAAAGTATTCAAGGACTTTCCTCACATAAAAATCAGTCAATACAATCAACTAACGATCGCGAATCTGTTCACCAAAATCAAAGATACCATTCCAATCGGTCTACAATCAAATGTAATTTATAAACTGACCTGCAAAGATTGTGAACAGTCTTATATAGGACAGACCAGTCAGTGGCTTAAACAGAGAATGACATTGCACAAGAGTGACTGCCGTAATCACAACAACAGATGTGCTGTGGTTGACCATTTCCTCAATACTGGACATAATATGGATTTCGACAATGTAAAAGTCATACAACAGATGAATAACTACAAAAAAGACTGTTTTTGGAGATGTGTCATATAAGACAAAATAAGACCACGATGAATTTTAAATCAGATACGAGTGGTCTTAGCAGTATTTATTGCCATATTCTCAAATAACACCAAACAACGGATGTTCGTGTTGAAAGTGCTCCAGTCTTTTCAACCACGATGGTTGTAGGTTGAAATACCTTAGTGTTTAAAAAAGATTGTTAATTCCTGGTTGGGCCCGTATCGTTCAAGAACGTTATTTAGATACACACGTTTTAAACCATAGTCATTAATTGTAAGTTTGTATATTTATTGTTATGTGAATTTATATTTTAACATGTTGGTGTTCTATACTATTTCATTGTTTATTAAATAATAAAGGAAAAAAATAATTTTAGAATCTCCTGATGAAGTCATCAAAACAATGACGAAATATTGAGACGATTAAACACTTGTTTTACTGCTGACCGCAAGCCCGAGAACAACCAATTTCCCCAAGGAGAAAAAAAACTATATATATATATATATATATATATATATATATATATATATATATATATATATATATATATATATATATATATTATATTGAAAGATTGGTTAACAATTATAAGAGCAATAGTAATTCATTAGTTAATCATTAATAAGTCATTAATTGAAACGCTTAGTTAACGTCACGGTTCTTAATTTTCACAAGATTCATTAAGTAGGGTTATCATATAAATAGAACATAATTTTGTTTTAGGTTAGATTGCATCACCTCCTGATGATGCTAACAAGGTTAGTGAAAAGTGAGTCGAGAAGTTTTAAACATATGATTTGGTGTTTAGTGGTAAATCTCTTCGAGTTTAATGCAAACAAATCTTGAATCGAATTATTATGCCGTTTATATTTTGAAAAATATCACTCAACTATTCGCCTTTCGTTTTAGTTTACTACTGTTTTAGTTTACCTTACTGTTTTAGTAGCCAGTTTTTATAAAAATATTCATGTTTTTTTCTCGCATACCTATAGCTCTATTACCATTTAACCAAACTGTATATTACATAGATTACTGTTCTCTACTATACGATTTCAATTTTCTTTATCAAATAAACAAAAAAAAATAGTGATTTCATTGCTCATATAAAATAACCAAAAAAACTTCATCGATAAATAAAAAGTCTAAATGTACATCCTGAATTGTAATTATAATTTGAAAGTCATTTCTATGCGGTTTGGTTTCTCTCGTAAACTTTAAAACAGCACGATATTTTTGGTTACCTGGTAGAATATAAATGAGAGCGAAAAGTAAATATATATAACAATAATAATAATAATAATTTTACTGCACTACATTTAAATATATATATATATATATATATATATATATATATATATATATATATATATATATATATATATATATATATATATATATATATACTTATATATTACATTGCAGTACATTGAGAAAACTCATATAAAATCACTGCAAAATAACCGATGTGGCAGAAGCACTGGTTTAAAAACCTCAACCTTAATTTTTATTTAACCCATAGATTAAGTATACATTGACTGAGTAACCCATAGTACACATACCTTCGATTTGGAAGGCAAATCCACGCAGGCTGTTTATTTATGGAACAAAAGTTCTCCATATCCCTATAATAAGATTAGGTTTCGATCGGATGTGCACAGTTTGAATACTAGATTCAGGGGTCGATTATAACCACCTATGTTTTACTCTGCAAATTATTTCACGTAATAATTTTATAGACAATAAATGAAAATTCAAAAATATATTATTGTTCCTATACAATTAAATAAGAATTAAAAAAAAAACAAAAAGAAAATTCAGTTATTGAAAAGAAAAGAGGAGTCAAGGGAATATATGCTTCCAACAACTTTTCATACGAGTGGTTGTAGTAACATTTTTTAAATTGGCAGATTTAACATATTTATACTCTTGAGGTATATCGTTGTACACATTATGTATATTATATAAAAACAACTTTGTCGTTTTTCACACATCTAGTTTTCACACATCTAGTGTTCAAACTATGTACATCAAATCGAAACCTTATCTTATTATAGAGATATGGAGAACTTTTGTACCATAATATGGAATAAAATAAACAGCCCGCATGGATTTGCCTTCCAAACAACATAAATAAACATCAAGTGATTCATATGACTTAAAAACAGTTATTTCCGAGAATCTCAGTTTCAAACTGGCAGTAAGGACATATCTGTAGGGAAATATTTTTTTCAAACCAGCATAGACTATCTTGAGTTTAGATTTTATAAAATTCTGAGACTCTTGACACTGTGTACATTCTGCAATACAGTATTATCAAGCATTATAATAATTTCCTTCTCGCGGCTATGTCGATCCTTAAATAAAAATACCATAACAATACATTTTGCTGAGTTTATTGTCAATTAATCTGTCTATTCGAGAATGCTGTTAGCTCTACAATCTCTTCGTTAATCAAGACAATAATTATGAAAGTCACAAGACGGAAGGACTAGAGTTAGTTAGTTAGTTAGTTATATTAGGATGAAGGTCGCATCGGTGACAGAGACCATTTAGCGACCACAGTGTGTCCTTTAATTGAGACCTTTTGAATGACTACGACGGATGTTCGATTACATTAGAGATTTGGGGTTCTGGGTTTGATAAAGAAGGGCGAGTGTTGGAGAAAAGGGGAATGTTTTCGGATGGTGGTGGGGTGAACGCGTAATGGAGATTAAGGAATGGAGAGGATGGATGATGAGAGATATGGGAGAGGTGGAGCGATAGCGGCGACTAAATGTGATCAATGATGGATATTTCTCTTAGATAGAGGAGTAGATCATCCAGGGAGCCGGGTCGGAGAAGAGAAGGGAGGGGTCACTGGGGAGGGAAAGTCTGGTCCTGACGTTTGATGTGGCGCGACATTCTATAAGAAAATGGCGGACGGTCAGAGGTTCACCGCAAGAGGAGCAGGTAGGAGGAGGGTCGTTCCTCAAGAGGTGCTGGTGAGTGAGAGCGCAATGTCCCGATCTTATCCTGAACCAGATGGTGGAGATTCTTTTACAGGGGAAGTTTGGAAAATTGTTGAGGAAGTAGGTGGTTTTAACTTCTCTGAGCTTATTGTGTCCTTGTAATAGGCTCCAGTGATTCTGTAACTGTCCTCTCACAAGGGATTTGACGAAGGAAGGTAGGTCGGTTGAAATTAGAGTGAGACATGGTGATCCATCTGTGGCGGCTATTTTAGCCTCAGAGTCTGCCATCGCGTTTCCGACTATACCGCAGTGGCTAGGGATCCAGAGAAACTGAACGGTGGATCCGATGGCAAGGATATCCTCAATGAGGTCCAGACAGCGGGATATGAGAGGATGCTTATCTAATCCCTTTTCCAGAGCTCTAAGAGTATTGGTGGAGTCCGAACATAATGTCCATTTGGATGGTGGTTGGGAGAGTATGAATTGGAGAGATTTTTCAATGGCTAGGGTTTCAGCCGTGTAGGAGCTAGATTGAGGGCTTAGGTGATAGCGGAAGGTTTGAGAAGGAGAGGATTCCCTAAGGGAAAGAGTATGAATGCAGATCCTACACCAGTTGCAGATTTGGATCCATCAGTGAAAATGATATTGGTTTGAGGAATCGAGTCAAGGATGATATAGAAGTGGTGCTAAAAGGAGAGTGCAGGGGTGGATGATTTGTCAAAGCGGAGCAGCGAGAAGTTAAAAGGCACAGAATGTAGGGCCCATGGGGGATGATTAGGAGGGGTAATTGGATAGCAGTCCTGATAAGGGAGATTGTATTTATTCCTGGATTGATGAAAAATCTGGCCCACGCACTCAAGAGGACTAGTTCTGATAAGATGTGGCGGGATAGGTCGAGGATTGAAGAATGAGGAAGCGTGAGGGAGAAATGGTCTGGATGAGAGGCTGTAAGAATAGTTTATAAGCAATTGAAGACGTCGGAGTGTTAGTGGTTCTATCTCAGCCTCACAAAGCAGGCTGGGGATAGGAGTGGTTCGGAAGAGACCCAAGGACAGTCTGATGGCTGTGTTCTGGATGGGATCGATCAAGTTGAGGTAGGAGGTTGAAGCAGAGCGGTATACTATGCTGCCATAGTCTATCTTTGGTCGGATGGCAGTTAGATAAATTGAGCGAAGTGAGCGATAGTCAGCTCCCCAAGTGGAGTGAGCGAGGAACTTTATTAGGCTTAAAGATCTAATGCATCTAGATTTTAGATCAATGAGATGAGCCTTCCAGGTTAGGCGGTAGTCAAATGTTAGGCCCAAGAATCTACCGGTGGATTGAGTTAGGATATCCCGATCTAGGAATGTGAAGGATTGGAGTCTAGAGCAAGAATGTTTTCTGAAGAAATGTACGATGTTGAATTTTTCAGGGGAGAAGTTAAAACCGGAGCGGGTGGACCAAGTAGACAGCTCACCGAGGACACTCTGGATTCTTCTCTCGCAGACGCGCGGGCTGTGGGAGGAATAATAAAACAGAACGTCGTCCGCATAGAGGCGAAACTGCACTTTACCTTCGAAGATTTCAGAGATACTATTAACTACTATATTGAATAGGGTGGGGCTAAGGACGGATCCCTGCGGTACCCCATTCTCTTGTGGATGATAAGAGGACATGTGACCTCTGATTCTGACAGAGAAGAGGCGGTTGGTCAAGGAGTTGTGAATGAATTTTATTAATGAGCCTCGATAACCCCAAAGGTGCAGAAACTTGATGATTTGGTATCTCCATACAATATCAAAAGCAGACTTCATGTCCAAAAAGGCGGCTATGAGGTGGTAACCTCGTATAAATGCTTCCTTGATATTCTGGTCGAAAGCAACTAGGTGGTCTAGAGTAGATCTATGCGGGCGAAATCCTAGTTGATGTTTGTCAAGAGGAGAGTTTTTCTCCAAGAGCCAGGATAGCCGTCTGAGCACCATTCGTTCGAGGATTTTGCACAAGTGGTCGGTCAGAGATATTGGGCGGTAGCTTGAGGTAAGAGTACGGGGTTTGCCAAGTTTATAGATAGGTATCAGGATGGAGTTTCGCCATGAAGATGGGAAAGATCCGGTGATCCAGATGTCATTATATATTTCGAGGAGAAATTGGATAGCTGAGGGAGGTAGTTGTCGGATTAGAGGAATGGGTATTAGATCGGGGCCTGGAGCACTTGGTCTACATTTGGACAAAGCCCATTGTAGCTCTTTTAGAGTGAAGGGAAGGTTGTAGTGAGAGGGTTGGGGTTCGCTGAAGTTGAGAGGGAACTCATTTTGTTCTTTATATCTGATGAATTCTGGGGAGTGGCCTGAGTTGCTGAAGACTGAAGTGAAGTGGTCGGCAAAACACTCAGCTTGGTCTATGTCAGAAGTGATCCAGGTTCCATTGTGCAGTAAGCCCTGGATGTGACTGGTTGGTCTTCCCTTGAAGACCTTGATCTTTTTCCAGAATATGGTAGTTGATTGTTGAGGACCGATGGAGCTAACGAACGAAGACCAGGAGGCTCGTTTCGCCGCTAGAATTGTTCTTTTGGCAGCAGCCCTAGCTCGTTTGAATTCGATAAAGTTCTCTGGAGAAGGATAGTATTTGAACCTATGGAGGGAGCTCTTTCTGTGCCTTATAGCTCTAGCAACCTGTGAGTTCCACCATGGTATGGGGGGACGATGGCGATTGTGTTCTGAGTGGGGAACAGATTTTTCGGCAGCCGTCTTGATGTTCTGTACCAGGACAGAAATGTTGTGATCAGGGTCTCCGGACACTATTTTTTGGAGAGGGAAAGAGGAATGGTAGGTGTCCCAGTTCGCTTTGCGGAAATTGTATAATAGTTTAGGTGGGGATTGACTGTGATGAGAAGGAAAATGTATTAGGAGAGGATAGTGATCGCTGCATTGTAGATCCCCAATAGGGCTCCACTGTAGATCCGAGAAAAAATTTGGGGAGCAGAGCGAAAGGTCGATGGAGGAAAGTGATCCTGTTGCTAAGGAAACGTGAGTGGGTACTGGGGAGTTCAAGATGGAAGTGGAGGTGTTTAGTAAAATGTTTTCTATCCATTGACCGCGAGGATCTGTGTGGGTTGAGCCCCAGGATGGGCTATGTGCTTTGAAGTCTCCGCATAATATAAAAGGGTGGGGAAGTTGGGAAATTACGTCCTGCAAATTCTCATATGATATGAGGGAGGCAGGGGGAAGGTAGATGCTGCAAAGTGTGGGAGCCGTCTGGTGTTGTAATCGGATGGCGATTACTTCCAATGGAGAGTTTAAGTGAACTGGAGAGCAGTCTATCGAAGGGTGAGTCAGAATGGCTACTCCGCCGGAGGCCCTAGCAGCATCGGTTCTGTCCTTTCTAAACATATTGTAACTTTTGAACCTGTACGTGTGGTTAGGTTTAAAGTTTGTCTCCTGCAGGAGTAGGACTAGAGGGTTGTATTGCGAAGAAATGAGCTTGAGCTCATCGATATTGGTGGCGAAACCTCCAAGATTCCATTGTATTAGGGTGAAGGTAAGTTTGAAAATGTGGAGTAAGATCTAAAGAGATAGGAATGATTATCTAGTTCTTGTTAATGGTTCACTTAGATGGAAGGTCTCGAATATGCTGATCAGAGAAATCGTCCATCATCATGTCCTGAACAGAGTCAGGAGGTCTTTGTTTGGAAGGATTGATTTCCTTTTTCCCCGATTTTTTATTGGAAAGGGTACTCCTTGTAGAGGAGTCCGAAGAGGATCTGGAGAGGGAGGATGTATTAGATCGGGCTTTGGAGGGTATTTTGTATTTGTATGGGAGTTTTTTGGCACCCATTGAGTCTGGTGCCTGAGGTGTTTTGTTGGATGATTTTTCAACTCCTGATGATCTAGGAGTGGGTAGAGAAAGTGGGGTAGTTGAAGTGGTTGGTTTCCTGATGTCATTGTGACTTGGAGATTGTGTATAATGAAGAGAGGATCGTTGTGAGAGAGGTGCAGGGGGTGTTGGTTTTCGTGAAAGTGAGGGGGGTATGAGGAGAGAGGGAGGGGTTTGAGAACTTGTGATAGGGGTTAAGGGATTGGTGAGGGAAGGAATGTCGCACTGCGTGGAGACCGATACAGTGGACCTTGGAATGGCTGCGAGGTGGTTGGTGACAGCATTGCTGTATGAAATGTTGAGGCTTGGGTGGAGTGAGTGGAACTTCCTTTTAGCATCAGGATAAGGAAGCTTTTCTGTGACCCTTATCTTTTGGATTTCAAATTCTCTGCGGTATGTCTGGCAACCTTTATATCTGGGGGAGTGAGATTCTTGACAGTTAACACAGATAGGTTGAAGAGTGCAAGGAGCTTCGCTATGGCTAGAATGACCACAGGAAGGGCAGATCTCTGGAGAGGAGCAGCGAGTGGCGGTATGTCCAAATTTTTGGCAATGGAAGCATCTTAGCGGAGGTGGAATGTATGGTCGGACACGAAGGGAGTACCATCCTGCATTAACCCTTGCTGGAAGGGAATGAGTCTTGAACGAGAGAACTAGCAGAGTTTTAGCTGAAGTCTGATCAGAGCCTTTAGGAGAAATACGATGAATACCGATAACTCCTTGGCCTTGCATATTTTCTATTATTTCTTGATCTGTGCAGTTGGCTAAGTCAGAGCAGGTAACGATGCCCTTGATGATGTTACGGGAGGAATGCGGAGAGACTTCTACGTCAAAATTGTGGAGTTTATTAAGTTTAGCTGCCATTAAAGATTGTCTTTCATTCGAAACTTCTATCAATAGTGTGCCATCACTTTGCTTTCTGGTATCAGACAGGGTTCCAAGTTGAGCTAGTAACGCTTTGTGTATTAAAAATGGAGAATGGAGATTTGTTTAAAAGTTTCAGATTCATTTTTTAGTTTTATTACAAAAAACTTGTCAAACATAACCGACGATGCCGGGGACTCAGTTCTGTTAATTAAAAATTAAATTTTGAAGTCATGTGGTTCCCACGAGAATGGAGGAAATACAAGTCAGCCAGAGCAGTGCCCCATACCCTGGCAACCCTAAGTACTCTGGGGGGACGGGAGGTACCCCAGAGGCACCGTTCGCGACACCTGATCCCCTCAGGTGCCATGCAGCCATCACCACGGTGGCTAACTGTTTGGCTTAAGGGCTATGACAGAAAGGAGACAGAACAGGACATACACACGACGTGACTGGGGACCTCGGGGACGTCACACCCCGTGTCCCGGAGGAGCACCTCCAGGACCCCCTGAGGGGGGAAGGACTAGAGTAATAAAAGTCATAAGACCGAAAGGAATAGAGTAAGTGTGGAGAAGATAAAGTAAGTAAGTGTGTAATATTTGAGACTTTTAGAAATAGCATATGTATAGATGCAGAACAGAGGCTCCAGAACTGAGCCTTGTGGAACTCCACAGTTGATGTAATTGAAGTATAATATGATGAAATAAAAAATATCAGCAATTATAATGATTAAACTTGAAGAAATTTACCACTAAACACCAAAACACTTTTTTGAACTGCTCGACGCACGTTTCGCTAAGCATGTTAGCGTCATCAGGAGATGATTTAATGATCTCCTGATGATTGGATTAAATCATCTCCTGATGATGCTAGCATAGTTAGCGAAACGTGCGTCGAGCAGTTCAAAAAAGTGTTTTAGTGTTTAGTGGTAAATCTCTTCAAGTTTAGTGTTTTACACCAAAGGTTCCAATAGAATTATAATGATCATAAAAAAATATCACCAATCTCATGATCCAATAACATATATGGCGGTTCAAGAAACTTGCTTTCGAGATAAAGAATTCCATCAAAAATTAGAGCTACATAATATTAAAAAGCAAATCAGGCAAGACAATTCAGAGGAGTATTAAAATTATATTTAAGAAAATTATTGATTTAGGTATATCACACTCCATTATAGGCATACAAAAAACGAACGCCTGGTACACCTCTATGGAACATTTTAGTAGATCCCGTGGAACATTGTCAGAATGCGTGAAAATACTGCAAAATATTTGTGGAACTTTTGGAAATTATAACTGGAGTTAGATAGGAAATGGTTAGGTTACGTTGGTTAGGAGATCTGTTCTCGACGATTTTATTCCACTGAATGTTAAAAAAGATAATCCGAGAATGAAAAAGACATTTACCAGAACAGGTCTTAGAGTCATGAATAGAAAACTTAAAATATATACTAAATTCGACTGATTGACTTCTGCAAATCATAAAGTCTGTGTTCATCTGTGAAAACACCAGTCGTACAAATCAAAACCGTTCAATCCATAGCCGCCAGACCTATATTCACTCATTGTAAGAAAGCAATTATCATGACTAACGACACATCGACACCAGAATACCTTTTACCCTACAATACCCAACAAGTTAAGTATTTAGACACGCGACAAAAAAACTTATTTAAAAAGAACATTTTGTTTGAAAATTTAGTTGGTTTGATTATGCAACAATTGAACAGGCTACGAGGAAGATGGAAATGTACAGACATTTGCGTAGTTGCTTATCTAATATTGTCATTTTATAATTTAAAGATTGGCAATAGACTATGCGGGAGTTCCCCTTATTATTCTGCAGACAGAATCAAAATATTATTATAATAATTGTTTGTTTTTAAAATTAAATTTTTGCATGCTAGTAACCAAATAGGTAAATACGTTAGATATTATATATAAGGAATATATGGTAAATGTCCAAACGTTTTATTAAAACAAAGTGTTTAGTAACAACATAAAACAACACTTATATCTAATGTCCTTCTTGAAACATCAAGTCACTCAACTTTATCAATAACGCTGCCCAATGGCGACCGCTGACACCGCACTCCTGTTGTTTTCTAAGATTGCTAAACGCGGCAACAACGAACAACGACAAAACTACGACCACGACTGTTATTTTCTATCGGTTATTAAATGCGCTACCTGTTATTTGTCTGATGAGGCGTTATTTGTTATTTTGTTTAGAAGCGGGGCAACAGCAACTACGAAACTCCATATTATATTAATAGCGGACCTGTTACATTTTTACATCGATAACAGCTGTTAAAAGTTAATATGAAGTAACAGTTATAAAAAAACAGATTTATGCAGATTATAACAGATATATTGCCTTTCAAATGCAAGTTTAAGAAATAATGGCTGGATATTTGACTTTTTCCATCTCTAGAAAAACCGTAACATCGACTGACATAAATGACTGTTATACAACAACTGAATTTCCAAGGTTATCCTTCAACGCATGCGCAATTATATTACCATAATATTTTTGATGACTAACGCCATCTTCATGTTGAAACTCGAAACTTTTCGGGCTATCCTCTGTATTATATTCAGTTCCTCCTTAACTGAACTTAAGCGACGTCGGTAGCGGTCGAGATCTGGATAGGTGTCTATAAATAGGAAACCCTATAAACTAATGTATGAGCCAACTCGGCCTGAAGAGCTAATATTTATAATTTTGTTCTGTATTACAGGGTGCAATTTTCATAAATTTCAAGACATTGAGATAAATATTACTATAATATATACATACATACTAGATTTGTTGTGAATAAAAAAAACGTTATTGAAAGAATTCTTATAATGAAAAGTTGGAATATAATATTCCTTATACACCGTTTGTTAATATTTGTCTATTGATGTTTATGCTGCCGATATTGAAGAAATATACAATATGCGGTATATTAAAAGAAACAAGATATGTTATGAAAATATCCATTGAAAAGACATCTGCCTTGGAGGAATTTGATCATAGACAATGTAATACGATTATAATACTTCTTGTCTATTGTAGCATAAAGATCATAATATTGAGTTCATATAATTTTCATAACTAACATAATTTTCTAATGACATATTTAAGACACATTAATAACAAATATCTATTTTATTGTGTTATATATTCTATTTTATTTTTTGTCATATTAATATGACAAAAAAAACTACCTAATAGTTAAAAAGAAACAAGATATTATATGAATATAATGACCTGAAATACATCTGCCTAGGAAGATACTTGATAATGATGCAGATGGAAAGCTGCCGAAAGTAATCATAAGAGAATGGTCAAAAATACCCACATTTATAGCCGAATAATTGATCTGAATGAACAAATTCATCAGGTGTTTAAATATGTTTTCCTATATTTTGATTAATCATCATTGAATTATATTTTATATATATATATATATATATATATATATATATATATATATATATATATATATATATATATATATATAATAATAATAATAATAATAATGTATTGATTCCTCAAAACAATACAAATGGATCAAGTCAAAACAACAGCATGCACATTGCCACACTTCTGTGCATACAAAGAATATATAACATTTAAACCTACACATAAATATTTTATTCTTGATAAGGTATATAATTTAATAATTTAATAAAGTATTTATTCAATCCCCACAACAATAAAAATATCCATGATTGTGACAGTGACACGACCTCAGAAATAATACATGAAATAATAATCTTACACAAATAAACATTGTATACATAAATTAGCATTGAATCTAATTATTGATACGACATATATTCTTCTAAACTATAGAAACTTTGACTTATAAGAAATTCGCGGACCAATTTTTTAAATTCGTTGTCATTCTGAACATGCTTAAATTGTTGTGGCAACTTATTATAGAGCTTCACACCCCTATAGTAAGCATTACATTCAACTATCTTACATGAACGTATTGGTAAAACAAGTTCATCAGAGCCTCGTGTGTCATAGTGATGAAAATCACTATTTTTTACGAATGCTACAAAATTTCGCCTAACAAAGATGATAATCTCCAAAATATATAGTGATGGTAGAGTCAAAATCCTGCATTGTTTAAAAATTGGTCGACATGTTGCCAGTAGTGACACCCCACCCATCATTCAAATTATCTTTTTTTGTATTTTGAAAACACGCATCAGATGAGGCGACCCACTCCAAAATATCAAACCGCACCTAGCGCGACTGTAAAACTCTGCATAGTAATATGAATGCACAATATCCGTGGTACCAATCCGTTTCAACTTATAAATAGCATATGAGACAGCAGCTAATTTCTTGCATAGTTCAGCTATGTGTTCATCCCAGCAAAGTCTGTTATCGAGATGAACACCCAGAAATCTAGTACAGTATGTTTGCTGTATAGAGTTACCGTTAATTTTTAGTAAATATAACTCCGTTATAGTGTGTGGTCGAGGAGTAAAAGCAATAAAACTGGTTTTGTCCACGTTAAGGGATAACTTATTATTCGTAAACCAACTATAACATTTATTGAGTATTTCCTGTACCGTTTCAATGGCCCCCTGCATGTTTGTATTTCCTGTTAAATAGCTGCTATCATCAGCAAACATTACCATATTTCCGTTACTGCAAACATCTGGCAGACCATTAACAAAAATTAAAAATAATAGTGGACCCAAAACAGATCCTTGGGGCACTCCAGAAATAATCCTTAATCTTTCAGATGTTGCTTCATCAATCTGTACAGCTTGGTGTCGGTTAAACAAGTAAGATTGCAACCTCACCCGGCCCCTCTAGCCATAGTAATGAAGTTTGTCCAGCAGTATTGCGTGATCCACCAGATTGAAAGCCTTACTTAGATCCATAAACAGACCAACACATTTGCAATTATTGTTTATGTTTTCATATATCTTATTTAAAAATTCACAGATTGTTGAATGTGTTTTCAATATATATATATATATATATATATATATATATATATATATATATATATATATATATATATATATATATATATATATATATATATATATATATATATATATATTTATATATTAGTTCAGAAGTACATCCGATCGTTTGTGTCCCGTTTGTTGGAAACGTGCAGACGTTTCGCCAAGGTCACCCTTGGCATTCTCAATGTTTGTCTGAAGACTGAAAAACTGAAACAGACTGAAGACTGAAACTGACTAAAGACAAGCATTGACAAAGTCAAGTGTGACCTTGGCGAAACGTCTGCATGATTCCAACAAACGGGACACCAACGATCGGATGTACTTCCGGAAAAAAAAAAAAAAAAAAAATATATATATATATATATATATATATATATATATATATATATATATATATATATATATATATACTCCCGTGGTTTTTGATATCTTTATACCTCTAAGTGACGGGTTATTGGGTTACCTAAATTACGGTCACCCTTCCAGATACCAACCGAGGCGATTTAATCCCAGATCGAAAAAAAACTTGGTAGTTTTGATGTAATAAAATCATTGAGGCTTTTTTGATTTGCTCAAAAGATGTGCTATCAGTGGGGTGATATTGAAGGGAGCGGAAGAGATATAAAATTGAAATGACCAAGTCTGGAAAATAAGCCGGGTGCGATAAAATGTCAACGCACAACTCCGTGATCTTTTCCAAACTCATTTTTGATGCATGTGGCCCTATGTTGTCCTAAAGCAAAATTACTTCGCTTCTTTCATTGAAAGTATAGGGTCATTTTTTTAGAGTGCCTTTAACAAAAGTGAGTTACTGTTTATAATGACCAGATAATAATGTTTTATTCATTTAGGCTTGTCTCTTTAACATGCTTCTAACTCTCACGATCGATTCCAACTTCCAACAAATGTCCATCATCGCATTCCTGGAAGTCGCATTTCATTCCTGGAATTCCATTCAAAGAAGCTTCGTCGGTTGATAAAAAATTGAACAAATTTGGCTTCCTTTGATTTTGGCCAACAACCCATTAACAATATTTTGCCTCTGTGAAAAATCAGCAAGTAAGAATGCTTGTATCATTTGCATATGATAAGGGTAGAGTAATTGCTCTTTTAGAATTCTATGTACAATCCGATAAGAAACACCAACCTGTCACGCAACTCTTCGAATACTTCTGGTGGAATACTCTTCACAGGATGTAAAATTTGCCACCAACATTCTTGAAATTTCGGAATTTTAGAAAACTTAACTGTAAATAAGAACCATATACTGATATACAGAATATATTTTTAGTTATAAATCCAACTTAAAAGCAATGCACGCTCTGACAGGCTGAAATAATTTGTGTTGCTATTTTGAAATAATAGTCTTTATTGAGACGATATTGTGACGTTCGGAGCAAATGTAGAGCATGATTCATCATTTAAAAAATGTTTTAACGATGTTCATTAATGTATTTGAAGCTAACTTAATAAATACTAACAAGATAATATTTGTCAAATCTGCTTATTCACATATTTGCTTAAAACGTTAGTTTTTATCATAACCTTTCGATTGTTCGAAAACCTCGTAACTTTTCAAAAGTTCGTCCCATTTTTGGCGACGCTAGATGGCATTACATCGCATAATCGAAGTGTTATCTACTTCACAGATGTAAACTTTTGATGTTTGAGAGAAGGACTTTTAGAGTTTTTTAAAAATTTTATTAAGCATTAAAATTTGAAGAAAATAAGGAACGCTTTCGACATATTATAGTTTTAGTTATTATTTATTTTATTTGCTTATTTATTTCTGAAACGGCAAAAGTGCCTCATAGACACAAAAGAAGGTGACTGATGATGAATCGTTGACGTATTGTAAGTGGTTCAGTCACTGGGTCATATGCTGTTAGTGGTAAAGCTAACGATGCACAACGTTCTGGACAACTACCTGACTCTAATAGCAACGAAACGTTGGTATTAAATAAAAGTGGTCGGCATAAAACCACTCGAGAGATCGGAGAAATGCTTGGAATCAACTAGTTAACACTGTCAAAGCGATTATGTCAACTTACTTACAGAATAGTTCACAAGGCCGCTGTAAGGGGGATATCTCATGACACAACGGAGAATAATTTGACAGGCCGAATTTCTGCTTGCGATTCTATTTTGTAGCACAACAAAATCAATTCATTTTCAATGCGGATAGTTACAAGTGATAAAAAATAGGTTATATATAATAATGTGAAAGATCATTGCATAAGCGCGGAGATGCCCCTTCAATCAGCACAAAACTCAATTTATATCCGAAAAAGGTTATTCTATGTATTTGGTGGTACAAGAAGGAAATTGTATATTATGAGCTGTTACTTGAAAACCATATCATTAGTCCGGCGAAATACTGTTCACAACTAAATGGCTTAAAGCTCGCAATCGACCAGAAGCGGCCTGCATTAGTCAACAGAAAAAGCATTATGTTTCATCAAGAGAATGCTAGACCACACGTATTTTTACCAAACCGATACAAATTTTCACAACTTGAAGGGATATTTTGGTCCATCCACCATACTCTCTCGATCTAACGTCTACCGACTACTATTTATTTAGATCGTTTCATAGCATCCTAGATGGTAAAAACGTTACTTGCTTGGAAGACTTGAAACATCACATGGATCAGTTCCATAGCTAAAAACTTCGACGAACAGGGGATTATTTAGATAATGAGAGATAGAGAATAATCATTGAATAAAACGGCAGATGCTTTATTGATTAAATGGAATTTTTAATAAATAAAATTATTCTCAAAAAGAATGATACGAAAGCCAATCAAGATACAAATTTTACTACAAATATCCACAAATCAATTTTAAATTACATAAGCTCTGTTTAGTCATAATTTACAACTACGAATAACATAATATTAAACCTTTTACTAAAAAATTACTTTATAAAGAATCTTTTTCCGGCTATTCATCAATAATTTCATTTTACTCTATTAAACATACTTCCTTGATATAATTAACTAAAGATTAAGGGTTTTTTCTTCCTAAAGAAAGGTCTACTTTAAAATCTTAAATAAACTTACCGGAAGGAAACATGTGTTGTTCGGATGAGAAAAAAACCCAGTACAAAAGAAGAACGGCCTCTTATAAAGTGAAAGGGATATCCCAAGGTTCTACTCACATATTGTTTCTTAAAATTTTTACCTGCCCTCGAGAAAAAGGTCAACTAGAGTCAATTTTATAATTTCAATGATGCTCAAAAAAATGCAATATTTCGTAACGAAAATAATGTAATATCTGCTATAATTTATTTCTGGAAGTATCACGATAATTATGTCATTTGACAGATAAGTGTTACTACGACGTGTTATTACTTCCCGACGCGCAAACGGTGCGTTGATAAATTAATAAAGTGATTTGATGTATAGTGATAAATCTCTTTGAGTTTAAATTCCATTATGTTCTAATATTTAATGATAATAATAATAATAACTAGACGAGCAAAAAATCTCAGCAAAAACTTGACGATGAAAACAACTAGAATATTAGAAAGATTTAGCATTCCTGTTAAGGGAGGAAATGCCTTTAGAAACTTCAAAAAATCGATTTTCATTTCATATTTCGAAAATATAATATATTGAGAGTATACTGGCAAGATGAAAAATAAAAATTTTAAATATTTACGGAGTTATCGCGCATACAGTCGAGCGCGCCGGAGTCCGCATATCGTGACTCAGACAGCTTAATCAGCATCTTGGCCTCTGAGAAGTCCAAACGAAAGAGTGAGTGGATCACTGTCTAACAGAGACAGAGAACGAAGAGTTCTGCGAATGTACAGTACTTAACCGATGTTAGCACAACGAATGCACTGCTTCGAATGAGCTCTGAGGCGTTAGGTCGTTAGGCTACTGCGCATCTAAACCTTAAATGCTGTGCTGAAAATATGGGCAGGTAAAAACAGACTATTCAATTACAATATGATCTTATCTATTACCGAGGTGTTTTGGAAATTTTTACTGGTCATCCATGGTTATTATATGACCATTTCTTAAGGATATTTTTATTTCCAATATTTCTAGTAGGTCTAATTTTTTACTTTTATTTTCTGAATATAATAATTTAACTTTGTTTATATCTATAAAATGATTGTTTTTAATACAATGTGTAGACATTCCAATGATTTTTATGTCATTAAGATATCTTTTATGTTCTTATATAATATCGCTCGAAAAAAATCTATAAAAAGACATTATCAAGGTAATCAATTTACTGATAAACACGGAGAAAGTTTCGGGCCAAGTACAAGTGATAATGCAAGTGTATTTGTGTGTATAGAGAAAGTATAATTATTGCCACATATGCCAAAGTTTTCGCCGAAACCACCGATGAGGCGCGAGTAATGAGACAATCGGAGGAATCTTTCCGAGATAAAAACAGTTCGTACAGCCCGAAAACAGCAGCAGGTAAAAAAACAGCTTTTTGAAGAAGCTGAAGGTCTATTATATGCACCTGGGATCCCTCACTCATCGGTAAGTCACTAAAACTAATCGTTTTATCGTACTGAAACTCTAAATGGGATTACTTCGAAACTGCGTTTTCAAAAACTGCTCGCTCTGTAACTCAAAAAGTAATCATCGATTTGGCTGAAATTTTGTTAAGCTTTTCTCTATATCATTATCGAAAGGATGTACTTAAAGCTTTAAAGATTTCGTGTAAATAAACTACTTTTTGGGATAAAAATGTCGAAAAAATAGTACAAACTTTAAACATTTTTTGTTTTAAAGCTTACTTAATTTTTAATTTAATACTTTTTATAGCTTTGTAGGTATATTCTTCCCGTAAATCCGAAATAGAAAGAAATGTTTTTTTTGTTTCAGATGAATAGAAAAAGAGTAACGGGTGCAGCACTTTTGGACCTCCCGCCATTGAGGCACGAAAAAAAATTACTGAGCCCCTATTTTATAAAAAAATAACAATTATAATTTGATACTCTCCAAAGGTCAAATAAAATAGTGATAAAGCTTTAAAATGATACAATTACTTTATCACCTTTAACAACACTTCTGACCCATTTTGAAGCGTGACCCATTTTGACTAATGAGTAACGGTAACGTAACTTTTCAAACGGCCAGTTGATCTGGTCTGGCCCCGATCGTCTCTCCGAACTGCTTTCCTTGCGTTCGTCTAGAGCTCGGCTGATGACGGCTGAAAGGCTAGAAACCGGGAAAAAAGAGACACGTGACGTCGCATGGTTGACAGTTCGGCGAAGGCGATCGATGGCACCACGTGGAGAAAGGATGAAAGATTTCTGTAATATATATATATATATATATATATATATATATATATATATATATATATATATATATATATATATATATATATATATATATATATAAGGAAGGTATGATAGGTGAAGAGTCCAACGGACGAGAGAAGACGAGATAAGATAAGAGAATCTCTCTTCAGTCGAAGCGGACAATACTGGAAAATGCCAAATGAGATTTTGGCGAAACGTCGTGACTCTTTACAGAATCAACGGATCGACCCCCGGAATGATTTAGAAACATTATCTACCATGCGTGAAAATATTAGATGTAACATTAAATATTTCATGTAACAATGTTAGATGTTTATCCCCGGTATAGAGTGTTTTTCGGATTTTGGAATGTATCCATGAATCTATGTTTTATTAATAGTTATTAATGCGAAGTGGGATGTTATACTGATTCGCTGAATTTATCCTATATAAAAAAGTCAGAGATGCGAAGATCAGCTAGGTCATAAATTGGCTTAATAAATGTTCAAATTACGGCTTTCTGTAGAATAATCTCGGTTGCCATAATCAGTTCTTCCCCGAAGATCACCCCCGAAAAGCTTTAGAATACAATACTTGCAGAACACAGGCTACTGTGGCATACGCAAGAACAACTTTTTGAGTGCCCTTTAACTGAATCGAATGAAATAGAACAGAATCACATTGATAATTTAGTATTAAGTATAACCTGAAGGTGAAGGATAGTTATATATAACCGAGGTCATTAATATTCTAATAAATATTCTTTGTTCCTTCAAAAAAATTTGAAATGTTTTCGCGTTTTCTGCAAATTTTATAAAATGTGTACATCGGGTTTTAGAATAACTTTCTTTTTATTGTCCCTTAAATTATTTTAAGATGTGTAAATTAAATATATTTTCCTTCAAACAACAAATTATTAAATTTAACATTGAATATAACACGTTACTCAATAAGTTCGTAGGATAGCATATAGATGACGTCTCTATTGACAAATCCATATGATTTTTAGAAAGTACTAACCTTCAAATGATGCGTGTCAAAATTTCATGATAATCTGAGGATCAGTTCACTCAGTTACAGTGATGTTAATGATGCTACTTTTGTAATTCTGAAAACAATGGAAATATTTGAATTTGACTAGTGTTATTCGAACTTTGCTCCATTAAGACAAATGGTAGAGAAGTGGTTTGCTGATTTTTAACGCGGCCATACAAATACCGATGACGCTGAACGCCCCGGTCGCCCAAATTCGGCAATTATTCCAGAAAATATAAAAACAGTCCATAAAATAGTTTTGGCCGATCCTAAATTGAAGTTACGTGAGATAGCTTACACTTTAGACATATCAGAAGGCAGTGTAATTACCATTTTACATGAATATTTGTCCATGAGAAAGCTCGGTTCGAAGTGGATACTGCGTTTGCACAAAGTCGATCAAAAACAGCAACGCATCGACGATTCAGCGTACCGTTTGGAGCTGTTTCAGTGCAAGAAAAATTATTAGGCAGAAAGGTTTAGGCATCCGTATATTGGGATGCGCAAGGTATTTTATCCTTGATTATCTTGACAAAGGAAAAAAGATCAATAGCAAATATTATATGGCATTATTGGTGCATTTGAAGGAAGAAATTGCGAATAAATGACCCTAAATGAAGAAGAAAAAAGTGCTCTTTCGTCAGTATAATGCACAGTATCACAAGTCGGTCCTAACAATGGCAAAAATGCATGAATTCCTTCCCCTTTTACCATATTCTCCGGATCTGGCTTCCAGCAACTACTACCTATTTGGAAACCTAAAAAAAAGCTCCAGAGAGAGAGGTTTGGCTCCATTGAAGAACTGATTGCCGAAACTGAAACCTATTTTGAGGTCAAAGATAAATCGTTCTTTGCAAAAAGCATCGAAATGTTAGAGAAGTATTGGAATGAATGTATCACTCTTGAAGGAGACTATGTAGATTAATAAAGTTAAAATTTGCCTAAAAGTTGTTGTCCTTCAAGTAAGTCATCCTTCGAACTTATATTGAGTGATGTGTTATTATTTGTTCTTTAATCATACTGTATAATAACGCAAAGTTGATATTGTCTTGTGACTCTAAATATAGCCTGGGAATGATATTATATCAATTAATAATTGATATAAATAATTTATACACTTACAAAAATTACGAAAAATATTAAAAGAATACGCTAACTGAATATGTGATTTATATAAAATTATATTGCGTGACAAAATAGCTAATTGCTAAAATAATCAAATATGTTATTGTTCTCTTACAAAACAAATGAAATTTAGCATATCAGAGACTAGAAATAGCCAATATTGTGTAGATTTGTTTTATAAATAAGAGTTTTCAGGTCATTATTGACATAATCTTAGCACACTAATTTATATCGTGTGACCCAATTAACACTATCAATTTTTCAAATTTATTCAATTACAGTCGATTGACGCAAGTAAATAAACAACGTCTTGTCACCATTAGCCACCATCATCGACCAATTATTATAGTTTTGCCGACTAGCATTAGTCGTAATGGCGATTAGCTAACCCACAAACGAAATAAAAATCGCAGGCCGCCATGCGCCACGTAATCCCGGCGTCAGGTGTGTGACAGTGACCAAGAACTCCAAAAGCCCCTCGTTGGTGCCCCCCCGGGCACCGAGAGGGTCAACGTACCGTCAGACGGTCGAGCGGTACCGTTAGATCGCCGCCAATGCTGCCGCGGTTCGCCAGTACCCATTACAGCAGGAGCACCGAGAACGGTAATGCAGGAACGAGCGTTTCTATTTTTTTTCGTTCTAATGGTGGTACTATTAGGTACTAGAAGGTTGGCTAGAAATAGACGGTCTTGGAGTATTGATTTGATGTATAATATTATGGATATCATGACGTGAAATAATACTGAATGTATAGAACAATTACGATGAATTGTAAGGTTTGACTAGGAAAACTATATTTATTTAAATTGAGGAAGAAGTACAATCCATCTTCATAATTTAGTGTAAAATAGAGTTTATCCACAAGTCCTGAAATTTTTCAGCTCTTCACATTAATTCGACATAAAAATAATAATATTTATAAAATGTTTATGAGTTAACAGTTTCAATCTATAATTACCATCGTTCTCGACACTTTTCGCCCAATTTTGATAGCTGTCTCAAATGGATTTTTTCCACGAAAAAAATATTACATGAATCTGAAAAGATTGTAATGTATTAAGCATCAGAAGAATACGGTGATTGAGGAAGTACTTTCCAGACTGATTTTTTGATTTTTTTCTTCAGTTAAGTTTTGCACTATCATGTTGCAGAATAACAAATTTTCGATTAAGCAGACTTGGACCTTTTTACATCAAAACCTTATTTTAGCCTATCACGCACACTAATGATGCAACACTTATGGTTTCATTCGAACCCAGAACCTCTTACGTACTTACTTACTTACTTACTTACTTACTTACTTACATACTTACATACTTACTTGCTTACTTGCTTACTTGCTTGCTTGCTTGCTTGCTTGCTTGCTTGCTTGCTTGCTTGCTTGCTTGCTTGCTTGCTTGCTTGCTTGCTTGCTTGCTTGCTTGCTTGCTTGCTTGCTTGCTTGCTTGCTTGCTTGCTTGCTTGCTTGCTTGCTTGCTTGCTTGCTTGCTTGCTTGCTTGCTTGCTTGCTTGCTTGCTTGCTTGCTTGCTTGCTTGCTTGCTTGCTTGCTTGCTTGCTTGCTTGCTTGCTTGCTTGCTTGCTTGCTTGCTTGCTTGCTTGCTTGCTTGCTTGCTTGCTTGCTTGCTTGCTTGCTTGCTTGCTTGCTTGCTTGCTTGCTTGCTTGCTTGCTTGCTTGCTTGCTTGCTTGCTTGCTTGCTTGCTTGCTTGCTTGCTTGCTTGCTTGCTTGCTTGCTTGCTTGCTTGCTTGCTTGCTTGCTTGCTTGCTTGCTTGCTTGCTTGCTTGCTTGCTTGCTTGCTTGCTTGCTTGCTTGCTTGCTTGCTTGCTTGCTTGCTTGCTTGCTTGCTTGCTTGCTTGCTTGCTTGCTTGCTTGCTTGCTTGCTTGCTTGCTTGCTTGCTTGCTTGCTTGCTTGCTTGCTTGCTTGCTTGCTTGCTTGCTTGCTTGCTTGCTTGCTTGCTTGCTTGCTTGCTTGCTTGCTTGCTTGCTTGCTTGCTTGCTTGCTTGCTTGCTTGCTTGCTTGCTTGCTTGCTTGCTTGCTTGCTTGCTTGCTTGCTTGCTTGCTTGCTTGCTTGCTTGCTTGCTTGCTTGCTTGCTTGCTTGCTTGCTTGCTTGCTTGCTTGCTTGCTTGCTTGCTTGCTTGCTTGCTTGCTTGCTTGCTTGCTTGCTTGCTTGCTTGCTTGCTTGCTTGCTTGCTTGCTTGCTTGCTTGCTTGCTTGCTTGCTTGCTTGCTTGCTTGCTTGCTTGCTTGCTTGCTTGCTTGCTTGCTTGCTTGCTTGCTTGCTTGCTTGCTTGCTTGCTTGCTTGCTTGCTTGCTTGCTTGCTTGCTTGCTTGCTTGCTTGCTTGCTTGCTTGCTTGCTTGCTTGCTTGCTTGCTTGCTTGCTTGCTTGCTTGCTTGCTTGCTTGCTTGCTTGCTTGCTTGCTTGCTTGCTTGCTTGCTTGCTTGCTTGCTTGCTTGCTTGCTTGCCTGCTCGCTTGCTCGCTCGCTCGCTCGCTCGCTCGCTCGCTCGCTCGCTTGCTTGCTTGCTTGCTTGCTTGCTTGCTTGCTTGCTTGCTTGCTTGCTTGCTTGCTTGCTTGCTTGCTTGCTTGCTTGCTTGCTTGCTTGCTTGCTTGCTTGCTTGCTTGCTTGCTTGCTTGCTTGCTTGCTTGCTTGCTTGCTTGCTTGCTTGCTTGCTTGCTTGCTTGCTTGCTTGCTTGCTTGCTTGCTTGCTTGCTTGCTTGCTTGCTTGCTTGCTTGCTTGCTTGCTTGCTTGCTTGCTTGCTTGCTTGCTTGCTTGCTTGCTTGCTTGCTTGCTTGCTTGCTTGCTTGCTTGCTTGCTTGCTTGCTTGCTTGCTTGCTTGCTTGCTTGCTTGCTTGCTTGCTTGCTTGCTTGCTTGCTTGCTTGCTTGCTTGCTTGCTTGCTTGCTTGCTTGCTTGCTTGCTTGCTTGCTTGCTTGCTTGCTTGCTTGCTTGCTTGCTTGCTTGCTTGCTTGCTTGCTTGCTTGCTTGCTTGCTTGCTTGCTTGCTTGCTTGCTTGCTTGCTTGCTTGCTTGCTTGCTTGCTTGCTTGCTTGCTTGCTTGCTTGCTTGCTTGCTTGCTTGCTTGCTTGCTTGCTTGCTTGCTTGCTTGCTTGCTTGCTTGCTTGCTTGCTTGCTTGCTTGCTTGCTTGCTTGCTTGCTTGCTTCCTTACTTGCTTGCTTGCTTGCTTGCTTGCTTCCTTACTTGCTTGCTTGCTTGCTTGCTTGCTTCCTTACTTGCTTACTTACTTGCTTCCTTACTTGCTTACTTACTTGCTTACTTACTTCCTTACTTACTTACTTACTTACTTACTTACTTACTTACTTACTTACTTACTTACTTACTTACTTACTTACTTACTTACTTCCTTACTTACTTACTTACTTACTTACTTACTTACTTACTTACTTACTTACTTACTTACTTACTTACTTACTTACTTACTTACTTACTTACTTACTTACTTACTTACTTACTTACTTACTTACTTACTTACTTACTTACTTACTTACTTACTTACTTACTTACTTACTTACTTACTTACTTACTTACTTACTTACTTACTTACTTACTTACTTACTTACTTACTTACTTACTTACTTACTTACTTACTTACTTACTTACTTACTTACTTACTTACTTACTTACTTACTTACTTACTTACTTACTTACTTACTTACTTACTTACTTACTTACTTACTTACTTACTTACTTACTTACTTACTTACTTACTTACTTACTTACTTACTTACTTACTTACTTACTTACTTACTTACTTACTTACTTACTTACTTACTTACTTACTTACTTACTTACTTACTTACTTACTTACTTACTTACTTACTTACTTACTTACTTACTTACTTACTTACTTACTTACTTACTTACTTACTTACTTACTTACTTACTTACTTACTTACTTACTTACTTACTTACTTACTTACTTACTTACTTACTTACTTACTTACTTACTTACTTACTTACTTACTTACTTACTTACTTACTTACTTACTTACTTACTTACTTACTTACTTACTTACTTACTTACTTACTTACTTACTTACTTACTTACTTACTTACTTACTTACTTACTTACTTACTTACTTACTTCAATTCCTTCTTATTTTGAATATATATTATCATTATTATTAGGTGCGTATAGACCCGATTTAATCACGCAAAGCATTCTGACTCATTTTCGAGTGTTCTTTCTGATCTTCCACACCTCTCTCATCCGTTCTCCGTGGATTCTCTTTCTCTCCTCCGTTCACCTTGTCCCCGATCTTCCTGAAACTTCGCCCTCTGATGCAATGTTCCACATATGTATTTTGTTTCTCTACGTTCTTCTATCCTCAATCTCTGTCGGGTATATTTGTGCCTTTCCCAGATCAGTTCTGGCTTGTGCAATCAATGGTACTGTAGACTTGACCCCTTGTATGTACGTAAGAATTCTGTTGGTGAATCTTGTCGGTGGAAGTCTACTGATATGTCCATAGAATTTCAACCTTTTTTTTCTTATGTCCGCCGTTACGTTGGACATTCTCTCTGTGGTCTTTCTGAAACGTAGTTTGTATCCTTCCTCTGTTAGTTTCGGGCTGAGAATTTTCGTTATAATTTTGCGTTCTTCTTTTAGTATATTTTCTATGCCGCTTTTTGTGTGGAGTGTGAGTGTCTCGCTTGCATATAGTAGCCCTGGTTTGATTACTGTGTTGTAGTGTCTTATTTTGCGAGTGTAGATATGCATTTCTTATTGTAGATATTGTGTGTCTTGCCGTATGCCCTCTTCATCTTCTGTAATCGAGTCTTTTGTGCTATCTTCTCTCCTCCTATGGATTCGAGGATCTGGCCCAGGTATTTGAAGTGAGTGACTCTAATTATGTTACCGCATTTGGTGTTCAAATCTTAAAAATCTAATTTTGAGCAGAAGAATTCAGTTTTTTGAAAGGATATTTATAGGCCGACTTTTTCTGCAAATTCCTTGAGGACTTCTATCTGTTTAGTTGCCCTTGTCTCATTGTCTGCGAGTATGGCTAGGTCGTCTGCGAAGGCTAGGCATAAGATTTCTATGTTGTCTTTGGGTCATCCGAGTCATACTGGTTTCCAATGTCCTTGATTTTTCAGTCATTTTTCCCATTCCTTTATGACTTTGTCCAGGACCAAGTTGATGAGGAGTGGGGATAACCCATCTCCTCGGCGTACTCCGGTTTTAATTAGAAAGGGTTCGGAAATTTCTCCCATAAATTTCACTTTAGAAGTTGTGTCAGTCAGTGTCTGCTTGATCAATCGTAGTGTTTTGGGATCGAGTCCTTGTTCTGCTAGGATGTTGAGCAGATATTTTTGATCGATGCAGTCGTATGCTTTCTTAAAGTCTACGAACGTGCAGATGATTGGACGTTACTGATAGCTTTATATTTCAGTATTTTTTTAAGTTAAAGATTTGTTCAGTGCATAAGCGACCATGACGAAAGCCTGCCTGGTACTCGCCAATTTTGTATTCTAGTTGTTCTAGTTCTCTGGAGAAAGCATGCTGAAAGGATTTTGTAAGTGACTTGTAGTAAGGAGATTCCTCTGTAGTTGTTCACATCTATTCTGTCTCTTTTCTTGTTCAGCGGGTGGATAAAAGCACATTTCCATTTTGGTAATTTTTCTGTTTGCCAGATGTTCGTGATAATTTGCGTGAGTTTCCGCAGTGAATTTGGTCCGATGTTTTTCAATAATTTCGCGGTGATACCATCTTCACAGGATGTTCTGTTATTCTTTAATTTGCGTATGTGCCTGTGGATCTCTTCCTGTATTGGTGGTAGTGATTCTGAGTGGGTATAGATACAATTTTCCTTGGGGAATCTTGTGTCGCTTTCGGGGCAATTGAGGAGATCAAAGAAATAGTGTGCCAGCTCCTGACAATTCTCCTGATTGGTTAGCGCTAATCTCCCATTCCACTTTCTGAAGCAAAGATTTTGAGGCGTGTATCCACGGATTTCTTTTGCAAAAGTCCTATAAAAGTCTCTCGTGTTATAATTGCGGAAATTCTCCTCTATAAAGTCTAGTTGTTCCTTCATATACTTCTTCTTAGTTTGTCTGATAACCTTTGCGATCTGTTTTCTAGTCTCGTCAAAAAGCTGTTGATTTTCTGGGAATTTTTAGTGTTGTACTCCTCAAATGCTCGTTTGCGTCGCTGTAGTGCACTTTCGCATTCCGAATCACAACAAGGATGTTTTGTGTTGTTTTTCAATGGGACCAGGTCATGTGTTTTTAGTGTTTTTTTTGTGGAATTTTTTCCATGCATCTGCCTGTTCCTTTTTCCATTCCTCTGTTATGTTGGATCTTTTTCGGGTCGAATATCTGTAGATGTGTTTTCTTTTGATAAATTCACCTTGGGGTGAACTTGACTTTGATTCTGGTTAGGTAGAGATCTGAGTCAATGTTCGCCACCCTGCGGGCTTGGACATCTTGGAGTTATCTTTGTTGTGGGTATGAGATTGCAACGAGGTCTATCTGGAATTCTCCAATATGTTATATAGGTGATCTCCACGTTTTCTTGTTGAGGGGTTGAGGGTTATTCTGTTGGCATAGTTCGATGAGTCTTGTGCCATTTTTGTTGGTAAATTTGTAACCGGGCAATTTGCCTACGGTTTTTTGATGGATTTTTTCTCTACCGATTTGTGCGTTAAAGTCGCCTAGTTAAATTTTTATGTCATCCTTTCGCACCTTTGCCTAGATCTCAATCTCTCAATTTCAATCTTAATCTTCTTTTATCCCATCGTTCCATGTTCTTCTTGGCCTTCCTTTACGGTTCTTCCCTTGCACTCGCACTTCGAACACTCTCTTTGTGAGCCTATTTTCCGGCATGCGACATGTCCGAACATGTCCCACCTTAGTTGTTCTGCTATTTTATCATTTATGGGTTCAATCTGTAGGTTTTCTCTAATTATTTGATTTCTGATTCTGTCTCTTTTTTTTTTGTTCTCTATCTTCCTCATTTCTATTGCTTTTATACGTGTCTTGTGTTTTTCTGTTAGAATCTATGTCTCGCTACTGTACATTATTGTTAGTCGGGTTACCTTTTTAATTACTGTACGTACACGTACACAAGGAGTCTAATTCAGTTTGCCGCAGTCGTGGTTCACAATCAAAACCTTGTAATCATTCATAAATCTGATCTCAAAATCATTATATGTATTTGTATTTTATAACTGTAGAAACAGTAATGGCCAACCATCTCGGTTTTTCAAGAAAGTTTATACCTGCTTCTTTCATTCCTGCATTGATATACCCAACAGCTCGCTCATTTTCTATTTCGGACAATTACATAAGCACTTTTAATAGAACCACAACCTTAATGCACACCTTAACAGTATAAGAAAAATACCTCACAATATCATAAAAAGCCATTATTTTAAACATTTTATTTTGCCAGATTTTTTCGAATTGCCTGAAAAAACATAAAGACAACCAAGTAAAAGGTGTATCATTTTTTGTTTTTAGAATATTTTACACTGTGATTATATTTTTAGTTTGATTAAAAAAAAATATACTCTTATTGCCTTTTTTTGTTCCCCGGTATATTTTATCAAATTCATTATCACGCACTTGCAAACCACTTGAAGCGAAATATGGATACAAATATTTTTAACATTCTCTTCATCAGTGTTTTCACCGGAGCTAGTGATAATTGAATGACGCCATGTCCGGTGAATATGGAAGATGATGCAAAACGTCCAGCGGAGGCCTAGACATTTCCTACGCTTCCTAGTGCAGGTTGTGTCCGTATTGTTTAGACTAATCTTGTTAACAGTGATACAGGTAAATCAATCATCTTCCCTATCAGTAACATTTTGTAAATAACAACATTTTTATAAATCGTAAGCAAAATATATAGTTTTAGCAAACCGTGTTCCAAGTTTGTAGGGTAGTTGTTTTTGTTTAAAAATTCGAGCTCTTCACGTATCGATACAACCATTTGGCTGTTAATTATTTATTTATTTAATATTTAATTTAATTTTGGTATGATAGTTTCCTGACATCTGACAGAAAATTTATATCATTTCGCATATTAGTTAAAAAAATTAAGTCTTAAAGCGTTTTTGTTATTGTTAAACAATTCCGTTGGCGATATCTTAAAAAGGCTTTTTTTATTATATTAAAATATTAAGAAAATATTATGGCGATAAAGCAATATAATCATTTTTTTTTACAAGTGGTATAAGGACTTTAGTGATCGTAGGGAAGCAGTTGAAGATGAACCTCGTTCAGAAAGACCTTCAACGTCAACTACTAATGAAAGCATTACCAAAATCAAGAATCTTGTACTGATAAATTAACCGATTAAATCTACTCAAAAAACCGTCCAAATTTGTGGTAAAACAATTAAAGTTTTTTTGAAAATTCAAGTAAAAAATTTAAATTCACTTCAAAAATGTCTAGTCAACAACGAAAAATAGTGATATATCCAATATTATTTATTTTTTACCTTTATTTGGGTTTTTCGCCACTATCTAAAACTCAAAAATACCAAAAATACCTGTTCTTATGTAAAGAAAGAATCACTGGGTAAAAACAAAAAACCAAACGGAGACAAATTTCACAATGATTCTTTTTTGTAATAAATTTGCCTAACGAACAAAATTTTAAAGATATAAAAATGTTATAAAAATTTTTACAAACTTTTTAAGTTAACGTTTAGGAGGGTCCTCTCCCCCCTTTTTCAAAACTAAACTAAAAATAAATTATATTAATTTGTAATATATAAAGTAACGAGTGAAAGTAAATATATATATATATATATATATATATATATATATATATATATATATATATATATATATATATATATATATATATATATATTTACTTTCTTATATTTTATTTTCTTATATTTACTTATATATATATATATATATATATATATATATATATATATATATATATATATATATATATATATATATATATATATATATATATATATATATATATATATATATACTTTCACTCGTTACTTTATATATTACAAATTAATATAATTTATTTTTTAGTTTAGTTTTGAAAAAGGGGGGAGAGGACCCTCCGAAACGTTAACTTAAAAAGTTTGTAAAAATTTTTATAACATTTTTATATCTTTAAAATTTTGTTCGTTAGGCAAATTTATTACAAAAAAGAATCATTGAGAAATTTGTCTCCGTTTGGTTTTTTGTTTTTATATTTTATATATATGTTTTTTTATCTATGTCAACGATAGTTACATTGACAACAATAGATTTTCATGAGTGACATACTACCAAAAAATATATATAGGTAATGTTTACTGTGTGATTGTTTATTGTACTGATTGTGTATTCAAATATTTAAAAAAATTAATTAATATTTAAAAACCCAAATAAAAGAAAAAAATATATAAACACGCCACAATCATTCAGACATTATCCAATATTATTATCTAATATTAAATTTTTGAAACTTACTTTTATCGGACGTGCCTCAAATAACTGCATCTAAAGTAAATTGCCGGAAATCCTTTATAATACTCCTCAACAATTGTAATGTCTTCCATATTCGATATGCAAGTACGAACAGACCAAATCTGATATATAATGTAGATGTTTTAAAAAAAGAATACGTTAGTGAGTAACGCATTTACGCAACGTAAATGCATTGATAAAAAAATCTATATTTAACTAATCGGATATTTTTCATTCATTTATTCCTCCAGATAGTCCAAAAGGTCTGCCTTTCTCAAGAAAATCAAACAATATTGATTTTATATCTCAAGAAAAGAACAAAGCCAATGGACACGTTATTTTTTAACTTCTTGGATGGGCTTCCATTAATTTAATTTTGATTTGCATCAGCTTTATACTCTAATTTAAACAAAACATAGATATATATTCAATGTAATTCAAATAAGCGCTCTATCTATTTGAATTCTATTGAATATAGTGTTCCCCTTCCTTTTCCAACTCTCTCACTCCTAGGTAATTTGTGCCCAACATAATCAAGATTGTTACTTAAAACCAGTCCATTCATCTCATTTTGAGGTCTACCTCTTCCTTTAATACTCTCGTAGTCTTCAGTGTAAATTATTATCTCCAGTGTTTCGGCATTTGTGTTGAGACGTCCTTCATATTTGTTATATTTTGTATCAATTTATTCTTTCTTTGATGTGCCAGTATATAAGACGTCCTTCACTTTTGTGACGTTAGTAAACGTCACAATTAACGTGTGACGTTTAGCATTTGCTTTTTCACTATTGTTTGTGTGTCTAAAGCGTCAGCCTTACGTTACGGCAGTTAATGTGGAGCATGTTCGAATCCCGTATTAGACAAAAAAGTTTTTCTAAAGTTCTTGTAAATGTTTCTAGATAAGAGTGTAAAATCTGACAAGGAATCACCCCTCAATCACTCCAGTTCGTGGCTGGGTAAGGCCGGATGCCTTTTGAGAGGTTTCCTACGTTGGTCACTCGTCAGTCGGCAGACTTCTTGAGATACTTTCGGTTAAGCACAAAACCAAGGATTGATAGCCCGAGGGGGTGCTGACCGGGGTTTTCGGAAGCTGATAACCGTGGTTCGGAACCCACGTTAAGCGGTAGGTCCAGTCGCTAAATAACCTTTTCAGTTGCTGGTTCGACTCTAACCCCAAAACTTTACTCTACTGATGTTTGTATTTTCGCATTTATCAATGTTCTATTTTGTGAATTTCAAGTTTTGGGAGCCATATGTAAATACAAGAAGCACGCATTGATCGAAAATGTTCGTTTTAGGTGTTGGGGTTATTTGTTATGTTATAATATATAAAAGAGTTTTTCACATGCTACCCGCACAAGTCTTATCCTCCTCATTGTTCCTTCAGTTTAATTAACTTTATTATTTAGTGTTATACTTTAGTGAAAGCCGAAACTTCGAGATTTTACAAATATAAAACGCGGTTCTACCCGAGAACCAAGTAATTTTAACATTACCGACCGCGAAAGCCTTTCCGAATATTTTTGGAAATGATATGATTTTATGACAAGAGATTCCAATTTCTTAATAACCTTTTATCGTAATGGCCACATAAAAGACACTTTGAAAAAATAGATTTTTTTAAATTAAATTAAATTTATATTTTTTTCAGCCGTATCTAGTATGTCTTCATTAATTTAATACAGTAACGATAATTATACAATAATTTATTGTTTTAAACAACGGCAAACTTTTATCAGTTTCTTGTTTTTAATCATACTACCCTACCTCACTGATAAAGATAGGAGTTGCCAGATAGGAGTTTTTTTGAAGTTCCAATTAATCCAAAAGGTAATTGCAAAAAATAATGTCATAACCTTATTGGTCGCGGGTTGACTGCGGTTTGTTGTCACAGTTCAGAATCATAGTGGTAAATCCAAGTTTCATCCATAGTTACAAAACGACGTTTAAAATCTATTTAATTTTCGAAAAAGATCCAAATTTTGGTTAGAAACTTTTACTGAAAGTCGTTTTTGATCAGAATTTAACAAATGCAGTATCCATATTGCACATAGCTTTCTAAAGTCCAATGCCTTTCCAAAAAATTAAATAGCCGTTCAGTCGATATATCCATGGGCTTAGCAATTTTACTCAAAGTCAATTGTCTATCATTTATAAACATATCATATATAGAATTAATTATTTGTTCAATAGTTACACTTGTTGGACTTCCATAACGATGATCATTATCCAGGCTTGTACGACCACGTTGAAACTCACCTGCCCACTTACAAACCATTATTTTTGAAGGGGCAGACTCCCCTAATACATTTACAATTTCACTATGAATTTCCATTGCCTTTAAACCTCTTTTTATAAATAATTTAACCACTGCATGATTTTCCATTTTAAAAAATAACACTGATACTTTAAGATGCTTTTTTTGTATGAATGAATTGATAAATCGACTTTAAACTTCACATGTTCATATGCAGAATGAAACTTCAAAATGTAGTAGATTACATAGTTTTCTTACTGTTCTATAGGTGTGGCTCCGCGATGTATATATATATATATATATATATATATATATATATATATATATATATATATATATATATATATATACATAAAAAAACCATGTACGCTCCCAAATTTTCAAGAGTTACGTGAGATTTCGTATAGAAATCTACCTTGTATGTTTTTTTCACTAATTGAACACTTGAACAATGACTCATGAGTTCGCTCAGTCCCGTTCAAGTACTGACATTTTTAAAACATGTGATATTGGTAGCCAAATCGACCGCCTTATTCAAGTTATCCGTAAACGAATCTATCGAATGAAGGTGTACAAACATATTATTAATTATACCTAATTTTTTTCCGTAGATATCTTTCTACTAATCATGAAGAAAAATCTAATAACAAAGTGTGAAGTGCTCTATAAGCATTTCAAGATATATAAATATATATACATATATATATATATATATATATATATATATATATATATATATATATATATATATATGTATATATATATATATATATATATATATATATATATATATATATATATATATATATATATATATATATATATATATATATATATATATATATATATATATATATATAAATATATGTATATATATATATATATATATATATATATATATATATATATATATATATATATATATATATATATATATATATATGTATTGCATTTATGCCATTTAGTATATTTTATTGATAATTTTTAAACCATCTAAAACAATGTTTTTTATGAGCCATAATTCTGAAAATATTGCTAATATCGAAAACTCCAGAAAGGTTTATAGAAACTTTAGGTATACTTGTTATTTTAAGTTATAATTTCCTGCATTCACTGCATATTTTATCATCAACTTCCACAGCATCAATTGCCTGCGAAACATGACGATAATTTATGTTATTTTCATCCATTTTCACAACTATGTAACATGCATGGAACTCATATTAGCTAAGCGTACAGTCACAGAAAGGTTATGCGAATTTCATTAGAAATTAAATAGGAAATGGCTGCGTAAACTAATTCAAAAGTTTCTGCATAGCGCAATCCTGAAGATTTAGACGCTTCTTTAATGTTCAATATCGTAAAATTTTACATTTTTTGTGGTAAATAGCATGAACTGATTAAGAAAACACCAAGTAGTTTTATTTAAATAGCACTTAAAATAAAGTTTAGCGGAAACATAAAATTATCGCGTGAACACATTTGTGTCATGATTTTTTTAGATTTTAAATGCTGTCTAACTTAACAACAGTATATCGTCAGACGTCTTTTTAAACTGTTATAGATAAATCATCATTCGATAGAAATATTTGTAACTTATTTACATAATATAAGCGTCATAATATCTAGGACATGGACATTAAGGCACAAGGGCATTAATGTTTGAAAACAAGTTCGGACAAATATCTATCGAGGCTACTTCTGACAAAGCGCTTTCTGTCAATCCAATTTTCGACCTTTTTTTTCAAGCAATTTGGCCCATATGGGCTTTGGTGCATAGAGGCATATGGGCTTTAGTGCGTTGGTGCATAGACCAAAGATTTAACATAACTCCAAACTAATTTAACATAATCTAAAGGCATTAAATCACACTACCTTGGTATCCAATTAATAAGTCCGTTCCTCGTCCGTTCACCGAATTGTTCTTTCAATAAATCGATTGTTACATTGGCTGTATGTCATATGGAGAAGTTCTGTTGGAAACACATCTCCTTTAGATCAATATCATTCAAATTCCACGCAAACTTTTCCACATAATCGAATAACAAAGCTCAACTCTCTGAAAACGGCGACGAATTGATAACTTTGGATCTTCATCGACACTGCCAACAACAGCGGTGATATTTTCGGGACGCACAGTTTTTTGTCTTGTTTTTATTACAACAAGCAGCATGGAATGCGTTTGGAATTTCTCAATAATTCATCCAATACATCTCTCAGCTGGGCAATTATGTTCATCATGAAATTCACGAAGTGCTCTGTAAGTTTGGCACACAGTACACTGATTTTGTTAATAAATTTCCAATTTGCTGTAATGTTAAACATTCCATGATATATATATATATATATATATATATATATATATATATATATATATATATATATATATATATATATATATATGAGCAATGGTTAGTTGCTTGACCGGGAGGAAGCCCCACCCATCCCTTACATTGGAGGGCACATGTTTCGTCTGTTGGTGGATAGACTCATCAGGGTACCGACATATGCTCTCTCGTCAAGAATGGGGAGTCCCTCTCCACAATCAAACAACTTATATTTTCGCCGACATGACATTGTGGAACCCAACGGTCGGGGGTGTATAACTCCTGACTACTGTTGTCTCGTTGGACGCAGTTCAAACAAGTCAAAAAACTGTTCTAAAAATTGCTTCTTAAAGGGGCTAGAGCCCCTTAAAGGGGAACTCTGAAGATGATTTTTTCGCAATATTTTCGAAACGGTTTATGCCAAAGTCATGAAATTCGGTATACTTCAATAAATTGGAATGGATAAACATTTTTGTTTTAACAATTGAATATTTTAGTCATGGGCATCACATACATTTAATAGCAATAATTTTTAGGTAAAAAAGGTTCTCTTATTTCATCTCGTTAGAAAAGACCGTTTTCCAGATAACTGACTTTTTCTAAATCGATGCACGATTACATGGATATCGAAATGCATCTTAATAATTAAGTAGGTGGCTGTCACTGTTAATCTTTGTCTTTAACGTTTCGTAAAACTGAAAAAAAAAATTCCCAATAAAGTGTAGATTTTTTATTTTTAAACTGCAAAATGGTCCTTTATTCCTTCGAAAAAATGGCGAATATGCATTTTATGTACGGGAAAGCGAATGGAAACACGTGTGAAGCTAGATTGTATGCAGAGGCTTTTTCCGGACTAACGAGATGAAATAAGTGGACCTTTTTTACCTAAAAATTATCGCGGCGAAATGATTTGATTTAAAAATATTATAAATAAAAAAGTTATAGCAGCATTTACCAAGGAGATGCCCCTGACTAAAATATTCGATTGTTAAAACAAAAATTTTTTATCCATTCCAACTTATTGAAGTATACCGAATTTCATGACTTTATCCTAGACCGTTTCGAAAAAACCATCTTCAGCGTTCCTCCTTTAAGGCTCTAGATCCTTTGAGAAGCAGTTTTTGAAGTATGTTTATATGAACTTTTTCTATGTTTTAATCCCTAGAGTCACCTACCAAAATATTTCGGCGTTATTTTCGTACACCCTATATATATATATATATATATATATATATATATATATATATATATATATATATATATATATATATATATATATATATATATATATATATATATATATATATATATATATGATATAGATGACATAGATAATCAAGTGATATAAATCCCAGTCGGTTCCATTGATGTTGGACTCTTTCATTTGTTGTCTGGTCCATGCACAGGTCTTTCTGCCTCAAGCATACAACTTTAGATTGCTATCTGTGTTATCCAAAGGTTTTGAACTGATTGTGATGTTTCACTTCCGTATGTCAAAATGGGCAGAATAAACTGATCAAGGACTTTTATCTACAAATATAGTGGAAGTTTGTTCTTAAAGACTATGTGGAGCCTTGAAACTAATCGTCCAACTATCCTGTTTTCTTCCTGCTTTAAGATTTAGCATAAATACCTATAAATAAAGTCAACTAAAAGAACTATAATTGTATTCACCAATGAAATACTCCCGTCACTGGAAATCTAAGAACCTCCTTTAGACTATTTCTTCACTTCACCAAAAGCGTGTGACACTTAAAATCTGAATATACTTGTATATCTTTTGTAATTATTTCCTTATAGTATTAACCGATATCTCAGAGAATGAAGAATTCAAAATTTGAGCGATTTTGTTACAATTTACGCTGATGATTTATCTTGGAATAATCCAAGGGAGAGCTTATAGGGCCAATATAATTAATTATCTATGTAATGGCAAAATGGATGTGAATCATAAATAGATGTAAAACAACATATCCCGATAGTAAAAATATGTTGGTGAGGATTAGGGATGTGCAACAATTAATGGATAAAACTGCTCTAAACAATTTTGAAAGTATTGATAAATGATTGGTAAAAAAAAACAAATTAATAATCACTGAAGATTAAACAAGCGTAAACCGAGATGGCCATTTCACATCCCCGTGCAACGAAATAAGGCACCCAGGGAAATGTTTCCTTAAACAGGCCATTGTTACTCTTGACGTATGGCAAGTCGCCCCATCTTATTGGAAATAAAGTGTATTGAGGTTAATGCGTCGTCTTCTTAGTTCTGGCAGAAAATAATCACGCAACATGGCGAGATAGCGATCTGTATTAACTGACACTGTTCGTCCGTTTTCACGACTTTTCAGCTTATGTACTTTTTATGGGGCTACTTAAAATCCAAAGCTTACATAAACATAGATTTATAAATATTTAACATAAAGGGTTGCCCAATAAATGTCAGAATTTTAAAATGAGGGTGAATGGGTAAGTGAAGGTGAAGGTGTAGGTGAATAACTATATACAAGGGATGAACCGGAAAATTTTATTTTATCTTGAAGAATTAATTATGACATTACATTATGAAGATAATGTCGTTCAAATATCCTCCTCGACTTCTAGTAAAATATATTCTGGAGACCTAATTTGAATTACTCTTTCAAAAGCATCTCCTGCTATATCTTCAATGAAGGCTTGAGAGTATATCTTCAATGGTGGTCGTTTAAGGCCAGAATTGTTCGGTTTTTTTTATAAATCAGAGATTTAACATAATCTCCCAGAAAATGATCCCAGAGCCCGGAGATCGCCTGCTCTTAGTGGCTAATTGACATTACCGTTTCGCGAAATAACGCATACAAAAAGATGTGTGATAAGTCGCACCATCTGGTTCAAAGAAAACGTTGTTTATATCTACATCTATAAGTTCAAATAAAGGAAATTCTGGTCACATATTCCTATAGCGTTCACAATTAAGAGTAACACAATTTCCATTATCCTCTTAAAAAAAAATATTATTACTCATTCAGCCCAAAACCCGCACCAAACACTAACTTTCTTAGGATGAAGAGGTAACTCCTGAATCACTTGAGGATTTTCGCCGGTCTAAATATTGTTGATTGATCGGAATCGGTCTAAATCGATTATATTTAACAAAAATTCGACGAAAAGTCTGTCGAACTAAACAGGCATTTTAATCGTAGACACAAATCATTTCTACGCACTCTGGAATCGTGAATATTTCAATGGTAAATTAGCAAAATGTAGTGAATATAGCAAATGTTACGATTATATTTCAAACAGTGTTGCCACGCATTTAAAATGTCTAAAACTTTTATTCGAAAACTGTACTTCTGAAATAAAAATTATTGTTATCACATATTTCAATTAATAATTCAGATTGATCATTCATATTTGAACTAGTCAATCAGGTTGCTTAAAAAAGGTTTTATTAGATTTTGCAAAATAGGATTGTTTTGTTAATTAGCTTTAATATTGTTAATTAATTAGTTAATTTATTGTCAATTAACTTGTGAGTGAATTATGCGTTAATTTCTAAAATACATTATAAAGTAACGTACAACATCAAATGTGGCAATAGCGGTCTCATCCAGAGATGGTCCAAAAAATGGTCTAAAACACGTCCGCCATAATATATTCTTCAATTTTATAAAGTCGATTTTAACTATTTCTCTTAATGATTGTTCATATGCCATATCCTCATATTCTATCAGTTCCTCGCTTGCTTGTTCAAACTGATGTATAGCAGATACTCGTTCATCTATATCTTCTTCAACTTCATTTTCATACTTTCCAATTCGTCGAAAGGAGTTTTTCTTTAACACATTTTTCGACAATTTAGGTTTTGCATATTTTTTATTTACGTTTTCATCTGAATCGTTTCCGGTTGAAATCCATTGCTTTTTTAAATGACTTGAACCAATATCAGTAATTGGCATAATTTCGAAATCATCATCCCCGTTTTGTTTAGAACTTTTAAAAGTTATCTTGTTTTGGCAATTAAGGTTGGTACAATTTTCTGGATAACAGCAATGTCTTGATCTGAAAATGTATTTCCCATTTAATCACAAAAAAGTGTGCATTCTAATATGTGAGATCGATACTACGGAATATTAATACTGAACTAACCAATATACAATATGCAATTGAATTATCTGTAAGTATCTCAAATTTTACCAAATAAATGATTTTAGTTGGATTGTTACGTCGATGAGCATTCCGTAATTAATTGATCCCTAACAACCCAAAAATGTTTCTTCTGTATATATTTCTATATATAAGGAAACTTCAATTTCGTGTTTCAAGATGTACAATGCCGTTGGCAATTACAGAGTATTCAAGACAATAAGTTCAAAGTATTGATTCATGGTGATTGTCATGTAATTATGCATGAGCTTGCAGGGAATCTATATAATCGTCAGAAATAACTGTTGATAACCACTGAACAAAACGTGTTAGTATAAATACAACCCATCAGCATCTATAATTTGTTTTTGAAACCTAACTAAAATAATTAAGGTTTAAAACGACATTGAGTTATGAATTCATTGAGCATGCCAGTGATGAATTAATAACAAAATGACAATGACAAAATGTCAATGACAAAATGTCAATGACAAAATGTCAATGACAAAATGTCAATGGCAAAATGTCAATGACAAAATGTCAATGACAAAATGTCAATGACCAAATATTAATGACAAAATGTCAATGACAAAATGTCAATGACAAAATGTCAATGACAAAATGTCAATGAGAAAATGTCAATGACAATATGTCAATGACAATATGTCAATGGCAAAACGTCAATTACAAAATGTCAATGACAAAATGTCAAGGATAAAATGTCAATGACAAAATGTCAATGACAAATTGTCAATGACAAAATGTCAATGACAAAATGTCAATGAGAAAATAACAATGACAAAATGATAATGACAAAATGACAATGACAAAATGACAATGACAAAATGACAATGACAAAATGACAATGACAAAATGACAATGACAAAATGACAATGACAAAATGACAATGACAAAATGACAATGACAAAATGACAATGACAAAATGACAATCACAAAATGACAATGACAAAATGGCAATGACAAAATGACAATGACAAAATGACAATGACAAAATGACAATGACAAAATGACAATGACAAAATGACAATCACAAAATGACAATGACAAAATGGCAATGACAAAATGACAATGACAAAATGACAATGACAAAATGACAATGACAACATTACAATGACAACATGACAATGACAAAAATGCTTCTTGATTTCATGATAATAAATTGACAGTACTTTTCAGAGCGTTGTTATATATTTAATAATATATGTAACGTTTAAAAATATATTCCTGCAGCCCCGGGTTTAAAACAATTACATTATGTCAAATAGAAACCGGAATTGTTCATTTAGAAACTCGCGTAAAAAGCATAAAACATTTTTTGATATAAGTACGATACCAATGTACGTAAGTGTTACGTAGAGCTTCGACCTCACCAGCTGGCCAGTTGATTTACAGCTGTTGTTTTGGTTAGTGGACCTCACGTAAGTTCTACGATTTTAAAAACACATAAAATATAGTTTGACTCGACTAGATTGATTTTATATTTAGATCAACTAAATTTTGTATGCTAAATCATTGAAAATAGGAATGATAAAAATCATATAAAGAATGCCGACAAGTGATTAAAGATTTATCTTTTCAAATCAACGTTTAAAAAACATAGTTACAAAATCTTGACAAAAGTCATTTTACTTATTCGAAATACTCGTATATGGCCCTCTTCAGAAATACAATGATTTGCACGTTCAACGATACATCAAATAATATTTTTTCACTTGGAATATTTTTCAGTTAGAATTGTCAATTGCTCCGCATTGATATTTAAATATATTCAATTATGGTTTCCTTTTATTGCCAAATACAGCTTAGAAAATAGAACATAATCACAAATGTCACAGAAACGCTTAATATCGGTTAAGAAGATAATTATTTATCACCAACATATGTTTTTGGGTGTTGAATGTGGATGGTGATAAAAGTTCAGCCCAATTAATTGAAACAATGGCCGAAGAAAATGTAGAAAAATATGTGTGAAAATTTCGTATGTTACAAGTAATCTTACTTTGTATTTTTTGACAGCTTGAGGTCGAATCCTGACGAACATATAAAAATATTAAGATTTGATTTTCGAATTCCGTTTCACTTTCGACGGTAAAAAGGGGATTGCTGAGTTTAAAAGTGGTATAACTAAATGGTATAAGCATTGAATGCTCGAGACATCAAAAAATTTTTACGATCGACAAAATTGTCACAAAAATCCACAATGTAATAATATATGATCCCTGACTGGAAGTACTCGAGCTTGCTGACATTGCGAATATTCCGATAAACCACCTCCATTATATTTTCCATGATATTTTGGATATGAAAAAGCATTTTTATTATGTTGCAGGTTGTTGCAGCGAAACTCCATGATCTACGCGTCCAAGAGCTTCCACATATGTCATGTAGGCCCCAGAATTATCTTACAAGATTACTTCATCTCTCTAAACCTGGAGAAATGGCTCGCTGGACAAAGATCCACTTCAAACAATGAGGTGACATCTGAGGTAACCCGTCAGGTCGAGAAAAGTTCAGAGGACCTTCGTTTATGTGTTTTTCAATTAATAACTTTTAGACTCGTAAACGAACTTTGTTATTGGCTAAAATAAAAAGCCGAAAATACTTTGAGAAAAACATACTTGGACATCTATATCAGTGATGACTATACTCTTTCTATTGTTGATCCAAAACCACAAAATGATTACTGACATTTGTCTTGTCAACCACATTTATTATAATAATGACCAGTGACATTATTATACATATTAAATGGAGCACGTTCGATTCCCGTACTAGATAAGGACCTTTTCTAAAATTCTTGTAAATGTTTCTAGATGAGTGCAAAATCTCACAAGGAATCACCCGTCAGTTGCGCTAGTTCGAGGCTGGGTAAGGCCGGATTTCTTCTTAGAGGTTTTCTACGTTGGTCACTCGCCAGTCGGTAGGTTTCTCGAGATACTTATGGTTAAGCACAAAACCAAGGGTTGATTGCCTGTTGCTGATCGGGGTTTTCGGTAATCGATGACCGCTGTTCGAAACCTATATTAAGCTGTAGATTGAGTCACTAAATAGCCTTTTCAGTTGCTGATACGCCTCTAACCCTAAAACTTTACTTTTACATTATTATACATATTAAAGTTTGAATTCGAAACAAGAAAGTTCTCTTATTAAAAAAATAAAATTTACATTATACACGTCAAACATATTACATTATATACATATATATATATATATATATATATATATATATATATATATATATATATATATATATATATATATATGTTCTCTTATTTTAAAAAAAAAATAAAAAACACGTTATTTTTCTAAATATAGTATACCTTTAAAGACTTACTGTAGTCCTTGCATTCAAAACATGGAGTTTAGAGTATATGTCTTATTTACTTAATTAAATATTGCTAACTGAAGACAAAATATTCTTCAATCATGAATGTCATTTCTTACCTAACCTCAAC